>OZ020189.1:80924287-80951025 GCA_963971165.1 Philopedon plagiatum | reverse complement strand
AGCGAGGCGACCGATTTGGAGGACTTGTTCAGCCAGTTTGCTGTGATCCTTGACAAGAAGTATTCTGAATTCAAGGAAAAAGACAGCGGTGAGTATTTTTTCACTACAGAAATAACATACTTTCTAACACTGTAAAAACTTAATACTAAATTGCTGTTTCTTTTGTTACAGGGTGGGTGCTTCAGCAACTCCTCCACTTGGAATTAGGGATTAACAAGATCAAGCCTCTAAAGCCATCCTCCTACATTCCACTGCCTAAGGAGATTGAAGCAAAGAAAGCTGTTCTGAACATCCAGAACGCGGATGAAAAATGTTTCATGTGGTCAGTCTTAGCCGCCTTACATCCTGTTCATTGGTCTCAACATGCAAATAGAGTCGCGAACTATTTGCCTTTTGAAAACGAGCTGGACTTTACAGGTATGGAATTTCCGATTAAACTTATCGATATATTGAAGTTTGAGCGACTCAATAATATTTCTATTAATGTCTATGGACTTGAAAGGGTTTTTGACAATGGTAAAAATATTATTGAAGTCGTGGGGCCCTTATACTTTACAAATTCTCGTAATAGGGAGCGACATGTAAATTTGTTAGTAATCAGTAATGATTATGGTAATAGTCATTACTGCTTAATAAGAAGTTTATCTCGCCTGATCTCAATCCTTACGGCATGGTGAAAAGTATTTATGTGATGGTTGTTTATCTTATTTTTATTCAGAGCAAAAATTAAAGACTCATCAAGAACATGATTGCGGGCACGTTTTAGCTAAAGTCCCAACAACAGATTTAAAAAAAAAAAAATATGGCGAAGAGATTCCCGAGAATATTTTGAAATTTACAAACTTTGAAAAGAAATTAAAGGTGCCTTTCGTTGTTTATGCCGATTTCGAGACTATCCTTGAACCTATCGATACAGAGGAAAATGTGCAGGATCCCGATACGTCATACACCGTGAAAACGCATAAGCATGTCCCGTACTCTTTCGGTTACTACATCAAATGTGACTTTGATGATGCTCATTCGATTTACCAAAGTTATAGGGGTCCGGATACCCACAAAGAATTCGTAAAGCGATTAGAGACTGATTGTAAATCAATCTATAATCGCTTTATGAAGGAAGTAGTACCCATGATTCCTATTTCTGCGGCACAAGAGATTGAGCATCAAAATGCTGTAGTGTGTCATATCTGCGAAAAGCCATTTGATGTAGCATTGAACGATCGCGTGCATGATCATAACCACGCAAATGGCGCATATCGGGCGCCTGCGCACTCTGTATGCAACCTAAATTACAAAATCCCTCAATTTATACCTATCTTTTTCCATAACATGTCCAATTTTGATTCCCACCTGTTTATCAAGGAATTGGCTGCCAACGAAGAAAAGCTGGATGTTATCCCCCAAAACAAGGAAAAGTATATATCATTTACTAAACATGTTTTGGTGGATAACATCGAGAACAAAGATGGCAAACAACGACGGGTATTTTTAAAATTACGCTTCCTCGACAGTTTTCGTTTCATGGCCAGCGGTCTAGATAAGCTCAGTCAAAATTTAAAACCAGAGCAATGTCGAGAAGTTAGAAAATATTTCGCGGAGGAAAATAAGTTTCAGCTTATTCGGCAGAAGGGTGTTTTCCCATATAATTATGTAGACAGTTTCGAAAAATTAAACGATACAGAGCTTCCATCGCATAAAGACTTTTACAACCAACTAAAGAAAGAAAACATTAGCAAAGAGGATTACAAGCGTGCTTGGGCTGTGTGGAATTTATTTGAGTGCAAAACTTTAGGCGAATATTCAGATATTTATTTAAAATCCGAGGTTTTATTATTAACAGATGTCTTTGAAAGTTTTAGAGACGTGTGCCTAGATACTTACCACGTCGATCCTGCGCAGTATTTTAGCGCACCAGGACTTTCGCTAGATTCCGCCCTTAAGGCCACGAACGTAAAGCTTGAGTTACTGACAGATCTAGATATGGTACACTTCTTTAAGCACGGTATTCGCGGCGGGGTCAGTCAGTGTAGCGTTAGAAAAGCTTTTGCGAACAATAAATTTCTACCTCATTATGACGCTTCCAAACCTACTTCCTACATCATGTATTTGGATGCTACCAACCTGTATGGTTCAGCCATGTCACAATATTTACCAACGGGGAATTTCAAGTGGTTAGATGAGACCGAAATTCAAAACTTAGAGTACATGAATGTCGCGAATGATTCTAAAACTGGCTACGTATTAGAGGTAGATTTAGAATATCCGGAACAGTTGTATTATTTACACAACGAACTACCCTTTTGCCCACAATCCATTGCTTCTCCAGAATCCAAATTTAAAGATATCAAAAAATTAATTCCGAATTTCCAGTCTAAAAGTAAATATATAATTCATTGCCAAAATTTGCGTCAGGCTTTAGAGCATGGGCTTAAGCTCACAAAAATTCATCGCGTATTAAGTTTCGACCAATCACCATGGCTTAAGAAATATATAGATCTAAACACAGCAATGCGCAATAAAGCGAAAAATAAGTTTGAGAAGGATTTCTTTAAACTTATGAACAATGCTGTGTTTGGTAAAACAATGGAAAATGTAGAGAAAAGGGTAGATGTTAAGCTGGTTTCCCATTGGGAAAATATTGGTAGAAGGTTGGGGGCCGAAGCGTTAATCTCGAAACCTCATTTTAAAGACCGCACTATTTTCAGCGAGAACCTGGTAGCTATCCAGATGAAAAAACAGAAAGTCGTATATAATAAACCTATTTACGTAGGTTTTAGTATCTTGGAAATATCCAAGACAATTATATATGACTTTCTGTACGGGTATATCAAGCCAAAATATGGTAACAACGCGGTATTACTCTACACTGACACCGATTCCCTTGTGTTGAAAATTACAACTGAAAATTTCTATCATGACATGCGAGAAAATTTAGATAGGTTCGATACGTCCAATTACTCCCAAGATAACCCACATGATGTTCCTGTACACCAGTCAATTTTGGGTAAAATGAAAGACGAGTATGCAGGAAAAATCATTTGGGATTTCTACGGCACCGGGGCGAAAGCATATTGTGTAAATGTTGAGGGAGTGTTGACGAAAAGAGCCAAGGGAGTTCCTGACTACGTCACGCAGAAAGAACTAACTCTGGATGATTATAGGGAGGCGGTTGAAGTAGAAGGAACTCTCATTCATCGACAGATGAATACTTTCCGTTCGCATTTACATGATATGTATGTCGAACTGAAAAATAAAGTAGCGCTATCACACGCGGACGATAAGCGTTATCTTATTCCCGGTGACTCGGAGAACACGCTTGCTTGGGGTCATAGAGATTATGAAAAGTATAAGGAATCATTAGAAATTCCATAAGCTAAGACTGATCACAGACAGCTATCTTTCCATCAATCCCTTTCGGTGACTAAATGTGTGACTTTAGAGGCTGTGATATTAGGCTAGTAATTTATTTTATTTATTTAATGATTGTATTTATTTTACCCCAATCTACTCTATTTACTATATGTTTTACACTTTATTTAATTGTTGTATTTATTTTACCCCAATTTACTCTATTTACTATATGTTTTACACTTTATTTAATTATTGTATATATTTTACCCCAATTTACTCCATTTACTGTATGTTTATATGTACTTTATATGTTTTACACTTTATTTAATTATTGTATTTATTTTACCCCAATTTACTCCATTTACTGTATGTTCATTTATATGTTTTACACTTTATTAAATTTTTTTTTGTGTTTAAATTGTTGTCTTATTTCCTTAGTTAGAATAAAATAAATAAACAGAGTACTAGTTAGTAACAGAATACTGTTTGTATATTAAGCTTATACAATTCATAAATATGCTTTGCAAATAGGTGTATTAGCTTCTCGGTCCATCTAAATAGATACTTGTCTGTTGTGGCATCTTCAAACTTGAGACTTCTCTTATCGCCATTGCGATGAAACACTAAAGTATACTGTCCAATTATCATAACTATATCCACCCAATGGGTATTGAAACAATCAAAAGTGCTTAGAAATTCTTCAAATTCACCACTGGAGAAATAAAGTTTACCATAACCAATAGTATCCAAAATTACTTGTTTGCGTCCCACTTCTGATGTGTCAAAAATGACTGTTATAAAGTCATCAATCTCGTAAACTCGGTTAGGCTTAGTCTTAAGAACTGGGACATCAGGACATCTAGAAGGAGCTTCAAACACCTTATTCCAGCCGGAAGAGGAGGAGGAAGCCATTGGTAAGTTTAAATGGTAAGTTTTAAAAATATCCTAACCAAAGATGTCTTTTCTTTGTAAAACTTAATGTCACTTTTCAGCTTGCGTATTTTTTTCAAATGCTCGTCTAATTTAACTGACAAGTCGACTGTCTTCGTCATGTGCTCGAGTCTAACTGTCTAAATTTCTCAAGGGGTTCTAGTAATATAGGGTAAAATTAAACACGTAATGCAATTTAACTTCTTTATTTAGGCAAAAAATCATAAATATATGCATACAAGATTTTTGAATTCTCAGCACTACAAGCACAATATTCTAAACCATGATAAGAGCAAGTGGTTTTACTTAGAGATAATTTCGGTACATTAGCGCTATCCCTAGCAAATTCTAAATTAACAATATCGGGTATATTCTTAAAATATTTCATCGTGGAAAAGTTTCAAGTAAAAAGGCCTTCTTTACATGTCCCTTCACATAGATGATATCAACATCTTGTAGATCGTTGTAGATAATGCGGTAAAGTTCATTGTAGTCGGTTTCGCCGGAATTGTAGTTTAAGCCATGTCGGTTCCCATATAGAAACATTGCTTGCTTCTGACAATCATAGGACAGCTCATAAAAGGGCTTAACTGGTTTAAAAAGATAGTTCTTTATTTGCTTTCCATCGTAAATAGACAATTCTTTAGCTTGGAATTCTGGAACGCGGAATCCTTGAACGTCAACCACAACAAACCTCATCGTGACAGGGCTGGAGAGTAACTGACTACAACACATCACGTACTTGACCTGTTAAAGCCTGATACTCAAGCACTCGATCGTGAATAATTATACAGAAAGCACGTGACTCATTTGAGAAGTTTTCGGAACTTTGAAACTCCAACTTCACGTCGATGGTGTTCCTCTTGAGGGCTTCACTTTGTTTGGAACAGTCAATAACAAAGAGGGTTCTACTAGCGAAAGCGACAAAATCCAAAAGCGGTTCACACCGTTGTTTTCCCAAATAGGTTTTTTGAAAGTCCGTATACATCTGATAGGCTTCTGTAAACTGTCTATTGGCAAAGTTTAGGTTTAACGATTCATAGGGGTAAACTTCAGAATTTAAATGCAACTTGACGTCGGTGATGTCCAAATTATCAAAGTAGGTACAATCAGCTTCAAAGTTATCTTTTCGCTTCTTCATAAAAAATACAATAACATATCGGGCTCTCTCAGACATAGTCTTAACGGTCCAAATATCACGCTTTGTCGTTCTCAAAGCAGGCAGTTCATGTATTTCCCAGTTTCTAAACGGGATATATATCGGTTTGTTCTTTGCAATTTCATCCAAAAGTCTCAATTTCACTGCATCACTCGGGTAAATATGTCTAACTTTCAACTCAACCGTTTTTAACATTATTGTTGCCTTCTTAGTACCAGAAGACTTGTAGCAGTTGTCATCATGACGAGCACGAACTAGTTTAATTTTCTGTTTACCCATTAATACATTGTGGTAATCGGCAAACACGCCAAACAATATTGAAAGTGGTATACGAAAATTAAAGTCTTTAGAAGTTTCGTCCAAGGTCTTAGCAATTCCACTAGGCCAATTCCATCCAGCTATGTCCAGAGCTCGACTTTCTTGCTCATTTAAACATAGCATATTTTTAACTGTGCTAACAATGCCGGGATCTCGAATCTTTTCAATCTCCTTGCCATTAACTTCATAGGAAATGGTGTCAAAGAGAAAGGCGCCAGCATTATTGGTTAGATCGCAAGTACCGGTCTTACCAGCAGCGTCTGCTTCCACCTTAAACGCACCCTCGATGTAGAGTTGAGCTTCACTCATATCCAAAAAGACATCTTGCTGATTGATAACAATCTCGATTTCGTCATTGTTATTAAACGAGTTGGTAAAGGGGTGATAAGTGTGCCATTCTTCGCGAACAACCGACTCATCGCTCCTGATTTGATTGAAGATTTGAAGTTTTTCTGACATGGTAGCGGTAGTGATTGCGTCTAGACTGCAAATATACTATATTTGAAAACGTGAGTGATCCCTTCGACTTCTGATCACTGAATGAACTGCTAGCTGAAGTATTAGTGCTTAAATACCTTTTAAATACTAGAACCATTTCGTCTAAGTTCTAATCGAATAACTACTTCTTCGCCTCGAAAATTAATAGGTCTAGAATCCTGGTCCACTAGCGTGAGAGTAATGTTGTAGATGCTTTTTTGGCTCACAGGTAAATAGATTAGATTCCTTGGCTCGATATTTATACTGTAGCCGGGGTCGACAGTTGGTGCAAATTCGTAAAGAGTATGTGAGGGATCATTTGTGTAATACGAACCGGAAATGATGTTACACTCGATTCTAATAGTAACAACTTGTATAATATCCACAGGTTGATCTGATTCGTGGAATTTACCAGACTTTAACAGTTGAGGCGAAAATCCCAACAACTTTGCAATGCTGTCTTTTGGCTTAAAGTTTATGTCGTAGGCACTGGTTAACTCGCACTTTAACGTATTGTTATTGGACTTCAGCGATAAGATGCTATTCCTTTCGTCTGTGGAAGCACTAGGATCTAGGAGATTACGTTGTAGAAACTGTTCGATATCTCCCAACTCATAGGATCCTGTTGGTATTTCCAATAATCTCTCCTCCTCCTGATTATTGACAATGTAATAAAACTTGTTTCGTCTCTATTCTATATTAGGGATTGTGTTCCAAGTGTCTAGCGAAATTAATGCTAAAGAGTAATCGAATCTCGAATCGAGCTCTACGGGAGGTACAAAGTATGCTTCAAGACGGCGAGAGCGACCTTTTAACGTGAATGTCTGTGACATGACTGATGTTGATAAGCATCAACACCTACATTTATAAAGTTTCATTGTAGAGAAATGCTAGAGCAAGATGTCCACAATTTGTCATTCCATAATCCTGATACTGTTCGAAATTAAAATATATCTTCACATTTTTCATGTACTTGACAAATTCCTTGGGCGGTTTCAAGTTGCCAAAACTATCGAAATAAACAACTAAATTACCGTGTTTCTTGTAAGCTACCCAATGTGTCCCGAATCCTGTGTTCCGATCCAAATTAATAACACCACACTCTGTTTTGAGGGGTGCGTTCGGTAAAGTGTCTCGCATTAATACTCCTCTAAAATGCGGTATTTTTAATCGAGTGACATACGAATTAATATCGTGATCGGATAACGGCTTTTCAGGTAGCTTTATTGGTAGTTTTTTGACATTTTACGTAAAAACAAACCATAGCCAGTTTTGTGTTTCTTTAAATACAGGCCGCTGCCCTTTTTTCCCAATGCAATCGCTTCCATTGTTCCGTTGTGTCGTTTTGATTCTTTTAACTTATCCTTGGCACTTTTAGCGTCATTAACGGCCTTCGCTACCCCCGCGGCGCCCCCGCTTAGTGCTCCCAGGGCACTAAGTCCTGCAACTATGGGAATAAGTGGTAGGAACCCACCCTGTTTCGGTAATGGTATTATTCGTGGTACGTTGATCCTCTTACGCCCTCCCACCTTCTTAACCATTACTCGTGCGGCTTTAAGTATTTTACTGAGAGTTTTTTTCTTACTAACATCACCAGCACCCGTATGTTTAAATTGTTTCTTAAGCAGAGTGACCACTGATGATAGGGGTTTCATCTTCTTGCCAGCACCCAACTTGCGTTTTACCTTCATAGCGTTAGTTACTAACCACGCTGAAGCTTTTTCTCCAAAACTGGAATCGCTTGCCTTGACTCGTTCCCAAGCTCGGTCCTCCAACACTCGATCGGCTTGATGTCTTTGTTCCAACTCTTTGGACTTTGCGTATTCGATATCGTGATCGCGACAAGCACTATCCAATTTGTTCTTCGGTTGATCGCCTCGAGCCAGCCGCTCTTGAAGTTTGGTTCCCGGACCACAATAGGAATAACCAATCAAATGAAGCTCGAATGGGAGCTTGTTGATAACTGTATTTAATACACCTGCACCCTGCAGAGTCTTCATTAGTAATGAAGTCCTGGCAGGGTGCAGACTACTATTTATAGAGATGCGTCAAGAGAAGCAGAAACTCAAAATCCAAGTTTATAATTGCGATATGAAGAAAGACAAATCCCAAAGTAGCAAACATGGTCAACTTTTACCTTCTACAATTCGGTCGTTAATATGTGGTCCTAGTAATTGTGGCAAAACCAATGTAATGATTAGTCTTTTGATTGATGAAAATGGTTTAAAATTCGAGAATGTGTACGTGTATTCAAAATCTCTGCAGCAAGACAAGTACGACTTTCTTCAACGGGCCTTAAAACATTCTCGTTTAGGCTATTTCGGTTACAGTGATAACGATGAAGTTCTAGATCCTTCCAGTGCCCGACCTAACTCTGTATTCATATTTGATGACGTAGCATGTGAGAAGCAGGATAAAATACGTAATTATTTTTGTATGGGTCGTCATCATGCAATTGATTCATTCTATTTATCGCAAACTTACTCGAAAATACCTAAACAGCTGGTTCGGGATAATGCTAATGTATTAATTTTATTTAAGCAGGACGACTTAAACTTGAAGCATATCTACAACGATCACGTTAATACAGACATGGCATTCGATGCATTTAAGCACATTTGTTCCGAATGTTGGAAAGATAGGTATGGGTTCATAGTAATGGTAAAAGACAATGATATCGCTAAAGGCCGATATCGTAACAAGTTTGATACTTATATCATACCCTAAGCCCTCAAGGATCAGTGTGACAGTTGTCGTTCTAGAAGCCGGATGTACCAAGTATCTAGAAACAGGTCTGTGGTTGAGCGGTTGAGTGGTTGAGCGGTTGAGTGGTTAAGCGGTTGAGCGGTTGAGTGGTTGAGCGGTTGAGCGGTTGAGCGGTTGAGTGGTTGAGCGGTTGAGCGGTTGAGTGGTTATGTCTACTCCTTTTAACCAGCTTGATAAGAACGTTAAGCGTCGAATTATCCAAGCTTCTCGAACAATCCGAAAAAAGTTCTTGGCATTAAAGTTAGAGAGGGGTGAAGACGATGAAGCTCTTAATAAATTCTTAACACCTATTACAGACCCTCTGAATAAGCTCGTGGATGCTTCCCTCGGTAAAAAGGCTAAGAAACGTAAGATGCAAATAGAAAAGAGTGAATATGTAACTCCGTTGATAAAATTTGAGCAGCCTACAGCGATCTCTTCCTCTCAAGCCCCGGAAGTAAAGATACCGACGTCCTCGTCCTCCGCAGCTACTGAGTCCAGATATGGAGATAATTCCGATGATGTGTTTGAAGAATCACAACAAGACCTAGCAGATAAATCGGTTCAAGATCTAAAAGCCGAGTTTGAGGCTTCTCTTCGACGACCGGAGGTGTATAGCAGCTTTGTCGAACAATATCCTAAAATTGCACAAGGATATTTGAAAACATTTTGGTTTAACTCGACCGAAATAGATTCTAACGGCATGAAATATGATATGACGACTGATTCTTGGCATTTGGGTACACAGCCCGTCAAGTTTTTGAAGAACGGTGATATTCAAGTAGGTCCCATTAAGTACAAAGGAACTGTGGGTTTATACGATTTATTGTTTTTAAAGGACCCGAAATATAATACCATGGCTGATGATAAAGACTATGGCGATATTTTAAAACTAACAGACTTATACCTCAATGAGACTGGTCAAATTAAAGGTAATAAGTCGCGTAAATATACTACAATTGTGAGGCCACTACTTGCAGCCATTTATTCAAAGAGTGTTCCTACTACTTCAAAGACGAGATCTCAATCAGTAAAATCATCGAAATCAGGATCTGCCTTAATGGAATACAACGAAAAACCCAAAGAATTTGTGTACTATGATGACGTCAACGAGTTAGTTGAACGTTTAAAAAAATTGGAAGCTCCCAATGAGGTTGGTAACAATAATAACATGAACGAGATTTGGAGCATTTTGCAGGAATTGGAGCAACTTGGAGTAATCGAATTCTATAAATAAGTTTGTTTACATCTACTATGTCTTAGTACCGCAGTAATCATGAATAAGTTTGGACGTTCCTTACCCCGCTCGTCTAATCAGAAAAGATTGCGACTGTCGCAAACACCCAACTTGATTACTCTTACAAAAGATGGTGATTACAATATTCAAGATCATCGTCTTTGTAACGTGAAATCACCGACAGATGCCACTGATGCTGTAAATAAAAAGTTTGTTTAGAGTATAATTACACGAACTGATCAATCGATAAGTGTTCTTCAGCGACATTTTAACGATTCTCTCTCCGTTATTGAGAGTGCAGGTAAGAAGTATACTGATTCGATGGTTGAACAACTACATAAATTACTACAGGATTCAAATGAGCGTAATACAACTCTGCAAGCTGCTAATGATAAGCTGGATAAACTTGAAATTAGTTTAAAGGAATATGTCGACAGTGCAACTCAAAGTTCTTTACAACCATTTACTGACGATCTGGACCGAATTCGTGCTGAGCTTGCTACGTTAAAGTCAAAATTAGTAACGACATTATATAGTTAGATTTTGAAGGTTTCAAGCGTCATTACCCATTGCGAACTATGGCGAAGAACATTACAAAAGCGAGAGAACAAGTTGTTAAGGAACTACACAAACCCGCCAGAATCAAATTTAAACGCCGCAGATTTATCCAGTATGGTTTAGATGATACGTTTGCTTCAGATCTTGCTCAACTCGATCAGTACGCTCGTGAAAACAAGGGATTTAAATACATCTTGGTTGTAATTGATTGTTTTTCGAAATTTCTCTGGACGAGGCCTTTAAAGTCGAAAAATGCTCAGGATGTGACTAATGCAATGGATCATATACTTAAACAGTCACGGAGGATTCCGAAATAGCTGGTTACGGATAATGGTAAAGAGTATTACAACGCTAGCTTTCAAAGCCTTATGAAGAAGCATGGGATACATCATTACAGTACCTTTAGTATTTTAAAGGCTTCTATTGCCGAACGAGTAATTCGAACGCTCAAAGAACACCTGTTTAAGTTGTTTACCTTGAATGGTAATCATAAATGGATCGACTTGTTGGAACAAGTTACAAATAATTACAACAACACGAAACATCACACAATCCGCATGAAACCGAAGGATGTTAACAAAAGTAATGAGAAGAAAATATTGGACTCGGTTTATAGTCGTTTAAAGGTTGTGGGAAAGCAAAAATTCAAAGTTGGGGACATTGTTCGCATAAGTAAGGCCAAGCACGTGTTTGAAAAGGGTTATGTACCCAATTGGACCACTGAGTTGTTTAAAGTATCGCAGGTAAAGATCACCAACCCTACAACTTATTTGCTAGAGGATACGAGCGGACAGTCAATTAGCGGAGGGTTCTATGAAGAAGAGTTGCAAAAAACCACACAATCTGACGTATTTCTTATTGAGCAAGTTTTGCGTAAAAAAGGCAAAAAGATGTATGTGAAATGGCTTGGGTTTGATAAGTCGCATAATAGTTGGATAGATATGGACAAGGATGTGGTTTAAGCTCGCTCCCTGTATAAATAGTCAACATTTTTTAGTTTTAGCCAGTAGGAATCATGCCTTATTGCAAAGAGTGTGATGCGGAAATTTTATCTCGTAGTGCTCATAACCGTACCACAAAACATAAGCAGCAATGCAGTGAGTACTTGTACTCTCATGTAAAGCTAGTTCGAACTGCTTTTAAACAACGCATACTAACTTATCATCTGACAAGTGATTTACATTTGGTTGATGTTAAGCAATATTTAGGAGATCTAAAAGATACTGTTATCACTCTACTCGCTGATCCTTTAAAGACTTACCTCCAACTTAAAGTTAATATGGAGCTGTATGGTTGCTATCTGTTGGCATCAACACAAGAACAAGACATTAAATCTTTTAATACAAAATTTAGTGTTATTTCTCTCAGCACTAATTTGGAAGACTTTTACGCTGAATATCAGACGTCTCTAGTGGAAAAAGCTTCTGAATTTACCGAGATGGGAAGCGGATGGGCGTTATCCAAACTACTGTTTGTCGAACTTAACATCAATAAATGCGGAGTGGGGGTATAGCTCTCTCTATGACTACAATCATACGTTGGTTGACGTCACTATTTTAGTGTGAACCATGGGTAGTAAACGTTGTACCGCTGCTGCTGCTGCTCCTGAGTTGCTAGAAGAAGAAGCCGATAGTCCTCAAAGCTCGTCGCCTTATTGGACTTATCTAGACAGTATGATTCGCCGAAGTAACAGAGAAATTAGCAACGAGAAAAAACTCTTGGGCGAATTCTGCTATTCTGCTGATAATTTTACAGTAATTGTGGGCCTCAGTGTTGCCAGGGGGATGATACCAAGTGTTAAACTAGTTCCCACAACACCTGAACGACAACCAGTCTCCCTCAGCCATTCGGATTGGATCGAGTTCTTGGAGATCATTGACAAGATGTTTGAAGATATTGATGGAAGTGTGACAACAACGCTGATGTCGTCATCGGAAAATTTTACCGTATCCAGTGCTATTCTTTTAAACGAGCGAATATTCCGACTTGGAAGCAACGATGTGACTTTAACGTTTTCTTGTAATGACATAAATTCTATTGTTAGCATTAAGAGTTTAATTAACTTTAGATTAGAATTAGTGGAACGTTTACAATTTAGAACCTATTACGATGATACTTTACAGTATGCCCAATGTTTTGCTGATATTAAGGACAACTTTGTTCAAATTATTACGAATCTCTGTAATTTAAACCTGTTTGAACAAAGTTATTACATGTTGGAATTATTGCATTATTATCCGCAAAAATTGCTCGATGACTTTGAAAAACTGTACATGTATACCGATGACTCATAATAAAAAAAATATTTTTAAGCTCTAGGTTAATTTTTTCCCCTTCTCTCTCTCCTTTCCCCCACCACCGACATTCCTGCTGTTGTTTCTGCTGTTACTAATAAATGCAGCTCGATGCTAGCAGAGATTTCATAGTTGCTTCCACATTCGTTGCATACAGTTATAACCTGCTGAGATCTCTCGTGACTTTTACGTGTATTGAAACCTGTTTAGCAGCAGCATTCTACAATGAGTATTTCCAAGCAGACATTAGCGGAACTTAACGCTCGTATTAACAGTGATGTTGGGAACTTTCCTGAATGTAGAAAACTTTCCACTCTAGCTATAGGAGTAGCGTATCCTATTCAAACACTGAAATTTGTTACAACGCGTTTTGGGAGAGCTCTTGTTGCGACATTGGTTGACTTAGCCCAGGAAGATGTGATCTTTCAAACATTCTTACCGCAACGGATAGCTGAAACTATGTCGCAGGATCTGGTTGACAACATGAATCGATCAAGTGCCCAGTATACTCTAGTCTCTTGGGGCCAAAGCTTGACTGCTGCTGGTTATAGCCCTCGCACCCTAATCCAGTTTGAATGCTTGGAATAGTTTACTTGTATTCACAGCTGTAACCTGTTTAATAGTATTAACTAATTTTGTATATAAAGTTGTTAAATATCGATATAAATTGTGGTTAAATAAATAATTTTCTATAATTACTAGTTTTATTACATATTCATACCTCGAAAAGCGTCCCCAAGCGCGTCTACACAAAGAAGTGAGCGGTGCGTTAGTACTAGTACACAAAAAAGTGAGTGATGCGTCACCACTGCACAGCAACACCACTAGTACACAAAAAAAGTGAGCGATTAATTTTTATATCGCACAAACGTGCCATGCGCACGACGCTTTATATGTATGTAGTAGCATAATACTATTATTTTCTCCGGAACCAAAGGGCCGATCAACGCCATTCTTTTTTTAAACGTCTTCTGACAACGCCCCCGAACACGTTACGTATTTTTTAATTTGTATATCGCAAAAAACACATAAAACATACCTACTACGTCACGTCCAAACTCCCGGAAGATATCATTTTCCCGGTTTATTTATTCAACTAGGTGCCGTGGCGTACTTGGTTCTATAGCTGGGAAACGTATATAATACGAAATTATACACATGGTGTGTGCGGGTTCGATCCGCGCCTTGGACAGAAAACTTTTTTCAGTGCATATGCGACTTACGAAATAAATACAATATTTAATTAGGTAGGATTAAAACGTTTGTGACGTCATCGTGAACAAAAACGGCAGAAAGAAGAAGGAGAAGAATAGATAGTGCCCCCAAATAGATAGTGCCCAAGTAGTTAAGACCAAAGTAATTAGCGCCCAAGAGTGTGACAGATGACATATAACAGTTGACAGATGACAGTTGACAGATGACAGTTGACATATGACAGTTGACAGTTGGGTTTGATTAGGTGCGTTCGGTATCGGGTTGGGTTTGAGTGAGTGCGTTCGATATCGGTGTTGGGTTTGCTCTGGTTCGCTCGGTACCGGCTGGGTTTGCTCTCGTTTACTCGGTATCGGAGTTGGGTTTGCACACTTTGCTTAGGAGCTCTTGGCGTAGAACTCCCCATCTATCTCTATTTTCGGATAAATAATTTACTGAAACTAATCCGCAAAATTTAAGAATATTAGATAAAAGGCTAATAATAAATGAGAAAGCCAGTGGCTTGAAATCAATCGCAGAATTTTAGTTAAGTTATAAAAAAAACAAAGTATGAAGTTACTTTAATTTCAAAAAACTATCAATAAAATAAGTAATCGCTGAAAACCAGATTGCAAAATTTAAACAAACTCAAGGTAAGATTTAAAAAAAGTTACGTTAGTAAACAAAATAAATTATTATTAAAGGACATCGATAACTAAATTTTAAAGTTTATTTATACTTTAACGGTAAAAGTTAATATTTACTACCCCTAAATGTTCATTAACTGACCAATTTAACGCTATATTATGTTATCTTACATTATCAATAAAAATAATAAAAGTACAACAAAATAAAAATAATTGATAATTAAATCACAAGTTCACGCAAGATTACAGGTATAAACAAAGCAAAAAGCTTGAGCGAAGACAGTAAAAATAACTAAAAATGAAACCCCAGTTAGCTTGACTTAAAACGTTTAAGTAATATTCAAAGTAAAAGAGAAGCTTAAGCGAAGCCAAAAAAAAGTAAAATAATTAAAACCTCAAACCCCTATAGTAGCTTGACTCAAAAGCTAAGCGTTAACACTACTCGTGTAAATAAAGTGGACCAATGTAAGATAACACAAGAATAATAATTGACTTCAGAAAAATTTTAGTCATTAAAATGAAGAGAGGGAGAAACAGTTTAAATATAAATAATCAAAATATACACCGCTTATGTACATTTATAAAACACAAAGCTTAAATTACAAGCAATTATATCGGTACTATCCAAGCAACTAATTAACTACTTTAGGTTCCCCCAATGCAAATAATACGATACAACAAAAGCAGGTTTAACTAATTATATAGCATCTATGCAACTAAACTACCCTAAGTTCCAAGCGGTACGATATAATAAATAGATGTAAAATGTGTACGGGCTACAAGTTACTTCACCCCAAAACATTGGTCAAATGACAAATCTGAAAGTAAAATAGCAGGCTAACTAACCCCTCTGAAAGAATAAAATATTACTTAACCAATCGATATAAATGAAAGCTAAAATAAATCTACAATTTCCAACCTTATAAAAAAAATAAATCCCGTAAGACCCCAAGCTCCCGTACACATTTTAATTACGGTTTTAAATTAAAATCAGATAGCCCCATTACTCCTGTATGTGTTTTGCGATAACGTCAATAAAAAAAACCTATAAAAACAATATACATTTACTAAGCGAGTGACTGACGGCTTAAATCCAAGCTTAGCTGTTCCAACGGACCCGAAAGCGGGTATAAAGAGGCCCTAAACATAGCTTATAGATTGTATGAACTTTACTTCACACTATTCAAGCTTCAAAAATATAGCCACGCTTTCAAAAGAATGCAAATTAGGTAAGTTAACACCAACACCAAAGCAGTTGAGCAGCTTGGTTATTATAGTAATACTTTAGTCAGCTATTATAATTCAAAATAAGATGTAGCACACACCGAGCAGCCGAAAAAAAACTAGTCTGAGAAAATAGTGCTGTGAAGCAGCATTTTCGATAAGTATTGACCGCTGAAATTTAAATTACAATGTATGGGCGTAAAACAAATAAACGATTAATAAGTATTAGAGAAACACGGGGCAAAAAAAAGGCTTCAAAGTGACTTACCTCTTCAACGATAAAGAGGGATTGAAATTCCAAAACTGCAGGCAGCAAAAGGGCACCACACAGCAAAGGTTACCACAGGGTTTGGACCTCCAAACTGTTGCCGATGTTCGTGGCTTGATAGAAATAAAGAAAGAAATCCTTAGTACTTGAAAAATTTCAGCATGCACATGGCGTCTACGGGTAGACAAAAAAAAACGGACAAAAACTCACCTATCCTCGAACGAAGTCGCCCAAAAATATCCTGCGTCTTGCAGAAACAAATTCTTCAAGAATTTAAACACGGTCCCTGACTTTTTAATCCAAAAAAAAGAACTGGAATTTCAAAACTGAAACTTTAAGATAGGGACCATGGAACAATCGTCGAAAGGCAGAGTGGAAGTGACCGGCCTATGCCTCGTGTCGGAAGAATCATATGTCACTTCCTCCCACCACAGACACATGACAAAATGGTGTCCTTCAATTTCCGCACTGCACTGACAACTCCAACTCAAAAATCTTCCGCTAGAACCTGTGGCCTTAACTACAAAGCCCAAATAAGCGGCGCGGGCCACGCGAAAATGCTTAACGATACAGAACAAATTTTACCCCTCCGGTTTGGCAGCACTGCAAGACTCTGACAGTGTCAGCCTGTCAGTTCAACCAAAAATTCTAACCACATATAACTCAATTTATTAAATGTTTACAAAATTCAAAACAAGATCTTGGAAAAGAAAAAGAAAAGGAAATGTTGGAGTTAAATTAATAGAGAACCCTAGATTCAGGAATCCAGGACAGTAAAGGCAATGTGATCAATAACCCACTAATTAACGGCGATTCAATGTCGCGAGGGAATGTAAACAATATAAAAAAAGTAAGTAGACTTTCAAAACTTATTATCTAAACATGTTAGAATCAAAAGACTAAGGGCAACTTGTCTATACACACAGGGTGAACTTGAAGCCAGGCGAAAATTCAGGGCCCAAACCAGAGAGAAAAATGTCTAATCTACAAGCTTCAAACAAAGGACAGCTGACCTGAGAACAGCTAGCAGCAATTAGCCAGAACAGAAACCGTAGAAACTAGCCTGGGAACAGGGCAGGTCAACCGTGTACGTGTGGAGACACAACTATTTCATTAAGGTAAACTATAAAATACACTTAAACAGGCCCTCGCGAACAAAACTAACCCTTAAAACAAACGCTGATACTCGGGCCGAAACTAGACTGTCACACCGTCTATTATCAGCAATAACTCAAAACAAAACGAACCTATTTTACATGTCTAGTGAAATATTTTATTTAATAATAATAAGCTGCAGTGTAGTAAAATTAAGTAATTTTAATAAAATAGAATTTAAAACATAAGTCGAAAATCGAAACATTTTATCTTTCGGGGGAGAATTGGGTCAAATTTGCATCTATTAATAGAATTAACTCAAAACAAAACGAACCAATTTTACATGTCTAGGGAATATATTTTATTTGAGAAATAATAAGCTGCAATTTCTAAAAATGTTTTTTTATAAGTATTATATATTATATAGAGGGTGGTGCAACCAAGATGGGGTGGACGATTGTGAGTAAACGGTGAAGAATTTCGAAAATTTTTTTTTTGGATATTATCGATAGTCAAACACGCTATGTTTTAAAATTATAGCCATAATACAGGGTGGTCCGAAAAACTCGTGGCGAACCAAACTTGTATTTTTTTTAAATGGGACACCCTGCATATAATAGTTCCAATTTATTCTCCTGTTCGTTACGATCATTTTGATATAGGGTTTATTGGGTCTAAAACTTATAGTAAGGGAATGGGACGCGGTTAAAGTTGAAAAAATGCTCACAGTTCGGCCATTTTTTATAAAAATTTGAAACAGTTATGGAAAAACCAAATATTCCATAAAACGTTACATATCCTTGAATACATTAATCGCTTGCAATTTGTTTAAAATTATTCACTGTTATACAGGGTGGTCAAGTTTTGCAAATACGCCCTGGACTCGTTTTTTTTAAATGGAACACCCTGTATATTTTATTTTCATGTTAAACATAACATTACTAGCTTTCAAAAAATACCATACATGATGCCTTTCTGATCAACAGTTTTTTAGTAAACTAGCAGTGAAAGCAAAGTTTCTTCATTCTACTGCGATTATACTGAATTTACGTTGTTTATTATTGAATATCTAATATTAGGAGGCCATGACACCATCATAAATGAAACAAAAGATTGACGAACTTGTCAAAGCTACTGCCGCATAATCCATTATTTACAAGTTAAGTGTAGGTGGCCCAATAATTATGAGGTAAGAAAACTGAGACCCGAAACTTTTGCATGTTTATTAGAGATATTTCAAAAAAGAGAAAATATTAGTAGGTAACCCGTCACTTGAGACCACCCCCACTCCTCTCCCTCTGACGTCACAAGCCCCGCCCCCTTGTTCTGCGCATGCGCGAAAAAAAAACTGCGCAGGCGTCAGCTGCGCGCGCATCTGTCATCTGTCAAATGTCAACTGTCATCTGTCATACGTCATCGGTCAGCTGTCAACTGTCACACTCTTGGGCGTTAGCTACTTTTGGTCTTAACTACTACGGGCTTTAACTACTTGGGGCTTTAACTACTCGGGGCTTTAACTACTTGAGGCTTGAACTACTTGGACATTAACTACTTAGGCATCAACTACTTGACCACTATATATTTGGGGCCTGAACAGTGTCGGACATTAGTTCTACTCCTTGAAAACAACATATAAGCTTGCAGCTATAAGAGCCCCACAGTTTTCAAGTAGAAATTTAACATAGGTCACGTGTTGAGAATTATGTTGTTGTGGGGGAAAAGTATGTCAGCTGTCACCTGTCATTGAGGTTATGTCAACCGTCACTTGTCACTTGTCAAATGCCAAAGATAAAAATTAAACATACGTAACGGATTGAGCATGACGTTCGAAGTGCTGTATAAAAGTATGTCAGCTGTCACTTATCATTTAAGATTTGTCAACTGTCACCTGTCACTTATGAAACGCCAGAATTAAAATTTAACGTAGGTCACGTGTTCAAAATGGCGTCAGAAGACATGCGTAAAAGTATGGCGGCTGTCACCTGTCATTTAAGAGATGTCAACTGTCATCGGTCACGTGTTAAACGTCAAAATGAAAATTTAACATATGTCACGTGTTCAGGGCGGTGTCCGAAAGCGTTTAAAAAAAGAATGGCGTCGATCGACCTTAGGGTTCCTGAGATATTTGGTTGAGCGATTAGCGCCCTAACGGCTGATGGTGAAGAGACGAAATTCACATGTAGGATAGTGGATGAGTAGATCTTTCGATTTATCAAATTATTTTTCAAAAATCTCGACTTTGAGGAAAAAATTAGATTTCAAAATTTTTACATCACCCTGTATAGTAAATTTTGGATTAATTATATAAATGATGAATATTAGTGAATTTAATAACGGAAAATAGGTATTAGGTCATCGGAACTAGTAAAAATTAGATTTCAAAATTTTTACATCATCCTGTATAGTAAATTTTTCACGTCCCGTCACGTGTTCAAAATAACATTATAAGGCATGCGCAAAAGTAGGATAGCTGTCACCACCCATTTAAGATATGTCACCTGTCACTTGTCAGTTGTTAAATGTTAAAACGAATATTTGACATACATCAAGTGTTCAACGCGACGTAACAAGTCGTTTGGAAAAAATCCCGAAGTCAATCGATCAACTCGTTCGTGAGCTATCGCTGAGTAAGTCCAATACCTTATTGGCTGAAAAGAATTAGTCAATCTTTCTATTTTAAACATCCCCTCAGACTACTGCTAAAGCCCCACAAAACCGCCTTCAATGTAGCGGCCATTGTCAAGGATCTTTGCGTATTAAGATATAAAGCAGTATACCTCGTATGTTAGATTAAAGTTGGTGAGGGCTTCCGGTCGGTCTTATTTTATGACTGAGTGATAAATACAAAAGTAGGGCAACTGTTACAAACCATTATACTGGTATAAAGTAAAAAGCATGCCCTTAAGCTAAAGTAGGTATATCAGTTATAAAATAACACCTTAACAGAGCTGCCAGGCGTGAACTGATCCCTCAATCGCGCTCCAGCTCGATTTTTTTAGGGATAAAAACGATCCCCTAAAGCAAAAACCCATAGAACGTCATTAAAAACATACATTTATATGTATATGACTCTTTATTTTAAATCAAACATATTACAATATACAATATACAATAGTACAAAATATCTTTTCGTCGTCTTCCTGATGATGATGATGATGATACTGTGATGTTCCCAACTTATTGTTTCAGCAACCTGGACAATCCTCTGTTTAAAGTCTTTATTTAATTGGAGCTGACATACTACAAACAGCTAGAAAACAGCTAAAACAGATCTAACAACAGATATAAACAACTTCTAAACGGCTACTAAACTGCTACAAACGTCAAAAGTCGAAGCCCCTCCTGTATCAATTGTTACGCGCTACAGGTGTTGGTTGTGAGTGTTAAAGGGATAAGAACGTCTTACGTCATTGAGAAAAAACCCTACACGAATATGCCGCGTTGCTCAAAAGTTATAGGATTCTCTGTTTCTTCTTATATCCGTAGGGTTCTGAGCTGCCATCATGTAGAAATTTTCTTTTTGTTGAATTAGGTCTGTATAGCTTGATTTCAGTGTTTGTTGTTACGGTATGTTCCTGGGTTCGCCGAATATTCCTGGATAGAATTGGTATGGGCTCTGTCTTCTCCAATACCATATCCTTAATTGTGTCGAAGTTTATCAATTTTGATGCAGCATAATTTATGGATATACCTTTAACTTTGCAAACTACTTTTTCAGAGCCGGTGTTCGTAGCATGAACTGTGTAAGCGTAATTTTTTGGACCGCCACTTACAAATTCTTTAATATAGCTATCAGGTCCGTAACCTTCCAATTCGTCCGTTAAATCTCCGACAAATTGCCCTGTTGCCACATCCAATTCACCAGGGGTGGAAATATAGATAACGGAATCAGTGTCATAATACAGAACTCGGTCACCTAGGGTCTCTAAATAGGAATATAATTTTAAGCGTGCCTGAGCAGTCACATACGACGCAATAGCCACATTAACTGTAGTTAAGGGATCAAACGAATCTTCGGTGTGTTCATAAGAAACGATTAGAGTCTTTTCGTTAACAGGAAGAATTCCATTAATAGAAAGTCCGGGATTAAGAAGCATAGCAAAGAATTCCGAAGGATCGTTTACAACTCGGGTCTTTGGCTGATTTTCTCGCTGTCCAAATTTACCCCAGAAAGAATTTAAAATAAGTTTGGCCTGTGATCTTAGACCGGGATTTTCGAGTATTTGATGGTATTCTAGCTTAATATCCTCTCTTTCAAAAAATTCCTCAATGTAGCGGTTTTTCTCCTCTTCTGTTACGCAGTCTTTCGGCCATCCTGATGCTTCCTGCTTAATTTTAAGAAACGTGTTCATCATGGCCGTAAACAATCCTTCTTCGCCCGTCTCCCGATTTAATCTTTGAACAGTATATTTCCAAATTTCGTGTATTTTCAAAATACGGTATCCTTTTTCAACAGCTTTTCGAACTTCATCCATGACCCACGTACCTTCAAGTGCACGTTCTTCTGAATTATGCTTACATTCATTGAGATTCATTTCCTGGCCACATTTTCGGCAGAGAACAAACATAAGTTTATCGTTCATCTTTAATGGTAACACGGGGTGATAGAGGTCTCGGGGAGGAAGAATAACGCATTTTATAAGACTATCTACGTTATCTAGGTCCAGCTTCCGACACTCGGCGTCTCCAACAAATATCACGGGATGACCTATCGGAAACTTGCCTGTTTTGCACACAAATGGGTACAAAGAACACACATCTGCATAGCGAATGCATTGGCCCTCTTTAGCTTTATAATATTCCCAAACGTTTCCGGTACGACCACCATAAAAAGCATCTCTGGGATTTAGAGGACTCATAATGAGAAGGGGGTGGGCTTGGGTATAATTTCGAATCTCAGGATTTTCTTCTATCAGTGTTCTAAATTTACACTCCCACATTTCGTGAACCGTAAAACCAAATTCCTTTAATCTTTCAATTTTTACTTCGGTGGCTTCAAAACGTAAATTTAATGTTGTTGTAGGATCGTCATAAAGAGGATCGTCTCTACCAAACTTGTAACATTTGGGGCAGCCGTGCCAATAACAGCCCTGGAATTCAAAAACCTCATGGGCATCGCCACAATAACCATCAACCTTCACACCGTGTAAAACGGCTTCTTCACCTTTGGCAGCATGTAAAATCTGGATTCCTCTCTGTTTTTCCTCCCATAATAACCACTCAGTTGCAATTTTGCTTTGGTTATCTTTCCATCGATATCCGTTCTTAGGGATAATCCCAATTGTGTTTGGTTTAAGAAAATTCCTTCGAAAAACCTTATTACAACACGAAGCAATCGTAGTAGCTTCTGTGAAGGGGCAGACATTAGTTGTGGTAAGCAGTTGTTGCCGGAATTTCAAACACGCAGCGGCTAAAATCTCTACGTCGGAAATACAGTAGTCAATAAGTTCCTTTTGCATATCAAATTGATCAGACTTGTGTTCTTCATACCATGTCAGAAATTTAGAACGATCGTCCTCTTTCATCGTGTCGGGGGAGTAAAATTCCATCGGAGGAAGGAGACCTACGTAGTTTTGATTCACTTTTTTTATTGAAAAGATGAGGGAAATATCCCTTTTTAAAGTTATCTCCCAATCCGAAAGCTTTGGGGAGTTTTGCTAGGGCCATAGGGAAGTAGTTTAGTGAGTCTATAAACTTAACATTTCCAACTTGCATTAGGATAATTTTTGTCCCTCTCATTATTAACTCGGGAGTTAAATCAGTCTCTGTCAAAACATAATTTAAAATAAATTGATGATCAAAAGCTTGACCGTTATGAGCTAATACAATTATAGCTTGCCCAGCGAGAACTGACACTCGAAAAGAAAGAAAAACAAATCCCTATGATGCCGTAGATAACTTTTAAAAATTCGGAATACTAAAAAACTATAGGCGTGCACGTACTACATCGTTTTTTAATATTCCGAATTTTTAAAAGTTTACTGCATCATAGGGATTTTTTTTCTTCCTTTTCGAGTGTCAGTTCTCGCTGGGCGGGCTATACATCCTTAAATTTCTTCCTTAGCTGTAATAAGTGGTGCGTAAATGAGGCAACAGGGTTTAAACCTTGAAGTTTTTGTAATCTAACTCCGCATTTCTTGCAAATAACCATCTCAGAGTTCATACACTCATCACAATATTGTTTAAATACGCAAAGGTTAGCTTTATGAAGCAACACACCAGCCCCAATCTCTTCCTCTTGCTGCGTTTCCAAGTCATAAAATACGAAGATGGTATCTTTAACTTTAGGCTTCCCATTGTCTCGTTGAATATGGCACAGATGATTCTCTGGTACATGGGTATAACAGATCTTGCAAAATATCTCACCACAGGTGTGTTTTCTGTTTCCTTTTACTACTTTAAAACACTGATCACAGCTTCTGACTTCGGCACAGACAGTGCTTTTTTGCAACTAGATGATTGTTATAACACGTTTCACCTCTGAAATATCGTCGACAAGAAGAACATTTCACTCTTACTTGATCTTCAGGACATTTTGGGGTCTGTAAACAACCAGGACATGTTCCACCACATCTGTGTTCATGTTTATGATCATAAGGAATAAAACATTGCTCACAAAAATAGACTGAGCAAAATGCCGCTGTAAGTGAGGTTATGACGTTAAAGTGCGATTCATAATGTAACAGATTTAGTCTTTTGTTGCTGTTAGACGCACCCACAAAAATAACGTCTCTTCCCTTCGAACCATAGCTGTAGACAACAATTTGATAGTCCGTAAGATGTTCTTGAAACTTTTGCAGCTCGAGAATTCCACTACCTTCGTCAGGAATTGTAAGTCCAACGCTTTCCATCAAACTCTTTGTCCTAATCGTTTGAATTTTTCCAATATCTCTTCTAATTTTACTTAATTCAGGATCCTTATTTACGGATGCCATCGCAACCACTAGAGCACGTGGTAAACATAAATTATCCTTGTTGGTAATTGTTATAATTCCTCTTCTCATGCCACATTCTTCGGTAAAACTATTGTAGTTCTTTCCTCTTCCCTTGCCAGCTGGTAATCGCACACTTGTTACTTTAAGACAAAATGACTCTATGTTTAAACCCGTGGAATTAGACTGATAAACATTACTTATTACATTCCAGACGTCCTCGTAATTGATTTGTTCTGCAGGCCTAAATCGAATCCATCCTTCACCACGACTAAAGTCTTTTGAACAAAAACTAAAACCAACGCGATCTGACGCTTGTAATCCTTCTGTGGCCTTTTGAATGACCTGATGTATACCATCTCTCACCCAACCAATCGGTTCAACTCCTTCTGGCACAGGTTTCAGCCTAAACTCCAATGCACGACCAGTAACATTGTATCTTTAAACTTTTCGAACGGTATCCTTTATAATAAGAAACTTTTCCATTTTAACTAGACACGTCCGTACACTTCAAGAGACTAATGCGAAATGACTAGACGACTGTTTGTCACCTCTATTTATAACCTCGGTCTGGTAGAAAGGAAGTGCGTTCGAAAAAGAGGAGGTGCGTTCCGAATACCAACTGAAGTTCTGCAAAAAAGAGTTTAAAGTTTAGTATGCAGGAAAATTGAATTACTAAGTGCTTACGAGCAGTATTAATAGATACGAAACCAGGACCCAGCGTCCATGAAGAATGTTACCTGAAATGAAAGTTTATGCAGCAGCAGAATAACATGGAAATGTCGGTGTTCACACCTTTCAAATAGTCTAGTGAATAAGAAAAGGGCATAATTACGGTAATGCATGCCTATAATAATTAAACAATTTTACTCCACGCCTTTTTAAGAAAAAAAAGAAAAATAATTGTAGTGTCTGTAACAAAGAAACAGTTATCGCAAATTTATCTATTACCACTGGTTTCTGTGCATTTTAGGAGATTAGATAAAAATATTTTTATACTTACGAGACGAAAATAAATTTCAAAAGCTCTGAAGGTGATGCCGCTCCCCAGATGTGGGAGCAGTACTCTAGGTTAGGTCTGATGTGAGAAACATAGAGAGAGTGTGTAAGTTGGAAGGGGAGAAGTAGTTTCGGGGCTCGAAAAAGAAAACCAAGCTTTTTAACTGTCGATGTGACTACTGAAGTAATGTGTTTGGGCCAGATGAAATCATGTTCGAAAGCGAAGCCAACGAAATCGAATGTTTCGTTTACATTCATGGTACTAATACTTCGTCAGAATTTGAATCGGAAGATTTACTTACCAGGAAGACTTTTCAGACTGCTGACGATACCTGTAATAAGGAAACAACTACCTAGATATTACCCCCACCACTTATTTTGAGTATTAATCGGTCTTTATTACATTTAAACGTTCAGTCTTAGTTGATCAGTTGAAGCGAGCACAATGCCTAAAGAGTGCTTTTGGGGAAGAGCTTGCAATTGTAGCGAGTGTCAACCAGAGCTAGAGGAAAAATGTGAAATATGTTTCGACAAGGCTGGATATAAAGTTGGTGGGAAACGAAGAAAAGATCGCAAGAGCATCACATATTACGACTTTAAAACTTATTGTTATGAATGTTATCAGGAAGATATCGGGCAATATGAACAAGCTAGATTTGAATTACTAAAGGCCATAGTTGAGAATCCAGTTCAGCCAGAACAAAAATATTTGAAATCACACACCGAGGAAGATATTCGTGCAAGGTTTTTAGATTGTTTTCAGGCCAAATTAAAACACACAAAATTTGCCCGAAGTGGTACACCCGATGTGGTCAAGATAAAGTTTTATATTAGTTTTAATTCAGGAAAAGAAAAAAGAACTTTAATACGAAGGAAATGGAGTTGCCTAAACGAGGAGATTTAGTGGAGTGGTTTACCAAAACCGTCATCGAAGCGTTAGTTACACAAATTCAGACATTCCAAGCACCTATTTGGTGTCTAGATCTTAATGTACATCTTAATCTACGAGGATGTCGATCTTATACAGAAACGCCTGCTGAGGCACGAAGAAGGGAGTGGTGCAGACGAAATTTGTAACTTAAGTAGAATAACTCTGGAAGGAATGTTTAGTATACTGTCAACCGTTACACGAATAACATGGCGGAAATATTAAAAATTATTCTTGCCAACATTGAAGAAGTATTTAGTCGGAACCTGTATTGTGGGTCCTGTTTACCTTCAACTTTAATGGTTTGGGAACTTGCTAAAAAATATAATGTACATGTAGAGCCAAAATGTGGAAAGATTTTCTATGGGGAAATAGGAGGCAACAT
>OZ020189.1:80576787-80919287 GCA_963971165.1 Philopedon plagiatum | reverse complement strand
CGTGGGCGTCTGAAGAGAAGGGAAATGTAATCTATTGACACAGGATTTACAGGAGTGGGTGTTGGGACAGAACGGGAAAACCTCTGCAGGCAATTTGTTTCAGAATTCGGAGGTACTAATATTAATGCAAATAGTGAAATATTTCTATGTTGTTACTTAAACGCAAATTGAAAATACTATCCCTAAATTTCGGCTTTCCTGATTTTTATCTAAGTCATCTCACGTGGACTTCAAGGCTAAGTACTAACGAACCGTGGGCGTCTCAAGAGAAGGGAAATGTAATTTCTTAACACAAGATTTAAATGATTGAACGTGGGGAGCAGAACGAGAAAACATCTGCAGACAGTTTGTTTCATAATTCAGGTCCGAATATTAATGCAAATAACTATAGAATTATATGTTGTTACTGAAACACAAATTTAAAATACCGCTCGTAAATTTGGGGCTTTCCTGATTTTTATCTAAGTCATCCTGCGTAGACTTCAAGCCTAAGCACTATCGAACCGTGAGCGTCTGAAGAGAAGGGAAAACATCTGCAGGCAATTTGTTCCATAATTCAGGTACTGATATTAGTGCAAATAGTGAAATATTTATATGTTGTTACTTACCGGCAAATTTAAAATACAACCCTCTAAATTTCGGCTTTCAAGATTTTTTTTTTAATCTAAGACCCCAACCTAAGCCATCAAGCCTAAGTACTAACGACCCGTGGGCGTCTGAAGAGAAGGGAAATGTAATCTATTGACATTTGATTTAAAGGATTGGACGTTTGGACAGAAAGGGAAAACATCTGCAGGCAAGTTTTTCTAGTGTAAATAACTAAAGATTTCGATGTTGTTACTTAAACGCAAATTTCAAATAAAACCCCCGAAATTTCGACTTTTCAGTTTTTATCTAAGACACTCCACGTAGACTTCAAGCCTAAGTACTAACGAACCGTGGGCGTCTGAAGAGAAGGGAAATGTAAGCTATTGTATTATAAAATACTACCCATAAATTCCGGCTTTTTCAGATTTTTTTTATCTAAGACATCCCAGTCTAAGTCACCAAGCCTAAGTACTAACGAACCGTGGGCGTCTGAAGAGAAGGGAAAACAGAAAGGGGAAAACATCTGCAGGTAATTTTTTTCATAATTCAGGTAGAAATGAGCGAAAGAAGTTCGAGGCTTTTTTATCCCTAGATTCCGATACTAATATTAGCGCAAATAACTAAATATTTCCATGTTGTTACTTAAACGTAAATTTAAAATACTACCCATAAATTTCGACTTTCTAGTCTCCCACATACTGTTGAACACACTATTAATTTTTAAACCTCAAATAACAATAGTAATAATATTAACACTGTTAAAAATAAAACACTAGAGTACTTACGTTTTATAATACTTAGGGCACAACACACAAACTAATTCACAGTAAAAAATCTAAATGACTACCAGTTCAGCCTGCTAACAAAAAAACTCGAACCCGTATTTTATCCTGATTGAACCAACCGATCACGCGTAAAGATTTGTTACTACCTAAACTCGTACTGACGAATCTTTTGTATGTAGTTACTAATTAATATTCTAAGATATCCAGACCGGATGTGTCAAAACCACAAATCTCCCTGTTACCAATAAATGTACACTTATATTACCAGAAAAAGGCTCACAAATATGTTTATAATTGGGTTTTGATTTCTTTATAAAATTATTTAAAATAAAACATCAAATTTCTATAATTGCTAATGCCTTTCCATCTCTGAATTAAGAAACTATACTAGTACCATTAATTTATTTAAATTTTTCTCTTTTATTTGATACCCAACACGCCGTTTATCATATTAGAGCCCTTTTTAGACGCCATATCTTCGGGGGAGGGGGGTTTAAATTTCTACAAAGATACACGGTGTACACGTGACAAGTGACAAGTGACAGCTGATATACTTTTACTTATATCTTAAGACGTCATCTTTAGCACGTGACCTATTTTATCCAATTCTTTTCAGGCATTAAGGCAATGTACTTAATAAGCGATAACTCACGAACGAGTTGATCGATTGACTTCGGGTTTTTTCCAAACGAACTATTAATTTTCACATTTAACAAATGACAAGTTTCAAATCGTTAAAGTTGAAAGGTAAACAATCCATAATACTGGTTTCGACTAACTCCTTCTTCGTTGTTGACGCGAATACTTTTTACTATTTCAGCCATGCTCCTAGCTTGACGGCTTGGAGTTGTTGTTTATACAGGTAGAAAAAAGTCATGAGGTATAAATAGCTATTTATTTCGATCTATACTTTTACATTATTTGTTATAATATTACTTAGTAAATCTTTGAGTTGTTCTAAAAGCCCTATATTAGGACATTTAATACCAAAGAAATTAAGATTCATCTTTCCTGAACTAACGAGGCTGTTGGTAAATTCATTATATTCGAAATTCATGCCGTTTTGAAGGAAGTATAGACGACCATTTGTGTATCGAAATACGCCAGCTACTCGAGCAGGAACGCCCGGAAAAAGTTCTGATATTAGGTGTGTTTCTTTCGGTCTAAAGCTACATTCATCCATGCCCCATACCTCAAATTTATTTATAAACAAATAGGTTCGTCCCTTATTAGTGTTAACTGCTGCAGAAATGATAGTTTTATCACCTCTTCTAGCAAGCATATCAATATTTTCCGAGCGTATTAATTTAAAGGTTCCATATTCAAAAAAGTAAATTGTATCGCCTACAATGGTAACAATTTCGCCATTGGGTCTTTCATAAATAGCTGTAATGTTTTCTAAATCTTTTGGCAAGAAAGGCAAGTAATCAGTTATCAGGAAAGGCTTGTTATTAATTTCTTTGTTATTTAAATTCAGCATCCACACATATTTTTCATAAAATATATACAACTTATTTTTCACCAGTAGAAATGTGTTCAGTGTTTTCAAATTTAAATCACATAACTCTGGTCGTCTATCGCTTTTCTGCGTTGTTTGCAAACTCGGTGTTTTTTCCGTTGATTCCAGTGGCGGCACAGGCTTTGTTTCTGTTGGTTTCATACTTGGTGGTGGTACCGGTTTTTCCGTTGGTTTCGTACGTGGCGGCAATGGTTTTTCCGTTGGTTTCGTACGTGGTGGAACAGGTTTTTCCGTTGGTTTCGTACGTGGTGGTGGCGGTGGTGATGGTTTTTCTGTAGATACCAAAGGTGTCTTTGCAGGTATGGGATTCGGTAGCGATGGTATAGGACTTGTGATTGGTCCGTAGAGTTGTTGTATGCCAAATATATCATCCGTAGATATGTTATTGCGTTCTTGGTACCACAGGAACATAATCGCCTTCGGATCCATTGAGTGGGCTAAGCCTAGAGCATGGCCAATTTCATGTACCATTACCCCCAATAAATTGTAGTGTGTGTTATAAAAAATTGTTGTCATAAAACTCCATGGAATGAGATTATTTAAATGAATTTCTACATTACTGACGCCGTCGGGGAAATAAGCATGTCCTAATACTCGATCGGCTAGCTCGAATGGACAGGAGCTATTTTCATTTGTCATTGAGTGTTTTGCGTACTCAAAGGCGATAGTTATGTTTGCATCCTTCTGTTCTGTCTGGGCAAAGCGAAGGTTGGATGCTGCTTCCCAGATCCCAAAGGCATCCGTTGCTGCTCTCTGATATGGATAACGAGATGTAGCATATGTTGGAGGATAAATATTCCATGTTAAATCTGTGCTAGACCACTTTGTAGGATGTGTTTGAAACTGCGCTACATCTATAACGCCACATCGGGGTTTGCGCATCAGGTTTATAGTTTTTTCGTTTAAAGTTCCATCTGCGGGCAACTCATAGCTTTCTTGGAATTGTTTCAAACCTTGAGATATTGCCATCAAAGTGTTGCTAGTATTCGTGTTGTTAAGGTACCCATATTGCACTAAATATTTCCATGCCTCTGCTTGAGTGAACGGTTCTTCTTCTGGTATTGACACATAGTCGTCATATTTAACTTCATCTGTAGAAGGTATTACTTCTTCGTTGGATACTGATTCTGAGTGTACAACACTTAAAAGCACTAAGGTTAATATTATGAACAGCTCCATCTTGCACAAGGGCTAAACTCTAAGTTCGGCTTGTTGAAAGGTGTATCTAGGACTGATTATTTTAGAGTTAGTGTTGCATATTTATAACAACTAAAACAAAAATATTTTATTCACTTTATCGTTCCGAATCAATTCCGAATACGAACGAACGAATTCCTGTTCCCCGACACAAGGCTTCTTTCTTTGTTGTTTCACAGCTGTTAGGAGTTGTTGTTTTTCCGAAATACCATCTGTTTTTTAGCTGTTGTCCGGTTGAGCGGTTAGACGTGTAAGCAGTTGAGTGGTTCAGTGGTTCAGCGGTTGGGCAGTTAGATATTTAAGTTGTTTTCCCCGAAAACTGGGGGTGGTTCGGAACAGGGGTGCTTTAGAACAGGGTGGTTGGGAACAGGATGCTTTAGAACAGGGTGGTTTTGAACAGAGTTGTGTAAACAGGGGTGTTTAAACAACCCTGTTTAAACAGAGGTGTTTTTAAACAGGGTAGTTTAAACAGGGCTGTTTAAACAGGGCTGTTTAAACAGGGGTGTTTAAACAGGGCTGTTTAAACAGGGGTGTTTAAACAGCCTAGTTTAAACATTGGTGATTTTAACGTGAGTTGTTTAGTTGTTATTAACTTAAATAATATTCCTAAATTTATAATTAAATTAAAAATTTCTTATGTACAGTGATGTAAAAATTTTGAAATCTAATTTTTACTGTGACAGGTGACATATCTTAAATGGGTGGTGACAGCTATCCTACTTTTGCGCATGCCTTATAATGTTATTTTGAACACGTGACGGGACGTGAAAAATTTACTATACAGGATGATGTAAAAATTTTGAAATCTAATTTTTACTAGTTCCGATGACCTAATACCTATTTTCCGTTATAAAATTCACTAATATTCATCATTTATATAATTAATCCAAAATTTACTATACAGGGTGATGTAAAAATTTTGAAATCTAATTTTTTCCTCAAAGTCGAGATTTTTGAAAAATAATTTGATAAATCGAAAGATCTACTCATCCACTATCCTACATGTGAATTTCGTCTCTTCACCATCAGCCATTAGGGCGCTAATCGCTCAACCAAATATCTCAGGAACCCTAAGGACGATCGACGCCATTTTTTTTTTAAACGCTTTCGGACACCGCCCTGAACACGTGACATATGTTAAATTTGTATTTTGACGTTTAACACGTGACCGATGACAGTTGACATCTCTTAAATGACAGGTGACAGCCGCCATACTTTTACGCATGTCTTCTGACGCCATTTTGAACACGTGACCTACATTAATTTTTAATTCTGGCGTTTCATAAGTGACAGGTGACAGTTGACAAATCTTAAATGACAAGTGACAGCTGACATACTTTTATACAGCACTTCGAACGTCATGCTCAATCCGTTACGTATGTTTAATTTTTATCTTTGGCATTTGACAAGTGACAAGTGACGGTTGACATAACCTCAATGACAGGTGACAGCTGACATACTTTTCCCCAACAACATAATTCTCAACACGTGACCTATGTTAAATTTCTACTTGAAAACTGTGGGGCTCTTATAGCTGCAAGCTTATATGTTGTTTTCAAGGAGTAGTACTAATGTCCGACACTGTTCAGGCCCCAAATATATAGTGGTCAAGTAGTTGATGCCTAAGTAGTTAATGTCCAAGTAGTTCAAGCCTCAAGTAGTTAAAGCCCCGACTAGTTAAAGCCCCAAGTAGTTAAAGCCCGTAGTAGTTAAGACCAAAAGTAGCTAACGCCCAAGAGTGTGACAGTTGACAGCTGACCGATGACGTATGACAGTTGACATTTGACAGATGACAGTTGACAGATGACAGATGCGCGCGCAGCTGACGCCTGCGCAGTTTTTTTTTCGCGCATGCGCAGAACAAGGGGCGGGGCTTGTGACGTCAGAGGGAGAGGAGTGGGGGTGGTCTCAAGTGACGGGTTACCTACTAATATTGTTTTTAGGAAATGTAAAGTAACTAATAAACCAGTTATAAACAATTTTTTTTGAGAAACTAGTTGCCAGTATTGCTTGAAGATTTACCTTTAATGGTAAGGGGGTCCTTATGGTTCCAACATGATGGAGCGCCCCACCATTACCATAGGAATGTAAGATATTTTGTCGATAATTGGAAGACAGATCGTCGGATTGGGCGAGGTGGACCAGTTAAGTGGCCAGCCAGATCACCCGACTTAACACCACTAGATTTTTTCTATGGGGGCATGATAAAGAAGAAGTCTATAAAGAGGTTCCAACCACAGTGAAAGATATGAAGACGAGAATAAGAAACAGTTTTCGCATCATTTCAGAACAGACTTTGAGAAAAGTGAAACTTTCATTTATGGATGGACTCGAAATGTGCCTTCAGCAAAAGGTGGTTTAGTTGAACACCTTATATGAGCTTTGTTAATTGTTTGTATTAAATTAGGTTTACAAGTAAGTACATACCTAAATAATTTTAAAAGATGTTCTGTTTTTGGTTAACTAATTTTCTTACACTATTAATAATACTGATAACTGATTATCTTTGTTTATAACTGGTTCATTAATTACTTTACATTTCCTAAAAACAATATTTTCTGTTTTTTGAAATATCTCTAATAAACATGTAAAAGTTTCGGGTCTCAGTTTTCTTACCTCAAAATTATTGGGCCACCTACACTTAACTTGTAAATAATGGATTATGCGGCAGTAGCTTTGACAAGTTCGTCAATCTTTTGTTTCATTTATGATGGTGTCATTCCGCCTAATTTTAAACAAATTGCAAGTGATTAATGTATTCAAGGATATGTAACGTTTTATGGGATATTTGGTTTTTCCATACCTGTTTCAATTTTTTTTAGAAAATGGCTTAACTGTGAGCATTTTTTCAACTTCAAACGCGTCCCATTCCCTTACTACAAGTTTTAGACCCAATAAACCCTATATCAAAATGATCGTAACGAACAGGAGAATCAATTGGAACTATTATATACAGGGTGTCCCATTTAAAAAAATACAAGTTTGGTTCGCCACGAGTTTTTCGGACCACCCTGTATTATGGCTATAATTTTAAAACAGCGTGTTTGACTATCGATAATATCCAAAAAAAAATTTTCGAAATTCCTCACCGTTTACTCACAATCGTCCACCCCATCTTGGTTGCACCACCCTGTATATTATGCTTTTTGTAAAGAAAATATTAGATGAAAGCAAATAGTTGTAGAAAATACACCATAGTAAGATGGGTAGATGTGGCTCATGTGGATATTATACTTCAAGCAGTGAACCTGATGTGATTTGACGCCATTTCTTTTGTGTATGGTACATTGTTTGTAATGTATTGTAACTCAATTTGAAATAAAGTTTATTATTATTATTATTATTATTATTAAGATGTGACTATTGTAAGATTGTGACTGGTTCTCGTTGTAGATATTGTCAGTGTTTATTAGCAGTCATAATTGGAGAGGATTTGGAATGATAATATGTGATAGATGTTCTTAAAGCGCGAAGAGACGTACTGAAATGTGGAAATCTACCCAACATAATAAGAGGATCGTCAATCAAATAGCTGAACTTAACTACTTTATATGTTTATTTTGCAAATATATACATATATTATAAGAAAACTGAAGTAAATAAAAACCTAAGACAACTTTAAATATTGTGTTTTATTTCACGTTTCTTTATTATATAAAAAAAGTACAATTTTATCAATGTCCGTTTCTACATTTTCAAGCTTTACAAAATTTGCTATAAAAAACATTTACTTTTAACAACGAGTTTTTAAGCTGTTTTTTAACTTCACATGAAAATGATTTAAATGCTTTATTGAAAAATATAACAGGATCCTTAATACCTATATTAATTATAGCACCAGTTGTAATGCGATTTTTAAAACATGATTCCAAATCCTGCCAAATTAAATTTTGTTTTTTAGACTTGTTTAAGTTTTTCCGATATCTCAAGGACACTCTACAATTTTCTAAAAGAGCTAAAGTAGATTCCAGTTTAAAAAAAATTGCTTTTTTATTATTAATATTCGATACGTTGCGTTTAATAAAGTTTTTTAAACTTAAAATATTTTTATTTAAAAATTTTACCAACCTGTACTTTCAACATCATTTGTTCAGCTAAGGTATTAATTTCAGCACCAGTACTCATTTTTCTTTTAATTTTTGCAAAAAGTCAATCTAAAAGTAATTATCCTTTTAATGTTGTTTTCCGACCGTTGGGGAAGTTTTTCAGGTGGTTAGGTACGTATAAAAGGGCTAAAAAGAAAAAAATCTTTTAGTTTGACTTAGAAGCACGAGAAAAAAACATGCCTGTTCCAGCAAGATATAAGTGTCCTAAATGTAAGGGGGAATCAGATATACCACGTGGTGAACCATGTCTAGCCTGTGTAACGCATCAACATTTTATATGGCTTGATGGTTCGAAGCATGTGCCTTCACATTACTTTGATGGTCAAGAGAAGAAGGGAAATAGGAGAAATAACCCAAGAAATTAATAATATCAATTATTCTGGCAGATTTATTTTCAAAAAACAATGAAGAAGTCTGAAATTTAGCGAAGACAAAAACATAATGCATTTATTAGTAGTATGGAATTATGCATACAAAGAAGCTCGAAAAGCGACTTTTTACAACACAGCAGACAGACTTCGATTTGAAAGAAGAATCAAACAAAGTGAAGATTTAATTTGTAAAATATTAGATAGACATCATCGAAATTTAAATTTATAAGGAAAGATTTAGGTGTATATAATTTTTTACATCTTATAGTAGATTGGAGCATTATTTAAATGTAGATCATTTTGGGGGAAAATAAAACAGAAAAATACATTTTTAAGTAGTTTTATTTATATACCAATATCTTAATAAAATACATTTTCTCTAGCACAAAGTAAATCGTTATAGATAATGTTTAATAATTTAAGTTTAGCTAAATTAACACAACCTATTTCTAGTAAATCAATAATTTTATTAGGAATTAGTTTACCTAACCATAGTTTTTCTGTAAACCTTTAACAAATACCTTCTCATGAGGTTTAATTATCTTGTTTAAAAATAGAGCAATACTTTCAAAAGGCAAGTTATATATAATCTTCATTGTTGTCCCAGTAAAGTTCATGTAAATTCTTTGTTAGCCATTCACTGTGATTGTAAAGGGGTTTAATCACCCATTGTGTACCATGTGGTAGATTAATATGACGATGAAGCACTTTTCCATTTTCTATATTTATTAGTGCAATTTCTTTACATATAAAATAAGTATCTTTGTACTGGAAACCTTGTACATCAACAATATACATTTTTTTTACGGGGTGCATCTTAAATAATGTTTTTTAATTTTTGAACTTTTTCGTGAATATTTTTATTACAACGTGGGCTATTTAAAGTGTGCACAAATAGAAAAAATAAGCTTCGTCTTTCTATCACAGCCCAGTCTACTTTAAACAATAAACTATTTATTTTAATTGCTTTTTAAAATGTTATCATTTTATATTAAATAAATTATTGAATCTTTAAAAATTGTTTTGATTTCATGGAACATTATTTATTATATTATTAGGCTATTATTAGGCTATTTAGGCAGCGCATTTCTTGTGAACTTAGAAAAACAGCTTTTAACAAATATTAAATTTATTAATGATGCCAACTAAAAAACTATTTTTTTGAATCTAAACACTAATACTTTATATTTATAAACTTGTTTTTAAGATTTTCGTTTAGAGAGAGAGAGAGAGAGAATCTTTAATGAGATCGGTCTGAAGTCGAGCGTTTTATATATGCGTAATTAATTAATTAAGTAAAATTGCTGTTGACTTTTTGAACTAATTTTAAAAATCTACAGTTGTCTTCAATTTTAATACATTGTGGGCAGAAAATAAATAAAACACACTTTTCTATAAGCGCTTATTTTTATTTATGACGTTTTTCCTTTAACTTACCGTTGTTTTTTCTACATGTGCTTAACCTAATAACATATTTATTTTTTTGTTCTTGAAGTGTCTCTTCTCTTTCTATACAATCGTTTATATTGGCAAAGATTTTACTTTTCTCCTTTAATTGCAGTTGCATCTCCTGTTGACATTGTTCTAAGTTACTACCAGTCTTATATATTTCAGACGTTAGGAATGACATGTTATTTTTTAAAAAATGATATTTCTTTAGATTCTCCTATAAGGGAATGCCCTACGATATTTTTTTTTTGTAGTTTTTCTGTTAAATTAGCTGTGAGTAAATGTACTTCTGATTCTAGCTTAATATTTTCTTCCAGTAAATTCACATATTTTGTATAATTTACGGAATCGGTTAAATTTTTGTTAATATCTTCATATTCTTGAAATTTTTCCGTGCATATATCGTTAACTGCTAATTCATTGTCAGATAAATCCATATAGTTATCAAGTTGTTTAGTACATTCTGTATACTAATTTAGACTTGTGTTATACAAGGTATGATAGTCAATACTTAAATATTCATAATCTTCAATGTATTTACTACATACATTTGGATGTTTGTTAGCAGTCGCAGAAACAATAGTGCTGCTTATGCAAGTTAAAACGCAAGATAGAAAAATCTGTTTTAGAGCCATGATTTTTGTTGATGTTTACTGGTCAAGCGGTAGTTTTAAACTAATGAATATGCTACAGTTTAATTTCTTATGACCTAGGTGCACAAAATTACAGATTTTGTATGTTTTGTGTGTATTTTTTTTTGGTTTATCTACTAAAAGTCTTCGGTTGGAAATTTTTTGGGTTTGTCCAGGACTGTATGGTTTACTTTTTCATCGAAATGTTCCTGCTGTGTATACAAAAAATTGACACAAAAAAAAACAATGTAAATGTTTTATTTAAAACAAAAGTGTTGTAAAAAGACTGGGAACCATTAAGAATGCTTTTCAGTACCCAGAGGGTTTGCTTTTTAATCGAAATGTCCCTGAAAAAAAAAATATTACTAAAAGCTATGTAAATATTTTATTTAAAACAAAAAAAAAGTTGTAAAAGACTGGGTACTTATATTTGAAAATTGAACCTTATTATTTCTCAAATAAAATATATTCACTAGACATGTAAAATTGATTGGTTTTGTTTTGAGTAAATTCTAGTGATAAGCACAATTTTGAACCAATTTTGACCTTTTGCCGAAAGATAATATGTTTCGATTTTCAACTTTATATGTTTTAAATCCTGTTTTATTAAAATTACTTAATTTTACTATACCGGTAGCTTATTATTATTAAAATAAAATATTTCACTAGACATGCAAAATAGGTTCGTTTTGTTTTGAGTTATTGCTGATAATAGATGTGGGGTTTGATCCAGCCATGACCTCTGAACAACGATAAAATGATTGGTTGCATCGAAAAAGATCTTCTAATTGAATACAACCGATGTAATGCACACACGAAGTTTGTCTAGCTCTCACTTTAAGCGTGTTTTTAACCACATCAATCCTACCTACAAACGAATAATGCAATAGAAAAAGACAGAAATCAATCGATTGTTTTTTCTACTCCAAACTATTTTATTCGATATTATCAACTTAAAATACATAAAACATACCTAGTACGTCACATTCGAACTCACTTAATATATCATTTTCAATGTTTAGTTATTCAACTCGGTACCATGGCGTACTTGGTTCTATAGTTGGGAAACGTATATAATACGAAATTTATACACATGGTGTGTGCTGGTTCGATCCTCGCCTTGGGTAGAAAAACTTTTCAATGCATCCATATAAATAATAATTATGAATTAATAGCTGTGCAGAAATCTTAGGTAAAGTAAAAAGTAAGTAGGTAATAGGTAGGCAGGTATGTTCGAAACGAAGTGCGTGTGTCACCCAAGTAAGGTGAAACACAAAAGAATACACAGGTATACAAGAGGTACGAAAAAAAACGCTTTTTTGGCGCAAAAAAACAACATCTCACTAAGGCCCTTTTGGCCGACAGCAGCCTCTGGTAAACTGTGTCATTGACAATAATATACAAGAACTACTACTTCTTGTATGATAATTTAGTCACTTTTTTCATTTAAACCACATCAAAACATAGTAAAAAACACTCTAAGGCCCTTGTGGTCAACAGCAACCTCCGGTCAATTACGTCATTGGCGATCACTTCTTCGGGGTACCAGACACCAACAACTCAGGTAACCAACCACCCCCAAGAAAAAAATACAGGTAAACAAGCAGACAGCAACCTCTGGGCAATTGCGTCATTGACAATAGGCATGTTCACTAATTTTTAATTATGATGAAATTCGACAGCTATAATAGTCTAAGAACACAGAATCATCGCAAAAATTCTTAAAAACTAAAATGTGATTAAATAAACGTAAAATAAAAATATAGAATTCAACGAGGCTAGAAAACGGACCCTGCGCGAGGCTAGCAGCATTTGACGTCACTGCTTTGATCCGTCGACGGCTTTCATTGTGCCGCGTGTGTTTTTAACCGAGTTTTACTACTGGCGCGCGTCAGTTTCGCTAAATTTCTTTGGTTTCTCAGGTTCTTTGAATGTAAAATGAGTGTAAATAAGTGATGTTTTATTCCCGGATGTGTGAATACATCAAAAAATAATCCACAGATGATATTTATAACAGTACCACGAAATGTTTCAAAGAAAAAGAAATGGTTTACTGCAGTAAGAAGGGAACTAAAAGATGTATCACTAAAAACAGTATTTTTCTGTTGCCAAGACCATTTTACCGTAAGTAAAGCTATGACTTTGTATAACTAACGCAATATTTTATAATTATATTTTTACAGCTTACCGAAGATATGGAAAATTATTATAAATACAAGTTAAGCAAAGTTCAAGCCCGAATGAAGCCTGATGTAGTCCCGCATATTTTTAGTTGCCAGTCAGATAAAAAACCAAATAATCCCCGCTTAAGGAGTAAAATAAGATCCCGAAAAAGAAAAATTTCTGAAATTTTGTTTACAAAAGAGCTTAATTGATGACACAACAATTGAAATACAACCGAGTACATCGTTTGATTCACCCGAAGGCACCGAGAACTCAACTTTTAAGTTGGATTTTTCTTGCCAGGCTCATCCGATTAAGTATCGTAGCAAAGCAATTCAGATCTCATTACAAACAAATGTAGCCGTAGAGAACGTTGCGACATCTCCCATTAAATTCGCGGTTCCCGTTATTTCTAGCAGTGATAAACAAAAACGTGTACGTTTCAACAGTGACAGTATTGCATCAGAGAAAGACGTTGTTACAAGTACTTCTTCGTATTCAGACAGTTGTCATTTAAGTGACGCTAGTAGTGACAGTAATGATAAGATAAATGATAAACAAAATAAGCAGTTTAAGTTCAGGGCCATGTTTATGGATATTTTAGAAAAAAAATGCGAAAGTACACTGGTGTTCCCAAAGAAAATCAGAAGTTTCTGGATCTGTTACAAACAAGATGTTTAGTAAAAAAAATGTTTATATATTTAACATTATATAAAATCAAGACTGACGAATCATTTGAAAAAATTGGCGACTTATTTGGAGTATCAAAAACATATGCTTCTAAAATATTCCAACGCACCTCCATTCACCTCACCTCAAATTCATTTTTTGGCCAAGCAAATTTTCTGTAAAAAATCTTCCGATACAATTCAGAATACATTTTTCAAATGTACAATCAATTATAGATTGTCTCAAGATTGAAATTCAGAAACCAAGTTCGGCTAAACAGCAAGCTTTAACATGGTCTGACTATAAAAAATGTAATACCATAAAGTATCTAATTTCGTCAACTCCAGGTGGCCTTCTTAATTTTGTGTCCAAAGGATATGGCGGGCGTACTAGTGACGTTGCCATATTTGAAGATTGTTGCTTTTTAAATCACCTTCCTGAAAACAGTGCTGTGGCTGAAAGAGGATTTAAAAAAATTGAAATTTTTTTACATAAAAAAATTGTACATTAGTTAGACCACCTAGTGTTGCCAATAAAGAAAAAAATGACACAGGATGATGTCCTGCTTACTAAGAGAATAGCCAGTGTTCGAATTCATATTGAGCGGATCATAAAACGCGTTAGAGACTTTAAAATTCTGAGTCCACATGCTACCGTAAATTCACAGTTGGTTAAAAAACTTAACAATGTTATTATAGCATGTGCAATAATTAATTTACAAAGCCCAATAATCAAACAGTAGTATATATAGTATATTTCAAATCTTACATTATCAAACACTTAGTAACACATATATAATGGATAGGTTTTAATGTAGTTGTTCAACTTCGTATTATGAAGGTCTATAAATAAATAAAAAATACCTATTCTATCTATTCTATGAACCTATTCCTTACAACTGGCATACAACACGGGAAAAACATTAGCTTTCCAAAATGAAAGCGCACATTCAATAACATTTTGCGTAAATTCTTCATCATACCTAACTTCGATGATTGTCAATTGATTTGTTTCTCCAAAATCAGGACGTGCAATGCAAAAAAACCCTTTTTAACATTTCGGGCAATAAATGCCAGATGGCCCCAGTATGAAACATTATTTACAGACGGGTCAAAAATAAATAGCAAAGTGGGAAGTGCAGTGTATTACCCTGCTAGAAATATCAGATTTAAAAGCCAGATTTCTAAATACTCATCAAACTTTTCTGCAGAACTAAACGCAATAAAAGAAGCTTATGAATTATGTCTGGATCATAATTTTCTACATTACATCATATTTACTGATTGCCTAAGTGCCATTCAAAAACTTAAATCAGTTTCTCCATCAAAGGAAATCAACCATATTCTAGCTGAAATTACTAAATTAAATTACGAGGCTGCAGTACAAGGAAAAACTGTCAAACTTGTATGGGTTAAAGCCGATATAGGGCTCAAGGAAAATGAAATTGTCGACAAAATGTCAAAAGAGGCAGCAAATAATGGTCCGGTCGATACAAACTTTCAAACACCAAAAACTGACTTCTATAGGGTAATCAAAGAAAAAATGACAGGAGATTGGCAGGCTTGTTATCAAACTGCAACAAAAACTAAAGTAACTAATAAACCCTGGTTCATAAACACGCATAACAAAAAAATCATCCAATGTATATCAAGGTTAAGGTCAGATCACATATTATGCCCTAGTTATAAATGTAAAATAGGTCTTTCGGACAACCCAAATTGCCCCACTTGTAATGAAATAGCCGATCCTCAACATATATTATTTATCTGCTCCTTGAATACAATTAATATAAATCATTTCTTGACTCAGTTATATAATTCAAACAGTGTATCTCCTTTTAACCTCGCAAATCTACTGACTGATGAAATTTTTTTTTATATTTTATATAATCAGTATGTTAAGTCTCGACCTCTGTTGGGTTGAATAGGGACTAGGTATAGGTTAGATATAAGGCTTCTTTGTAACATTGTGTCACCTTTCCCAAAATTTGGCCTCTTGTTAGTCTCTCCTTCCGGAACAGCCAACCGGAATCAAAATAGTCCTTTCTTATATCCCAGTCTTACCGCCAAAAAAAAAGTAATAAAAAAAGGGAAAAAAATTAAAAATAAAATAAAAAAAAATTAATAAATCAAAATAAATTAAAAAAAAATAAAACAAAAATTGTAAAAACAGTAAAGAAAAGTTGATATAAGTAGAATTGATCAATAGTAGTTTAATCCTAATATACAGGAGGAATCCAGATGAAACATAACTGACAATAATCAAAATGACAATATCATGTATAACTAATGTCACGCATCTTCCCACAGTTTGCAAACTAGTCTGGCCTGTTGGAAATCTTCCAGACCCATTGAAACTTACACACACACACAACATTTCGGGCAAGCATTTGAAGATTAATTTGAGCCAAGAACTTTTTGGATATTTCATTTTTTTTTCATTTATGTAACGTTTAAAACCTTTTCTTGCAATAGGACATTTTACTTCTACAACGGCATTTTCTGTAACACCATCCGGTGAAGCTCCAATAACTCTGTAGTCTTTTAAAATTATAAAGCCTCTATCGCAAATATTTGTTTTTATATGTTTAGTAAAGTAACAAAATAAAACAGGAGACACCCGACGCGAGGCGTTGCTTCAACAGAAACCGGCGTTCTATAAGCACGGGTTTTGGCGCGAGACTCATGATCGCATCAGTGACGTCAGACCAATAAGAGAGCGTTTAGCAGATTCAAACGAATGGGACAACTTTGCATGGATTTTTTGGGCATCAGGCTTTTTTAGAATTTCATTAAACTTTACATATATAATTTTAGGGCCATATTGGAGGATTTTATTATATTTAAACATGTTTTTATTTTTTTGTGAACATGCCTATTTACATCAACTACTTCTTCGACGACGATCGCTACGTCACGTCCATAATTCAACCAATCAAAACACACCGAAACACACTAAGGCCCTTCTGACCAACAGCCTCCGGTCAATTACGTCATTGGCGACCACTTCTTCAGCATCAGAAACCGACTCCTCGGCAATTTCAGCACTTCTTGGCGTATTTTCATGATTTTTGGGGATTTTCGGTGATTTTTTCAGCCTAAGGCCCTTCTGGTCAACTGCCTCCGGTCAATTACGTCATTGTCGACCACTTCTTCGGCACAAGAAACCAACCCTTCAGCCAATTTCAGCACTTCTTGCGGAATTTTCAAGATTTTCGTGGATTTTTTCAGCAGTTCTTTGCCGAAGAAATCCATGGTTGTCAGGCTGTGGATGGTACATGCCATCGAACTGTCGCAGATAGGCCTTAGAATAACTACTACTATGTTGATCTCCAGTTATTTAGTACGTTTTTAGTGAAAAATAATTGAAAATTGTTGTTTTAGGGGAATCCTAACTGTCGCGTAGGTGATTTTCTAAACCAGTATTTTAAATTTTACGGATTTATCTACTAAACGACACTCTAAAGACGTAACTTATTACACAAAACTAAAAGAAGAACTAAAAGTAGGCATGTACTAACGAAACAAGAACAGGTAATGTTTTTAAATTCAAACAATGTACCTTATTCCTACTAGCTTTTTACATAGGTGGCTGTGAAAGAAATAAACAATTTTTCTATTTGTCAAGCGATTATGTCATTTTAATGTTCAAGAAAAAATTGAGTTAGTTTTAATGTGGCGATAATTATCAAAGTTCGCGTCAGGCTGCAAAAATATTTAATGTTAGACATCCTGGAAAAAATGTTCATCATTCAACAGTGGCAATACTTTTAAATTTAAAGAATATGCTTCTATTGATAGTAGTAGGCCTATTACCACTGAAGATGCCAGTTTGGATATCAAGCTATCCACTGTGGAAAACCCTCTTATGCCGCTGTCTCAACGGCGCGAACATGTTGGAATGTCAGAGCGGTCGATGAGAAGAGTTTTAGTAAAAAATAAATTTCGTGTCTATATTCGTACCAAAATTTGTTCATGTATTACAAGACAGGAACCATGACGCTCGACTAAATTTTTGTTTTTGGATGGAAGGTAAAAATATTGTTTTTACTGACGAGGCTACATTTTAATCTAATGGTGTGGTTAGTTCACAGAACTGTAGATGGTAGGCTGACGAGAACCTAAATTTCGTAATGGAGACTAGAAACCAGAACCATTTTAAAGCAAACGTATGGTGTGGGATATTAAACACCCAAATTGCTGGACCTTTCTTTTCAGACAAAATTTAACATCAGAAAACTATTTACGCCTCCTAGATACAGAAATACTAAATTTTTACATGAACTACCTTAGAACGGCGTAGAGAATTGTTTTACAGTCACGATGGTGCTCCCGCTCACAGCACGCTGGAAGTTCGGGAATGGTTGGATGGGAAATTTCAAGACCAGTGAATTGGGCGATATTCTGCCAACCTGTGACCAGCGAGATCTCCCGATATAACGCCTCTGGATTTCTTTTTATGGGGCTACCTTCAGCGGAAAGTTTATGCTCAGAGGCCCTTTAGGGATGTTCTGCATTTGGAAGATGTTGTACGACAGTGCGTTAATGGTATTACGCCATACATGCTAAGAAATGTTCTGAAAGAACTACATTCTCGGACAATTCGCTGCATAGAACTGAACGGTGGACATGTTGAAATGCATAATTAATATTATTTTTTTGTATTATGTATCAGTAATAAATAATTTTTCCATCTGTGAATATTACCACACGAGTTTTTTCTTTAGTTTTGTGTAATAAATTACGTCTCTACAGTGTCTTAATAGATAAATCCGTAAAATTTAAAATACTGCTTAAAATTATTAGAAAATTACCAATGCGACGGTTGGGATTCCACTAAAACTACAATTTTCAGTTATTTCTCAATAAAAACGTAGTAAACAACTGGAGATCAACACAGTTGATGGTAAAACATTTATTTAACGGTAAAGATCTATTTTAAAGGCGGAAACAGAAAATATATTAATGGTAGTATTTTTATTGACAAACAAGTGACATTTTTCAAATTTTTCCCAAACAAACCCAAATTCTACACTCGGTCATAAAATTAACTTATAAACACTTTTTTCAAATAAAATTTGTCGATATTTTTACAAATAGTGTGACTTTTGGCTATACAACCCCAGAAAATTTAAATTTCCCGCCAAATGTCAAATGATAGTCGACATCACAGGATCGTTTTTTGGCTTTCAAGTGATGCATAGATAAATGGCCGAGTTGATTTTTTTCCAAATTTAATAACAATTTTTCCCATATGTCGCACACTTTCTGCCTGTCACTATAGATATTAATAGAAGCAACGAAAATGTTTTTATTATAGTATATTTTAATAAGGCGATACTTATTTGAAAATTAAATAGGTATATGTAAACAGTGTTAGCAAAAAGATATACATATGTATGTATATGTAATTTCTATATTTTTAATTTTTTGACTAATTTAAAGGAAAAGAAATTACTCACCTGAATGATATCTTCTAAACGGAGAACTGCTGTGTTGCAATATCTAGAATAATTTTCAGATATGTACATATATATTAGGAAAAGCAGCTCTGTTTTTCCGGAAACAACCTGTTAGAAAAATTTAACCATATTAAATTATACATGTATGTATGTTCACACAATACACAATAAAATGAACATTTTTCCCTGGGTTACCCTATAAAACTAGTACCATTAGTAAGGACACATTTTCCTTCACACTTGTAATAGGTATATACTATATTGTTATGGGGAAGCCACAAAAAAACTCTGTCAGAACATCACAGTGTACTGCTAAAATATCCCTAATAATATCATAAAGAAACACCCTCTAGAGTTAATTAATATCCAGATCACAAATAAACAAATTCACTAGGAACAGGGTATATTTAATGGTTGTTTATAGCCGTTTTTGAAACAGAGTCTTAACGTCATATTAGTGCCCTATTGGTGTTCGGTTAGTGTCCGGATAGTGTCCTGAACGCGTCCTAATAGTGTTCTAATACTGACTTTTAACCAATTAGCATCCAGTAAGTGGAACAGCAACAGAAAGTAACTACACTTTTTCCCTCACACTTTTAACAGACTTGAGACTGGCGAAATAGTAGCGCACATGAAGTATTTCACCATTAGCTAATATTTCGGTGGTTTAAAAATGTGTAGTACACTGATCATAATAATTTAAGAGCTAAAATGTTATTATTTCAAACAATTAGGGATAATTTATATCAGTGACTTGCAGTAATTATAGCTCAGATCAAATTATAATAAAGATACGTAACTCAAATACCCAAAGCATAGGAATTGTTTGTCCCATACTATAAACAAAAATACGGAGAGGTGGGTCAAGGAGTCAACGTGGTCTATAAACAGACAACGATCCGTTAATAAATATGCACCAGTGGCAGTCTGAAAGTTTTTAATAATAAAAAACAAATAGATTGTGTTCAAAACGAGAAAATCATTTATCTTTATGATTAACTTGCTGAAAAATGAGCGGTTTAGTGTTAAGTTTTTGAAGTTGTTTTTCATCGCTGTTCAAATCTCACCTGGGTAGGTGAACTTTTTTTTATTAAAACTAATCCACTTTTTTAAATCATTTATGTTGTGGCTAACATTTCTCTATCATGAAAAGAAAAGAAATCTGGAAAATCAGCGGCGACATAAAACCGAGACGAAAACCGAATAGATCTCCACTCAGGTACGGTGGCTCTGATAAACAACGCTAATATTCTCGAGTCACGACTTGCGCAGTTGGTAACCAAAGCGCCGTGGGCCAGCGCATTCGCCATCTTACGATAAGGGCGGTTTTTGAGATATTTTTCCTCGCTCTGACAAATTTCTAATTTTTCACAATTACATATTTATTTTGCCTTTAAACGCCCTTAAACAGTCTACACTTGCCCTAGGATAAATTATACAAAGTATTATAGGAAAGGTGATGGTGTTTGCTCAGGTTGGGTTGGGTTGACTTTTCAAGAATATGTGTAGTTTAAAATGAAACAAAAATATTCGGGATTATCATGAGAAATATGCAATATATAATATATAGCTTAAAATTAGCACCTCTAGGCCAATTTCCCATATTTTAATACAGAATTACTCCCTCCCTTAGAGTATAATGTGGATGAAAGCAGCTATACATAAAAAAGAAATTATTCCATTTCTAAAAATGATACACGTACTACATATAATTGTCGACCATACTAAGGTGGTTATATGCCCATTTAAAGAAGTAATAATTGTCACAAGAAAAACTGTCGTAGTTACAGAAAAATAAATTAAATTTGTTACATTTTCCATGGTTTATTATCAGTAGGCACTTTTTTTACATATCACTGGTTACTTACATTATAAAATAAGTTGGAAAGAAGAAATTATTCCTAATGTAATCCATCTCAAAAAGATCTCTTTATGACTACATCCTATATACACTGTGTTCTACATGTAAATACGTAAATATATCATTGATCATTCTAATTTAATTTATTTGACGGTTCTTTTTCGTCACAGCTGGGATATGAACTGCTAAAAACCTGAGCGAATTCTGTAGCTATGAAAACTTGTGGGTGTTAATATACTGGATAACCCGTCATGGATAACGGTGCCTAAAAATAAAAAAAAAAACTGGTTCTCTTTGTTAATGTCCGTGATTAATTTGAAAATATAAAACAGTGCTTAGAAGTGTTTAGAAAATAGTTTACACACTTTTTTAATTCCACTCAATTTGAAGGCTACAGAAAAGCATTTGATAAATTAACAATCATTCTGCAACGTTATTCGCTCTGGTTTTAAAGATTGGTATTCTGTAAAATACTGTTTTTACTTATTAAATACATACTTGAGGGAAACTTTAACATTTCTCCATTAATTGTTGAATGATTAAATTAAGTAAAAAATATTGGCATAAATTTGTCACAGTGACACTTCATTGAATATTTCTGTAGCTGTTTTCCTACCCAACAGATAATATCGTCGGTGAAAAGTGTTAACCTGCTATCTCCATTTTAACCAATTTTACAGGAGAGCATTAAAACCGCCTAGATAAATTATTATACTTGTTATAAATGTAAATTTGCGTTATATTATTGGTAAGCAATAAACACACTTTTTGAAAAATCAAAAAAGTCATTTTTCAAATAATTTTATTTTTTATAGGAAAATTTATGGAGTTAGCAGCCCCATACATTCATAGAAAATTCATAAAATGTCTTAAAATAGCTGCTAACTCCATTTCGATAAGTAATATTAACCCTCTACCAGCATAATATAATTAATTTCCAATAATGATCGACATTTTTCTTAATATTCTTTTATAAAATTATAGTATATACATATCTTTACCATTAATAATCAACAGAATAGCAGTACATTAGAAGAAACCAATACAATCGCAAAAAAACACAGGAGTAAACAAAACCACGTGGCTGTATAAATATAAACATAATGGAAATACCGGAGATAGCAGCATTTCGTCGGGTAAATTTGAATTGCGTGGAGATAGCAGGAATTATTGACACAAAATATCCATTTATTTATAATGTAAAAGGAGAAAGCATTTTTCTTAGTAGTAGAATAGTTTTTCTTCTTTTTGATAATGCCAAAACCCCATTTTGACCTATAAGTGGAGTTAGCAGCTTTCACCGACGATATTTCATTGAAGTTATAGAAAAATAATAACAAATTGGTTACAAGAACTCGCATTTAACCACTCACAGGTTCCATTACTAAGGCTAGTAGTAGAATAGTTTTTCTTCTTTTTGATAATGCCAAAACCCCATTTTGACCTATAAGTGGAGTTAGCAGCTTTCACCGACGATATTTCATTGAAGTTATAGAAAAATAATAACAAATTGGTTACAAGAACTCGCATTTAACCACTCACAGGTTCCATTACTAAGGCTACGAAGTCAGTTGAGTCATATATTGTCCCAATACATAAATTATTGTGGAAAACAAATATAGCAAACAAGTAACGTCCCTGTTTTACAGAATTTTTTTTATCGAAGACATCCCCCGTAGACTTCAAGCCTAAGTACTAACGTACCGTGGGTGTCTGGAGAGAAGGGAAATGTAGTCTATTGACACGGGATTTGAAGGATTGGAGGTTGGGACGGGAAGGGAAAACATCTGCAGGCAATATGCGCCGATTCGAGAGGAAGCTGCCGATCCAGGTACATATTTTGGTAGGAAGACCGTAAGAAGGTAGTTTGTTGAGGAGTGCAGCATGCCATACTTGGTCAAAGGCCTTGGAAATATCGAGAGCAACAATCTGAGATTCGCCATGAAATTCAACAGACTTGTTCCAGTTATGTGTGACAAAGCTAAGGAGATCAGCTGTGGATCTTTGGTGACGAAATCCGTACTGTCTGTCATGGATGACTGTGTTTTTCTAGATATTTTAGAATTTGCAAGTTGATTACTTTCTCCCCAACTTTGCTGACAACGGAGAGAAGAGAGATAGGCCTATAATTGGATGGAAGGGACTTGGAACCTTTCTTCGGGACAGGCTGCACACGAGCAGTCTTCCAGCAATCTGAGAAGATACCCTTGTCATAAGAGATCTGGAAAAGACGAGTTAAGATGGGTGCAAGTTCTGGAGAGCATTTTTTTAGAACAATTGCTGGTATGCCATCCAGACCAGAGGACTTTTTGTTGTCAAGGAATAGAAGAATTTTTTGAACTTGTTTGACCTTAAGTATTATATCGGGCATTTTGTGGGGTACAGACTTAGCGGTTGGAAGAGCGAAATTGGGGGGAGGGATCAGGGTGGAATTGGCAGCGAATTGTTTGGCGAATGGTTCTGCTTTCCCTTTAGAGGTGGAGATAACTTCATTGTCAGAGGTCAGGGGAGGAAAATGCTTCTACAGAAGTTCTGACCAATGTTTTTGGCAAGCGACCAGAAAGATTTGCCGCCGTTGGGACAGGAAGGCACTTGATCTTTTATGCGGTTGTTAAAAGCATTTTTGGACTCTAAGATAGTTTGGTTGTATTGATTTCTGGCCTCTGTGAAAATTGACGATTTTCGGGTGTAGGATTTTGAAGATACCTTTTGTGAGCTTGTGCTTTTTTGAGCCTGGCTTTGTCACAGGCCTTGGAGAACCGTGGCTTTTGATGGTGGAGTTTAGGTTTCTTGCGGGAATGTGGAATGAAACCTTCAATAGCTGCTTGAATAATGTCTGTGATATGAGAGCAAATTTCGGAGGGATCGGGAGTGGAAAAACAGACAGGGTTCTAAGGGAAAGCAGAGAATAAGTTTCGAAGACCATCCCAGTCGGCAGAATTGTAGTGCCAGATCGTGCGTTCTGGCATGATTTCAGCAAACTCGGGATGTATGGGACAAGAGACGGTAATGAGGCCATGATCTGAACGACCAAGGGGAGCACATACAGATGTTAAGTAAGGCTCGGGATGGGTGGTAAGAAAAAGATCTAGTGGATTTGCATTATGGGTAGAAACGCGGGGAAAGTATGTTGGTTCTCTGATCAAATTGGCGAGCGAGTTGCTGATTGCGAAGTTTTCTGCTGCTCTGCCTTCTGGGTCAGTTTTTGTGGATCCTAACCATTCCTTGCTATGGATGTTGAAGTCGCCTAGGACGATAACTTCAGCGGAGGGAAATTCGGAGATGAGATGGTCGATTCTTTGCCGAGAGATAGTCAAAGAACTCATTGTAGGATTTGTCTGATGGGGAGCGATAGATGCAACAGATAAATTTAGTGGAAGATTTTAGGGCGAGTTTTAGCCAGAGAATATAGGGCTGGCCTGATTCCAGGTTCGGGAGTCTGGTGCAAGAAAGACTGCTGCGAACGTAAGCACATACCCCACCATGAAGACGAAAAGATGACAGAAGTTCATAGCCTGGAAACAGGAGATGATTGGTTGAGGATTTGGAGCTGATTTGGGTTTCGGTCAGAAAAAGAATGTGGGGTTTGCATGATTGGAGATAGTGGTGGACAGAGTCCAAATTGGATTTAAGCCCGCAGATGTTGGCAAAGGTTACTATGCTCTTGGAATTCTTCGATGGTGGGCCCCCATGAGTACCCCTCGCCCGGAGATCCGAATGGAGGGGTAGTTTACCTCCGGAATTTTTTACCCCTGGGAGCGCCATCATCATTTTCACATTTGTTTTTTTTTTGAAGAGGTGGATAGTTAGAAGAGAGAAGGAACACAAAAAAGAGAAAGAATGACAGTCTGAAGAGGAAAGGAAAAGAAAAGAAAATCCAATTCGCGCACCCAGGGCTGGAAACATCCGCTAAGATTTCACCAGCTCTTTAAGTGGTTGCGTGGGGTGGTATCTCCTCGGTCGAGGAAAATGTCTACCACCTACCGTATCAAGATACTTATATATTTATTAAATATTTATTTTTACATTGTTTGTTATAATAGTACTTATTAAATTTTTTAACTGTTCTAAAAGGCTTATATTGAGACAGTTTATTCCAAAACAATCAATTATTTATTTTTACATTGTTATAGTACTTATTTAATTTCTGTACGTATATTAGAATAATTTATTCCAAAGAAATTAATTATTTATTTTTACATTATTTGTTATAATAGTACCTAGTTAATAAATTTTTAACTGTTTTAAAAGGCTTATATTAGGACAATTTATTCCAAAGAAATTAATTATTTATTTTTACATTGTTATAGTACTTAATAATTTTTTTAACTGTTCTAAAAGACTTCTAGTAGGACAATTTATACCAAAGAAATTAAGATTCATTTTATCTGATCTAACTAGTGTATTAATAAATTCGTTATATTCGAAAATTTCAATTTTATTATGCATATGGGTATCTGTTTACATAATAATTAAATAAAACAAAATATATGTATGTACAAACAATTATTTATACATTATTAAGATGCTCATTAATACCTAATATGGAGGTGCTAGAAAATAAAATATATACTCATATAGGTACTTATTTATTTATTAAATATTTATTTTCACATTGTAATACCATTACTTAGTAATTTTTTTAACTGTTCTGAAAGACATATTGCAACAATTTATTCCAAGGAAATTAAGATTCATTTTATCTGATCTGACTAGGGTATTAGTAATTCGTTATATTCGAAAAATATTTCTTTCCGAATAAAATATAAGCGACCATTTGTGTATCGAAATACGCCATCTACTTGAGCAGAAACACCATTAAAAAGTTCTGATATTAAATGTGTTTGTTTAGGTCTGAAAGTACATTCATCCATGGTACATACGATATAATTATCCATAAAGAAATAAGTTTTTCCCTTATTGGTACTAACTATTGCTTGAATATTTGGTTTAGTATTTGTGCTAGGAACCATCTCGATATGTTCATGTTTAATTAGTTTAAATGTTCCATAATTAAAAGTGTAAAAGATGTCATCTACAAAAACGACAATTTCCCCGTTTGGCCCCTCATAAATTGCTGTAATTCGTTCTAAATTTTTAGGTAAAAACGGTAAATAGTCAGTTATCAGAAAAGGTTTATTTTCAATTTCTTTGGTTTTCAAATTTAACATCCACACATATTTTTCATAAAATATAAACAACTTTTTTACCACTAAATATGTATTAATAGTCTTTGAATTTAAATCACATAACTCGGGTGTTTTTTCTGGCTGAATAGTTTCTGTTGTAGTAGGATTTTTTGATGTTACTTTACCCTAGTTGTAATCTTAGGCGAGATTGTAGTAGTAGTAGTAGTAGTAGTTTCAGAACTTCTATAGAGACTGAATTCCAAAAATATCATCTTGGCCCAAATCAAGTTATTGATAAAAACGATAGATAATTCCATTCGAATCCTGCGAATGATATATACCTCGTGTGTCCAATCTCGTGGATTAGCACCGATAGCAAACTAATAGCATTGTTTTTGATTAGGAAACTAAGGTCCCATGTAACATTGTTGTCTATATGGATTTCTAGATTCTCGCTTCCATCGGGAAAAAAGGCGTGAGCTAAAACTCCAGGGGAGAATTTGTAGGGACATTTCCCGGCCTTTTTTCTCATTATATGGTTAACCGAATTAAATATAATAGTGATATTAGCCTTATTAGGAGTATAAGTAAAGCGAAGATTAGATTCTGCTTCCCACGTTTTAAAAGTTTTCTTAGCTACCCTACGATACGGAAAGAAACTTGTAAAATGAAAGGGTGGATAAATATTCCATAACAAATCCATACCATAAATGGTAAAATATCACGAACACCACATCTAGGTCTATTCATTAACTTAATTGTTTCAGCATTTAATTTACCATCCACAGGTATTTGATACCTATCTTGAAATTCTTTCTATCTTTCGGCTATTGATATTAATGCATCAGTTTTGTTTTCCATGTATCCATATTTTACTAAATATTGTTGAGCTTCCTCTTCTGCTTCTTCAGGTGTTAGCTCTGTTTCTTCAGGTATTATTATCTCTTCTTTGGGTATTACTGACTGCTTCTATATACTCTTACAAACAGTAAGAAAACGAAAACTAGCACCATACTGTTCGATAGCTCAAAACGATACTAATGTTATGTTTTAAAAGTGATCTGTATGCCAACTACACCGCGCCACCCACACATATAATAATAATATTCATATTTACAACTATTTATAAAATTTAATTATACACGCTCTTGTCAATTTCTTTAATAGTGTAAAAATATCATAGAGTCATACTAATACCAAAACTCACTAACATATTGTTACTTTCGAAAAAAATACATTTAAAGGTTTAATCTATTATTATCGATACCTGTATAAACATTTTGTTTTAGCCTACAGTTAATTAACTACCTTGTACCCCTGTGTAGTGATTCTACGGGTTTTTGATGCTTTATAAGTTTTATACTAAAAAAATAAAAAGAACTTTGTTTTTAGTTGGTGATTTTTTTCCTAAACGTTTCCTGAACGTGTCATACTTTTCTGAACGAGGTTATAAATAGGGGTGCAATTCGACTAGGAGCTCATTAATTTATTAACCTTGCAAGCGAGTAGACGTGTTAGAATAAATCTTTTTGTTGCAGAGCAAAATGGTTTTTGCAAGTGATTATGTGAAAGCAATTAAGGTCCAGGAGGAGAGCTCTAATATAACGGGTGATACCTACGGTAATATTTTAAAGGAATATACTATTGCGATTATGAATTTGAATAAAAAAACTTAAACGAGCTAAATCTATATCTGAGAAGGCACACATTTCAGCTTGTTTGCGACTGATTAAGGGATTCCAACGACGATTAAAAGATAATAAGGTTGGGGGTGGGAGCGGCATTAGGAAGACTAAAACAGCAATCTCTCGAGTTCAAAGGGATGATGTTAATTCAGCCTTTCAATCTCGCATTACAACAGGTGTAATCACTAATATGTGTCATACCAATATATCCCCATTTTTAACCGACTGTTCTGTTCTTTTTAAACGAAAGATGCAGAACGCTCTGAAGAAGAACAAGGCTCTTAAGGTTAATGCAGTATTGTGTAGAGTTTAAAGTTAGTAAGGCTGGTGATATGACTGAAAATAAATACTTAAATACTGCCAATGCTCCGATTTATCTTGATTCTAATTTGGATACCTGGTTCAACGATAAAGTGATTCAGCCACTTTTAACTGATATGGATACGGTTAACGAGGGCCGCTCGGGCTAGGCGTTGAGTAGGCGCAGAGAGGATAAATATCAATACCAGCAATCCCCTACGTGCTGGAAGTTACATCGAGCTTCCAAAACCAATAGCTAACAAGCATGCATGTATCAACGTGCAAAATGCTGATGACATGTGTTTTGTATGGGCGGTTATATGCATCCTGCTAGCAGGAGTCATCATCCAGAGAGAACTTCATACCCAGATCCCAAGTCAGTTCTTAATTTAACAGGTATCTACTTTCCAATGACAGTACATCAGATTCCTAGGTTTGAAGCTCAAAACAACCTCTCTATTAATGTATACCGGTTAGAAATTTAAATATAATTTTCAGGTTTATCCTACACATTAACCAAAAATAAACAAAATAAACATATCAACTTCTTGAAGATGCTTATACTGATGACCCTGATTTTGACGATTTGTCTCCAGTTAAATATCATTATGTATGGATTAAGAGTTTATCTCGTCTATTATCAAAACAGCTTAGTAAAGAAAATGGACAAAAAATTCTTTGTGACCGTTGTCTTCACTATTTTAGATCCAATAATAAATTCAACGCGCACGTGAAAGAGTGTATTAAAATAGATGACGGATTAGTACCTAAAGTACCCTCTAAAGATCGCGCGGTTAAGTTTAAGAATTCTGAGTTCAAGGATAAGGTTCCATTTGTTATATACGCTGATATGGAGTGTTTGCTGCAGCCTGTACAGGACGATTTTAGGAAAAACACCCAAAACTATCAAAAACATGTACCATTCAGCGTAGGACATTACGTTAAATGTTGCTATGATGATACGCTCTCTTTTTATTGATCATATACAGGACCGGGCTGTATAAAATGTTTTGTTACAGAACTTTTTGCTGAAAATGTAGAAACAGTATTTTTGTGTGATTTACCTATGTACAAATTAACACCTGAAGAATATCAATTTAATAACGCCACTGTTTGTGAAGAACCGTTTGTGAAACCATTTGTGAAGAACCTTTTTTTGAAGAAGATAAGCGCGTCCGCGATCACTCACACAAAATTCAGGGGTGGCGTTCATGAATACTGTTCCTGTTGTGTTCCATAACTTTAGTTCCTATGATGGTCATCTGTTAATAAAGTCGTCTGCAGTGGAAGGGCTAACAGAAGTTTTGCCAGTTAACAAGGAGAAATATATATCTTTTAAGAAGCATATAAAGGATAATATGGTTAAATTTCGCTTCATAGACAGCTTTAGATTTCTGGCTTTCAGCCTTGATAAGCTAGCATCATATCTGGAGGAGTATCCCATTCTAAAAACTTTTAGCTACTCTATACAACAAAGAAAAATGTGATTCATTACAGGAATTTAAAGCAGGCGGTAAAACTAGGTGTAAAAATTACTGAATTACACAGAGTGTTAGCATTTAAACAATCTGATTGGCTGATCTTAATACTTTTCTCCGATAACATGCAAAAAACGAGTTTGAGAAGAATTTCTTTAAATTAATGATTAATGCTGTATTTGGAAAAACTATGCAGAAACACTCAAACGTTAAGCTAATAACCAAGTGAGATGGACGATATGGCGCTGAAGCTCTTATTTCTAGACCTGAATTTAGAAGCGTTGTAATCAATGATGAAAACTTTGTGATAACAGAACTTGCAAAAACTAATGTTTATTTTACTAAACACATATACATTGGTATGTGTATATTGGACATTGCAAAAACTACCATATATGATTTTCATTACAACTCTATGAAAAGCCGGTTTAATGATTATAATGTGTTGAATACAGATACCGACAGCCTTATCTATGAAATTAAGAATCAGGATGTGTATGAAATAATTAATGATTGTTTGAAGTATTTTGATACAAGTGACTATTGAGACAATGACTTTAATATACCGCGAGTTAATAAAAAGGTTCTGGGTATGATTAAAGACGAAAACAACGTGTGAATCATAACGCATTTTATTGGTTTGAGAGTTAAAATGTATGCAGTTAAAGTGCAGTATACATCCGAAGAACTCGAGCAGGAACGCATCAAACTGGAACAAGCTGCTAAAGAATACGATGAAATCGAGAGGACCTTAGTAGTGTAGCTGAGGCGCTCCGAAGACAGTCCATCCACTTCTCCGGAAATGCCATCGACTTCTTCATGTCTTCAGCAATGACCTTGGAAGAAGTCTTCATGTCTTCGGCAATGACCTTGAAACACCTGATCACCAATGACGTCATCGACCAGAGGATGTGCCACCCCAAACGAGGTCAAAAGGGCCTTAATATGTTTTCGATGGCAATAACCTTGGAAGAAGTCTTTAAGGGGTGGTTTTGGGGTGTTGACGTTATCACCTAAAGAGGCTAATTTAGCTTACCCTGTCGTCATATTGGCTTATCAAAATCAAAAAAAACAAAACAAAAAGGTGACGTTGGAATGACCCTGGAAGAGGTTAGATGAGAACTTTTTTGATTTTTGTTTTTTGTTTTTTTTTTGGGCCGAAGAGATTTGATGACTCATCACAGAATTCGGAGAATTGTTTTTGTTGCGTAAGATTTGTAATAATTTCTAATTCCGAAAACTCTGTGTGAGTCATCATTATCATTATGTGACTTGTAGAATTTTGTGTGTTACGTAATATTTATAAATAACAAAGTTGATTTGTTAGGAATTGATATTATATTTGTTCTTTTGTTGACTTCTTTTTTATATCTCACCGTCGTTTTACGACTATAATTTTTTTTGTTATTGTAGAATTTTAGGAGTAATAAAACAAAATATATATGAAAAAATTATTTTTTTATTCAATTTTTTATTTATATCCGGAGGAACCAAAACCCTGACTTCCCCTTACAGTGGTGGTAACATATTGTACTTCGTTAAAAGTAACATTTTCTGATTTTTTTACAATAATTTGAGCAATTTTGTCACCTTCTTGAATTGAATATTGAAGCATTGAATGATTGTATATTAAAACTTTGATTGTGCCTCTATAGTCTTCATCAATGATGCCTGCTCCAACTTCTAATCCATGGTGGTAGCTGAGTCCAGATCTTGAACGAATTTCTGCGTAGTAGTTTTCTGGTAGCTCGATCTGAATACCAGTGTCTATCAATTTTCTAGATGCCGGTGCAATAACAAGATTTTCACTGCTAAATAAGTCGAATCCTGCCGATTTTGGGGTATGTTTTTGGGGTTCCCGGGCCTCCGGACATTGTTTTGTATATTTGACCTTTAACAAGAAAAAAATCATATAATGTATATTTTTAATTTTTTTTTTCATTTTTGAAGAATTTACCTGTAACATTTTTTTATTAAAAATAATGAGTTCCATTGTGAGCGTTCTTAGAGGTATGAGCGGGCAACACTTAATTATTTTACAAAAGATGAATAAATATTTTTTTAATCATCAAATAGTTGATCGTATGATTCATGTTTATTAAAGTCATCAATAAAACCCCAAGGTAATGTGTTTGTATATTTAGAATTAATTATTCTTTTGTCATCGTAGGGATTTAATGCAACTTTTTTCTGCTTAACAGAATATACAGTATGAAATTTTGATTTAATTAGGCTTTGATTTATATCAGTGCTAATGAAATTAAACAGACATTGATAATAGTCATGGAATGTAATAGCTTTAAGCGCCGATTTGGTTATACCTTTTGCTTTTTTAGTAATACCATAATTTTGAATAAAAATATTAATTTCATAATCGTCTAATCCTTGTTTTTTTAGCTTATCTATATCAATAATAAATTCAGAATCACTTTTTAATACTTTAAGAGCATACATTTTTGACCGAAGACCAATAAATTCCGTCATAATTAAGCCGTTATTTTCATCTTTCATAAGTCCCAAAACTTTCTTATTCTTTAAAGGAATATTATAGATGTTATTTTCGGGAAAGTCCGACGTATCATACCTATGAATATTTTCTTTTATGTGTGCATAAATGTTATCAACATAAAATTGATATATAAGTGAATCAGTGTCTGTATATAAAAGTTTGGCTTTCGAGTTAAATTCCTTTTTAATGTAATTATAATGAAAGTCATAGAGAAATGTTTTCGATAGGTCTAAAATACTAAAGCCTGCATAGATTGGTTTGTTCATTGTTATTTGGAGACGTGACATTTCTATAAGAAACATATCATCACCAAACGATGTACAACTGTGAAAATTGGGCATTGATATGTAATAACTGGCTCCGTATCTACCCGACCATTTTGTTACCAATTTAATATCCGTATGTTTACGTAGGTTTTCAATGGTCTTTCCAAAGAATGCATTAATAAGTAGTTTAAAAAAAAAAATTTCAAAATCATTTTTGCTTTCTTTTCTCAACCTTATATTTAAATCTATGTACTTTTTTAACCAATACGATTGTGTAAATTTTAAAACTTGATGGATTTTAGTAATTTGGAGACCGAATTTAAGTGCTTGTTTTAAATTTCGATAATGAATAATATAATTTTTTTTATCGTATAAAGTGGTTAATAATTTAGGAATTTTCGATTTTGACTTGGGAGGACATAAATGTTCCGGACAAAGGGGAAAATCCTTATGCAAATTAAAAAGTTCTGGAGGATAATGTAGATCGACTTCAAAAAAGTATCCAATAGGACCATCATCAGGTATACTTAGAATGGTATTTTCTGTGAAATTTTTAGAATCTTGTCATTGAAAGTCTCTTTCCGGTAATGGTAAACTCATAGCAGTGCCATACAAATTATTCACATCGAAATACATACAATAGGATGTCGGTATTTTGGAGTCATATAGGGCACCCATATATTTATTATTAGCTTTAGCATAACGATTGGAACATTGAGATACTCCTCTAATACCTCGTTCAATAAACAGCACCATATCGATATCTGTTAATAATTCTAATTCTACTCCTTGTGACAGAACAATCTGATATGCTAAACCGGGACTTGTATACGTCCATAGGGGGTCAATTTTATATGTAACAATACAAGTTTTTCTAAAATTTTCAAATATGTCTGCTAAAAGTAGTACATCAGTTTTAAGATAGAGTTCCGCATATTCTTGAAGATTTTTAATATTAAAAGTATTCCAAACGGTCAAAGCATGATTGTAATTATTCTGTGAAATATGTTCGTTTTTAATTGAACTATAAAACGATTCCTTTTCCGGTAAAGTTGTCTCTTTTAATCGTTCCCAACTATCTAAATATTCATAGGGAAAGATACCTTTACGTGTTAGTAATTGAAATTCCTTTTCATTTTTATAGAATTTTTTGGTTATATTTTTTTCGTTATCAGGTAAATAGGAAGACAATGCATCTATACTAGATGGCATAAATCTAAACGAATCTAAAAATCGAAAACTTACGTTGGTATTTTCTATGTATTTTGTAAAAGAAATATATCGTTCTTTGTTGATGGGTAATAGAGTGACTTTTCCTTTGATATTAACGCTAAGGGCTTTAATTATGAAGTGGCTATCGTAGCCGGATAGATTATGAAATAAGACAGGAATCATGTGATCAGTTTTATAGTTAAAATTACAGAATGAGTGCCCAATTCCGCGAAATTTGCCGGTATAGTCACAATGGTCTCTCACTTTTTGTTGACCCTGTAAAAAGGGCTTATTACAAATGTGACAACATGTGGCCGATATACAGTCATCGATTTGTTTATCAGTTAAAGGTGTCATTGGAACGATATTTTTAAAAATCTTTTGAATTTGGTACGCGATATTCTGAAGTTCATTAACAAACCAATTAATGCAATCGCTTCCCGTATATAGTCGAAAATAGGATAAAGAATCATCGTAAGAACATTTTAAATAATACGCAATACTAAAAGCTTCGTGTTTTTGAAATACTTTCATTTTAGTGGTATTAAGATTTTCGGAATCCATTTTCACTAAGATACTTTCCATATCGGCATAAATAGAAAAAGGGACTTTTTCTTTAAATTTAAAATTTCTGAATTTTAATATTTTATTATCTTCAGTGGGTAAATTTATTTTTATATTATTTATAGTTCTACAAATATCAAAATGTTTATCACGTCGTTCTTCAGTCATAAAATGATTTAGACATCGTTCACAAAACCATTTTTTGTGACGTATATTTCCCATTTGTTGATTTAATACTCGTGATAAATTTTTTATTAAAGCAAAATGATAAATAGTATTATTTTCTTTTATTTCTTGAATATTGATATTATTATTTACGGGTAAGTCTGTAGTCGTCGTCGTATTAGTAGTAACAGCTGACAAAAGTAGCAAATTTATTCGTGGAGAAAAATTTTGTTGGCTTAAACATAAGGGAATCAAATTGTTATCTTCGCCAGTAGTAAAAACGTTTATAGATAATTTGTTTAATTTTTCAAATTTTGATGTCTTTTAGACGAATAGGAAATTTAATATTTTCATATTGTAATACGTCCTTAAAATGAGGGTAAGATGTGGTACGGTTTGGATGTTTATTTTTAGGAGCTGGATATAAAGCACAAACTATACACCATAAAAAACAGTATTGGTCATTATTTTTTATATTAATGATTCCTTGAGACTTTTTATAACATTCAGGTAAATTAATGTAAGTGGAAGTACCAGAAGTTATGGGTGTAAAATTATTAATATTTACTTTTAAATGCAAAATTTCATACAGCGCATATCCGGAATCTTTCTCTTGAAATTCTTCAAGTTTTGTTAAAATTTTATTTTTTACATTGTCTGTAAACCAATGTTTTAAATTCGTGTTTTCATCAATTATTTCATTTTTTGTAGAAAAATGTTTTATGTCAGTTTGTAGGTTTTGAGGCTTAACAAATAATGCTGAAAAAATAACGTTAACTTTTAACATGGATTTTTTTACTTCCTTTCTTATTTTAATTAAAAAACTTTTATATGCTTTATTTAGAAAAATTTTGGGGTCTTTTATATTTAAATTTGTAATAATACCGGTCCTAATCCTTCCCTGAAAATACGACTCAACATTTTGCCATACTAAATGTTTAGTAATATTTCTAAGGTTAATAGAATTACTATAGGACTGTCGTTTTTTATTTTTAAAATTTTCCTTATAGTGTTTTAATATTGCTAAACTTGATTCAATTTTCGCTAAATTTCCAATACATTTAAGTTTATTTTTACAACAAATGTTAATTATTTTAATTGTTTTATTCAAATATTTTATAAAAAATAAATATTCATCTTTTGTTTTAATTAAGCGTTTTATCTGTTCAAGCTTACTAAGAACGGAACTCACTAGATGATCTAATGTTTGTGAACTGACCTTTGTTTGATTACTCATTATTATATATACGTATGCTCTGAAATTGTCACGTAACTGATTATCTTTTCGGCAAATCATGCAATTATATATTTTATTTCTATCCCCTCAAGCAGAATAAATTATGTACTATTAATGTACCCAAAAAGGATGAAAGAAAACCCAGTAGTTTTTGGATTTTATTTTGTTTATATAAAATTAACGAAATATTTAAATAAGGTAGGTATGTATGCAAATTTATTTAATTATGCATTCACATAAACAAATAGTTACAAAGGTGCAGTTGTTTATGCAATTACTTGCAAAATTTATTTAATTGCATACAATTATGATAAATATTTAAATAAGGTAGGTGGATATGTAAATTTATTTAATTATGCATTCACATAAACAAATAGTTACCAGGGTGCAGTTGTTTATGCAATTACTTGCAAAATTTATTTAATTGCATAAAATTATTATAAATATTTAAATAAGGTAGGTGGGTATGTAAATTTATTTAATTATGCATTCACATAAACAAATAGTTACAAGGATGCAGTTATTTATGCATTTTATTTCAACAAAATTTTGTTACTTATTTTCCTTCTTAGTAAACATATTAACAAATAGATCATACACAATTATATGCAAAATTTACTTAATTGTATACAATTATGACAAAGATTTAAAAGAAAACACGTAGAGCATTACAGCTGGAAATAATTGAAACGACTGTAAATATTCGAGATATGTAAATAGTACTACTTGAATGTGCTAATTTATGCATATTATTTTATTACTGCGTATTGGATTATTCAATCAGTGGACTTTTCCGAAGGTTATTTTCTAATTGCATACACGATTTACGTATATTATTTTAACAATTTTTTAAAATTATTTGAATATCTAAATAGCTGTACTTTACTCATACATATTAATGTCAACAAGTTGAGTCGCAATTAAATGGTATTTTTCCTAATAGGAAATATTTGTTTTGCATCAAGAATTATTTTCTGTTAAGTAATATGACTATGCAATTATTTCAATGACAATGCATAGGTAGGTAGGTAAGTGGGATTTTAATATAAAAGTAGGAGAGACTGTGGTTTTATTTAATATTTTAGTAAGTGTTATAAGTAATAATTGACGGTAAAGAAAATGTCTTCAAAAGGTTTAATAAAACGCGTTTTTTTATCAGAACACGACGAGTGCGAAGTAAATATTGACAGTGAAACTAAAAAATTTAAATATAATACTATTGTAATTATAAAGCAACCAAATTTACGTATAAACTATATCGATTTCGAAGTTGAAAAAGAATGCAGTACCGGCTTAGAAGTTATTGATTCTGCTGGAACAAGTTCTTTTCCAAAATCCGTTGCATTTGTTGAAAAGGAAACTTCTGGGAATGTGACCATATCTGAAGAACAAGAACCAATACAAGAAGAAAACAAAGAAGTAGACCAACCAATGCAAAAAGAAGAAAAAGAAGACGAAGGAAAAGAAGACGAAGAAGATGAAGGTAATTCAGACGATCATTGGAGTCATTGTATGTTAAACACTATTGATATAATTTTAAATGATCCTAATGTCGAATGTATTTCCAATTTTCTGTGTGGAATACCAAATGGACAGTCAGCATTTTCAGAAATGGTTAGAAACACGAACTTTTTAACAATGAATTTTCATGAATTATACATACCAAGTGACACGATTCAATGTAATACCTTTTATTTGCTGAATCATAAGTTTCTTCAGGACAATTCAATGAAACAATTTGTATTTATTATTTGTCAGGCATGCTTTCATGAAGATGATCATTTCAATGCGATTTTAAATAAAATCATATTTTTTCTACGCCCGGCTCAATGTTTATTATTACATCAACATTTACCAGGAAACTACCAATGTTCATGGTGCTACAAAACAACAGAAAATAAACAGTTTTGTCCACTAATACGAGTATCAAGGCTGAATGAAATCAACCAAGTTTGGCATACACACAAAACAAGTAAATTATTGACTCAACAGTCCACTACTAATTAATGTAAATGATGTATCTCCATTAGTATATAAGAAGAAAATATGTATATTTTACTAACACATAACTGTTAACAAGTTAAAGAAGAAGAAGAAAAAATGTCCACCGTACCTTCAACCATCATTGTTTTGATTAAAGACAGATTGAATTTTCCTCTAAATATGGCCATGGTAGTAATGAAGCAAATTTTTCAGTAAGTATTTTTTTATTAAAATATTTTATAAAATGTAATGTAGTTCCCTCAAAAAAAACTAAATTTTGCTATTTTAATGATAAAAAAATAATTATTTTCTTATGTTTCTTAAAGTTTTAAGATTTATTTTCTTTTTCTAAATTTTAGATTTTGAATTTAAATAGTTAAATAAAAAAAATAATTTTTAGTCTTATTTAAATTATTTTCTTCTGTTATTTAAAGTTTCGAGATTGGTTTATTTTTTTTTTTTCTTCGAATTTTAAATTTTAGAATTTTAATAGTTTCATAAGAAATACTTTTTATAATTATTTGTTTTCAAGTTTTTGATTTGTTAATTTTTTTAATCTTAGTTTGATAGCTTAATAAAAAAATACTTACTTTTTTAATTTTTTTTGTTTTTCTTTTTTAGATATGGTGTTAAAGAAATAAGTTTAAAGGGAGATAAAATCTTTATCTATTTATCGTATTCACCGAGGCAAAGCACTTTAATACGTAAATTTGGAAATCTTCCGGTGCAGTACTTCAGAGCCAGACTAGAGAACGACGAACAAATTCTACTCTTTGAAAGGGCTGTTAAAAAATTTACTTTCAACTTGGAAGATGACATTGAACTTGTCGAAGATCAATCATCATCGAAAAGGAAAAAAAATCACTCTGCTGACGTAAAACAATTACCAGGACCTTCTTCTAGTACTAATGATGATGCTGCTGCTGCTGCTGCTGCTCTCGATACTACTGTCCAAATCGAGGATGATGATGATGACTTTCTACAGTCTCAAAAATTTTTTTCAAAATAAAAAAAATATATATTAATTATTACTGTTTTTAGTAATAAAATTTTAACTTGTTAATATATACTTACAACACTTACTAATATATTCACTGACATTTCCCTTAATTTCATTTTACCAACATATAAAATGAAATTAAGGGAAAAAATACAATGTATTGGATTTATTGATTAATAAAAAATTTCAAAAAAATTGTGTTTTATTTTAAAAAGAATGATTGATAGATAGGTATGGAAAAAACCATTAATATTTAAAAAAATATATTTGAAAATATAAAAAAACAATATAAAATTTACTTATTTTTTCTATACCAATTTCTTAATAAAAATACATTTTCTCTAGCACATCCTAAGTTAAGGCCGTAACAATGCCTATTACATCTATAATTTTTACAATTTAAAGATTTTAATTTTGTAAAATTTGGACAACCTAATTCTAACAAATCAATAACTTCATTAGGAATTAATTTATTTAACCATACTTTCTTCTCTAAACCTTTTACAAAAAGCAGATATCTTGTATAATATTTTTAATAGTTAAAGATATATTTTCATAAGGTAAATAGTTTTGAGAGTTATAATCGTTCCACGACAGTCCAGTTATATTATTTGTGGTCCATTCTATATGATTAAATAGGGTGTTGTTAAGCCAGTTTAGTGGATATGGTAAGTTAATGTGTGGATGAAAAACTTTTCCATTTTTAATATTAATTATAGAGATTTCTTTACAAATAAAATCACTATTTTTATATTGAAAACCTTGTACATCTATAATAAACATTTTTTTTGCAAACAATTTTTACTGTACTTGTTAGTGGACTGTATTTGACTAATCGATCGTGTAAGATTAAACAATAGACAGTAGTGGATTTTTTTATTTTTTTATCGGTCTCAAATTCTATTCGAATATCCACTGCTCCTTTTAATACGTCTTCACTTTGTCGCGAGCAATCCACAACTGTCAGAGGTGATTTGTTTTTAAAATTAATAGGAGCATAACAGGGATCCGTGGACTGTTTGTAATAGTACGATTTTTGAAATTGTACATACATTTCATACAGGATGGCATATTTATTACTGTCAAAATTTAAATTTAAATTGTCGTATGGAGACACTTCGGAGTTTAAATATACTTTCAAATTTGTTAGGTTACAATGATCAAAAGTGCTCATATCGTGGTCTAGTTTATTTTTTCTGTGTATGAAAGCCAATGATCAAAAAACGAGGTTTTTCTAATTGGCTACTCGATTTGACTGCCCACGAATGATTGGTGGTCTCTTGTAATTGTGGATACTCGTGTAATTCCCAGCTTCGAAAGGCAATAGGTAATTCGTGATTGCTTTCAAATTGTTTGAATAACCGTAATTTTTGATTGTCATTAACTGTTACATGTGGCATTTTCCATAACACTTTAATAAGCTTTACTTTGTACAGCTCCTTAAGGTCACTAATTTGTTTCATACTATTAAAATCGCTATTGCCCCGTACTAATACTAACTCTTGACGTAGATTCATCATGATTTTATTGAAATCTTCTGCAAAACCCAATATCATTTTTAAGGGGATGCAAACATTAAAATTACCCTTTGAATCCAACAATGATGGCACTTCGTCAGGATCCCATCCGGCATTTTTCAATATTGTGTCACTTTCAGTTTGTGTAAATGTATCCCTTCAATGTTGTTGTTATGCCGGGATTTCGGACTCTATCGATAATCACTCCTCCTAGCTCGTAACGAATTTCATCGAAAAGATGCATAATTCCATTGTTTGTGAATTGGATATTGTTACTATATGAGTCGTCACTTTTGAGAAGCTGACCTTCGATATATAAAAAACTTTGACTAGGTAAAGTATACAGGTCCTGTGTCTGTATAGGGATTCTTATTTCATCATTATTATTAAAAGTTGTCGATGTATACGGTTGATGTGTATGATATTGATAACTAATGATTGAGTCGTCCTGTATAACATTTTCATTTACTTTTAATATATTATAACTCATTTTTCCCCTTTATTACGTACACAATTAAACTAATAACTTTTTTAATTTACAAATTTTTTGATTGTGTTATTTTTGTTCCCTTTAATTTAAATCCTAAATAGGTTAAAAACTTTCTATTTGTTGATGATAGTTCTTTAAGTTGCTTTTTTGCACTGAATAATTTTTTACCCCTCTTAGGGTTTTTATAGTGACAATAACGATATGACAGATTAATGTCAGGTAAATCAAAGGAATTATGATTATATAAAAAAACCATTATTTGGATTTCTTTTTAGTTCTTTTTTCTAAAATGATTTTTTTTTAAATGTAATCTTATCGTGACGAGTTCTTCTCGAAAATTAACTAACTGACCATCTTGATTGGTTATTTTAAGCATTATTTCATCAATATAGTGCGTATTTATTGGTAAATAAATTACATTGGAGGGTGTTTCGTTTATTTTAAAGCCGGGCGATGAATTAGGATAGAACATATAAATCATGTGATCTGGTTGTCCATTACTATATGAATTTGACACTATATTACATTGTATTTTTATACAATTAACCTTGAATATATCGACCGGATGTTCCGATATATGCAAAATATTGGGTTCAAGTACTTTATTAGAAAATCCCAATAGGCTTCCAATTGAATTTTTCCTTGTAAAATATATTCTTTGATTGCAAATAATATAAGTTTCACTTTTGGATTTAGCTGTGGTTCAATGTCATATTGTACATAATTACTGTCGATTTCTTCCTGTTCCAGGTTTTTTATTATTACTATAGAAGTGTCCTTTTTGTTTTGAAGCTGATGTTTAAAATATGTATTTAAATAATTTGATATATCGTCAATTTCATAAGAGCCTTCTGGCAATTCTACTTGTTGATTATTACCAAAATAGAATATATTATTCGATTTGTCTACATTAGGAATTGAATTGTAACTTTCAAAGTTTATCAATCCTAAAGTGTATTCTTCATTTTCACCCAAAATTATAGGTGGATATATTTTCGATGTCAGACTTGATTCTCTGCCTGATAAGGTGAATGTATAGGACATATTATTGTTTTTTTCTTTTTTTCTGTTGAACCTTACTTGGATAAAGACTCACAATAGAATAAAGAAAATAATATAAGACTTAGGTATTTATTTAATTACAAAACAGGTTGGTAATAATATAAAAATTCTAAACATAAATGACCGCAGATTACAGAATTATATGATTGATAAGATGTATGGTTATAAAAAATGTTACAAATACCCCTCGAGTTAAAATAAATTTGAATTTCCAATGGCGGTTGTAAATTTCCAAAACTATCAAAATAATAAATATTATTTTCATATTTCTTGTAAGCTGTCCAATGTGTACCGGGTCCGGTGGAATTGTCCAAATTAATAATTCCTGTTCCATATTTACGGATCTTTTGCGGAAGAATGTTCTTCATAAAAACTCCTCGAAAATGGGGTATTTTCAAATTTTTTACATATTTTTCTAGATCGAAATTCGAAAGAGCACGTTCAGGTAGAACTAACGATGCTATGGTAATGGTGTTTTTTCCTTTTTTTGTTGATTTCTTCTTATTATTCGTTAGAGACATTATGGTTGTTGTTATAGTCTTGTCTTTTGCTGTTGGTCTAAAAAAAGACCTAATCCAGTTTTATATGGTTTTAAATAGAGACCTTTTCCCATAGTTCGAGTTTCCATGGTGCGATTGTGACTTTTATTTTCTTCCAATTGTTGTTTTGCCGCTCGAGCGTCGTTTATTGCTTTCGCTATACCCGCAGCGCCCCCACTTAAGGCCCCTAAGGCACTTAAACCGGCAAAAATCGGTATCAACGGTAATATTCCACCGGATTTAGGAATCTGAATCACTCGGTAATTTAATTTTGTTTTTATGATTTTTCGTATTTTTTTTGCTATTTTGAAAGCTGCACCAATGTCTTTAGGTTTTTCTATTAAAATATTTTTTTTAATGTTTTTTATCATAGAATGAAAAGAGGTTAATTTATTTTTTCCAAAACGTTTTTTAGTTTTATTATTTAATTTACTTTTTAGTTGTTTTTTTATCATCATCTTCTTCCTCTTCTTCACTTTCATTTTTTTTTCGATCTCATTACTATTAATTCTTTTTACCATTTTTTTTATTATTAATTAGGTCCTATCTTTTAAGATGATCACTATAAACTAAAATAACTATCAACACATATTTGTATTTATATATTTTTATTCATTTTTAAATTTTTTTAAGAACGTAATATTTTCATCAGATGCATCTAATAATAATTTTCGTTTGTGCATAGATGTAATAATATTATCATCTTCTGTTCTAATCCTTGTATTATTTACAAGGTTATGTTCCTCGTCATATCTATTTTTATCTTCATTAGTATTCATTTTTCGTTTAAGTGGTTTTCTTCGTATATCGGAACTAGTAGCAGCAGCAGCAGATTCATAATCCATTAAATTTTGTTGCATTTCCATTTCTAATTGTTTTTTAGCAGCAGCGCTTATTTTTTCTCTAATTTTTTTTCATGAAAATTTTCAATAGATTCCTTTTTATCGTTTGTTTTTTCTTTTTTTGGAGGATTTTTCCTAGATTTCTCTTTTATTGTTTTTTTATTTGGTTGATCTGTAGTAGATAATGTATTTTGCATTTTATTAATATTTTCTATAAGTGAGGTCATTTTGTCTAAATAATTACGCATAACTTCAATACAATTACACCTTGTTTGACATTTTTGTTCTTTAAAAACTGATACTTTTTATGAATTTTGTTGAATTTATTTATTAATTTTAAGTCTCTAGAATCCCCACCACCACCACCACCACCATTACTTCCCATTCCAAGTTTAAGTTTTGTATGCATTGCAGTTGAGACTCCTAAAGCGGCTAATTTTTCAGCCCACGAAGCATCCGGTGCACGTAATCGATCTAAAGCATTTTTTATTAAAATTTGATCGGCCTCATGACGACTGGGTAAATCCTGGTTTTTTGAATATTCGATATCGTGTTGTTTGCATGCATCATCCAATGGATTAATTCCCACATCACCGCGTTCTAGTCGTTTTTTCAACTTAGTTCCCGGGCCACAAAAATTATAACCCGGTAAATGTAATTCAAATGGAAGTTTATTGATCAAGGAATTAACAAGACCGGCTCCTCCCTTGACCTCTTTACGACGACTTGAGTAGTATCTCATTGTAAATCAAAAATCAAACTAAACGTATATATTGAAAGAGTACTCGTTTTATAGGCATTAATCATTTTGAACTGTTACTGAAATAAAGAAAATGTAATAATTTCGAACTGTTACTGAAATGAAGAAAATTGTAAAACAAAAAACCACTTTACCAGTTAATAATCATGATTTAAATAATACGGAATTAACTGAAAATTTTAAACACAGTAAACTGTTACCTTCCACAGTTCGTTGCATAATAGCGGGTCCTTCAAATTGTGGGAAAACAAACACTATGATAAGCTTAATTGAACACCAAAATGGATTAAAATTTGAAAATATTTACATATATTCCAAGTCTCTATATCAGTCAAAATATATTTATTTACAAGAATTATTAAAACCAATTAAAGGCATAAACTATTACGCATTTAATGACCGCAATGAAATTATGCAGCCGACTCAAGCAAAACCACATTCCATATTTATATTTGACGATGTAGCATGTGATAAACAAGATGTTATAAGAGAATATTTTAGTATGGGAAGACACAATAATATCGATTGTTTCTATCTCTGTCAGACATATACGAAAATTCCAAAACATTTAATAAGAGACAATGCTAATGTAATTCTATTATTTAAACAGGATGATTTAAATTTACGTCATGTCTATTCAGATCATGTCGGTACGGATATGACTTTTGAGAAATTTAAATTAATATGTTCGTACTGTTGGAAAAAACCATTTGGATTTTTATCGATTTTTAAAGATAGTAATATTAATAATGGCCGATATCGATGCGGTTTCGATAGTTATATATACATTTAAAATGTTCCAACTTGTTTATTATACTTTTAAACATTGATTGTTGTGTATGTTCGTCAAAGAACACAATAAAGAAGAGAAAAAACAAAAAGAAAAAATGGTTACAGCAGCACCACGTAATAAAAAAAAGAACAAAGAGAAAAAAAATGTTCGTCGTAAAATAAATAGTTTGTTAAAAAAGAAAATCATTTTAAAACGAAAGGATATTAAAAACAAATTAAAATTATTAAAATATGATCAAGGAATGCATGAAAATATATTTCAACCCATAACAAAACATCTTCAAATTATTGAGAAAAAATTAAAACCTCAAAGTAAAATAGCAAAAAATGTATCGACATCATCACCTTTTAAATCTTTCGATAAGAAAGAAGCCAAAGAGGAATTTTTAAGTAACGATGAATATATCAATGATAATGAGCTTAGTGAAAATTATGAAGATCTTGATAATGAAGATAAAAGATCCGTATCATCAGAACCCACTCCATTAATAACATCAACTCCACAGGAATTCAAACAAACACCTAGAGGAATTAAAAATCTTGTTACTCCTCAAACTGCACCACGTGCAAAAAGGAAATTAAAATTTAGCACAGTCAGCAAGCCATACAATCTTCGAAAACTTATTCTCAAGAAACAAGACGATAATCTACAGGAAATAGATGCTCGAAAGCAAAAAGAATATCAAGAGAAACTTAATAAAAGTATTAGAGAAAAATCATTTAGCGATTATTATGAACAGTATGATGCATTACCTTTAAAGTATATTAAAAAATTTATTAATGATCCCAACAGTGCAAATTCCGATGGAAAATTACGAGTTAAATTTGACAGAGATATTGAAAAATTTTCTATAGGTAGTAAACGAATTAACTTTGATGGATCTGATTTAGTAATAGCTGGAAAAAAATATAAGGGTACCACTGGACTTTATGGTTTGTTGTTTAATCAAAATGTTCCCACTGTATATACGGATGAAGATGTAAAAAATTATAGACAAATTTTGTTAAAATCGAACGCACTAAAAAAACATTTTAAGCCTGCTAATGAATTAATAAGTAGTAAAAATGCTAAATATAAAAAACTAATTGAACCACTACTAAACAGACCGGAATTAGATACCGACTCGGAAACCGAGGAGGAGAAAGAAGGTGATGGAGTGCTCATGAAAGTTTCCAACAATCCAATCGATTGCATTCACTGGAATGATCCAAATGAACTTGTGGAACGGTTAAGATTGTTAATTGCTTCCGAAACAGCGGGTAATACGAGTCATTCAAGCGAAATAAATTCCATAATTGAAGAACTACAAGAAGCCGATATCATAGAATAATTATTATGTCTGAAGTTAAACGACAAATTGTCGAAGAACTACATAGACCGGCCAGGATAAATTTTAAACGTCGAAAAGTAATTATAAAATCCTTCTTGGATTTAATGCAAGCCGGTCCTATTGACATGAGGGAATATGAAAAGGAAAATAGTGGTTATAAATATATTTTAGTGGTGATTAATTGTTTCTCAAAATACGTATGGGCATATCCATTAAAAACAAAAACTGCTAAAGAAGTGGCTCAGGCTTTGGAAAAAGTATTTAAAATTCAAAAACCCATTCATCTTTGTACAGATTCTGGTGGTGAATTTACCGGTAAAGAATGTCAAAATTTAATGAAAAAGTATATTGTAATTCACTACGTTGTCTATAGTGAAAAAAAAGCCTCCATTGTAGAACGTGTAAATCGAACCCTTAAAGGAATGATGTGGAAAGAGTTTCATATGCAAGGATCGTATAGATGGTTGGACTTGTTAAAAAAAATTGTAACTATTTATAATAACAAAAAACATACAACGATAAAATTAAAACCGTCCGAGGTTACGCCAAAACATGAAGAACTTCTACTGAAAACAGTTTATAATAGGATTAAATTAACATCCCAACCGAAATATAAAGTTGGTGATCATGTACGTATTTCGAAATTACGAGGTGTATTTGACAAAAAATACAAACCAAATTGGTCCACGGAAATTTTTACAATAAGAAAAGTGCAACTAACAAATCCAGTTACCTATTTACTGCAAGATGAAAATCAACAAGATATCAAAGGTGGATTTTACGACCTTCAACTACAAAAAGTTAAATATTCCGATATTTACTTAGTGGAAAAAGTGTTAAAACGTAAAGGAAATAAAGTTTTTGTAAAATGGCTAGGATTTGATAATAAATTTAATAGTTGGATAGATAAATATAATATTAAGTAGTTACTTGTTCTAATTTTTTTGTAAATATTACTAAAAATAAAACACATTTTATAAATTTAATTTTTTGTTTTATTTATTTCCATAATCATAGATCTTATACTGTTTACACCAAATACATAATTAATTAAGCATGAATCGCAATATTTAAAAATTATTCTACTTTGATTTACATAATAACTATTTATTATTCTTCTAACACTACAATAACATCTTTTACATAAAAAGGTGCGGTCAATTATTTGCTCACTCTGATTCATAACTATTTTTCACAAACATCAATTAAATAAACGTATATGTAATCCTTCTTATTAAATCTAAATACATATATTACATTAATTTAAAAAAGACTTATCAAATTTTTCAATCCATGGTCTCATTTCATTAATAAATTCGCTGCTTACTTTCTGATATTTCACTATATAGTTCCAATTCACTTCGTTTTTATGAAATCGAATAAATGATTTTAAAGTAACAGTAATGAATAAAATAGTCGGGTAATTCTTGATATTGTGACAAATAATCCCAATTTAATTTGGTAAGAAATGTTCGCATAAAATCAGGAGTTAATTTTTGCTTCTTTGATATAATATCAAAATTAAGGTGATCTTGAAAATAAATCATAAAACTTTCAGGAAGATTTGGAAAAGCTGATATTTCATCCCATATATTTGTGCAAGCCATAGTTGTTTCGTAATAATGACACAAAATATAAAAACTTAAATTATTTCTGTTGTACTAGTTCTTTACAAAAACAAAAATATCTAATAACTAACATATTAGTACTTAATCTAGTCCTTTTATACTTGTAAAAATCCTGGTAATCTAATTATAACTTAAAATTTTTAATCATCAAAGGAGGGGGAGGAAGAACCTCTGGGCTTCAATGGATCATGGACCCAACAATACCAATTTTCATTGTATTGATACAATGGATTGTGATATCTTCGATTACATCTACACTTATAACAAAACTATGTAAATCGCAAACCATTCTTCGTCCACTTTTTTCATAAGTCCCCCACTTAATAGCCGGTTCTCGACATCCACGAACAAAACACATTCTTGGTTTCTCCATTTTTTGATTTTCCATTTTTTTTTATTTATAAATAACTGGCAGGAAAACAAGATCTTCTTCCTACCAAGCTTTAAGTAACACTGAACAAATAAATTTCTACGATAGCCAAAAAAATTTTAGTCGGAAAACAACTGTAAAATATAAAAAAAACAGCAGTAGATAAAAGAACACATAATATAAATATTACGTAACATACAAAATTCTACAAGTCACATAATGATAATGATGACTCACACAGAGTTTTCGGAATTAGAAATTATTACAAATCTTACGCAACAAAAACAATTCTCCGAATTCTGTGATGTGTCATCAAATCTCTTCGGCCCAAAAAAAAAAACAAAAAACAAAAATCAAAAAAGTTGAGGGGTGGCTCATCTAACCTCTTCCAGGGTCATTCCAACGTCACCTTTTTGTTTTGTTTTTTTTTTTTATTTTGATAAGCCAATATGACGACAGGGTAAGCTAAACTAGCCTCTTCAGGTGATAAAGTCAACACCCCAAAACCACCCCTTAAAGACTTCTTCCAAGGTTATTGCCATCAAAAACATATTAAGGCCCTTTTGACCTCGTTTGGGGTGGCACATCCTCTGGTCGATGACGTCATTGGTGATCAGGTCTTTCAAGGTCATTGCCGAAGACTTCTTCCAAGGTCATTGCTGAAGACATGAAGAAGTCGATGGCATTTCCGGAGAAGTGGATGGACTGTCTTCGGAGCGCCTCAGCTACACTACTGACCTTGTCGAACGTGGGGGTAACCAAAAAGATCAAGGGGGTTAAAAAGTCTGTTATTAAAAACGAGATGACATTTGAAGACTAAGTTGACTGTTTGGAAACTTTTACTGAAAAACATATTTCTCAAAATCTAATTCGGTCCCGAAAGCATGAGCTACATACCATAAAACAAACCAAAATAGGTCTCAGGCCTTTTGATGGCAAGCGTAAAATTACCAAAACATCCTTGCCTTGGGGACATTGCTCCCTAATGGATGAGGATTAGGTGTTGTGGTAACGTATGATTTTTTCTGTGTATAAATATTTAATTAATTTTACTTTCAGGGTAACGTTGTAGGTCTTGTTCTTTAGAGCTATTATGAATTATTTCAACAGAACTAGTATTTGTTATAGATTGTTACTTTAAAAGCATTTTCCGTTTTTAAAGTAGAAATATACTTACATATGTCAAAATATTACTGTATAACATAAAAGAGCTATACGTATATGTATTAAAAGATGCCAAATATTACTGACTGTTTAACATAAAAGAGCCATATATGTATGCTATATGGGTTAAAAGATGCCAACACGGTTTTTGCTTTGAAACTTCGTTTTCCATTCAAAAAAAAAACGAATGGGGTGCACCTAAGGGTTCAGTTCACGTCTGGTACCCTGTTGCGATCATATTTATCTGCTGTTAAGTACATATACATACATTATTATATTGTGTTAAATATTCATGTATTTCAAATAACTCCTGTGTGCGCTTTCAAGTTCGAAGTATTAATTGTATTATGTAGTTAGTATTAGATAATATGATTTACCGAATACCCTTAATTCAATCTTATTGAAAAAAAAATAATTCAACTATTTATATCTATAATTCTTAGGCCGACCATATCAAGACAAGTAACAGAGACAAAATAAACCTCCAGACGAGGGACGGAGAATGTTAGTAAACAAGATTGGTTGTGTTGTACCGTATTGTTTACTTAGTCCTCCACGAAACAAACCCAAAGCCGGTAATCAAGTGACCTCCAAGACCAACGGATACTGGTTATCCTTTTTTATTTGCAACTCCTAGAAAAAGATAACAAGTTATCAGCTGATATCTGAAGTAATCCTTGGGTTATAATAGAATAGTTTCGCCTAATAAACCTTTTCTGTGGTTTCGCTAGACACATGTCATTCATGTCATTTGGTGTTGTCATTTATTTGTGTTTGTCGTCTTGGCGGTGCTTTTCGCCGTTTTCTGCACTTTTTAAGTGTTTTAAAACCTTCACATATCGTATTTAATACGTGATTTAACTTTTTGGTTCGAACAGGCAACTTTTTAAAAAAACAGAAATTTTTGAACAGAGAACTTTATTCTTTACACTACGAAAGTTTTAACAATAAAGCCTGAAAAATAAACGTGTTACATATATTTATAACCTTTTACATGAGATAAGAATAATGCTGATGTTGCAGCTTCTATGGGAATCTTGGGGTACTGGTGTTCACATAACTCCTCCACCCTTAGAGGGAAATCCGGGAGGTAACACCTGGATTGGGAAGGCGGACTTCTCTTGGAACAGTCGGGACTTCTTGTACTTCTATTTCTTCAGCAGTCGGTTTTTGGATTCTTCTTACTAATTTTTTGGAATAAATGACAGCAGATACTATGATGAAAGCTGTAATTAGTAAATAAATTAATATTATCCAAAAATTACTTGAATTATGTGGCCCATAAATGTCTTTATCAGAAATTAAGTCTAATTTTTGTTTCTGCGTGACTAGCGCGTTTTTAACATTTCTTGGTTCATCTAAGTTTACACTATTAATTTTTAATGGTTTTAAGTTTATTGCAGAGTCTTTTAAATATATTGTATCATTAAATTTTAATTTCGGCAGTTCAATAAGTTTAAAGTCATTTCGAGCACTCTGATAACTTTTTATTTGTAATTTACCGACTTGCACTTCACAATTTAAATTTATTTCAATTAAAAATGTTCCTTTAATTTGTTTATTTTCGCGATCGTTGCCGCATTTTTGTTTTAATATTGATATACCGGGAGAGACAAAAATCCATTTGTTATTTTCGACCTTTTGGACTTTGACATCTGTAATGTGCACTGGAATTAGTTGACAGTTTGATAAATTTTGAGAAAGACTCAAAAGTTGGACCTCACAAGGGGCATCTTCTTCTTTATTCTGTATGGGGCTTTTTCATGGCAAATATATTCTTCGGAACCAACTTGTAGGCATTTTTCATCAAATAGCATGTAATTTTGTTCATTTAGGGTAAGGTATTTTGACTGGGGTAAAATAAAGGAAAAGGTATTATTTTGCTTACAGGAAGGCCATATAAGTGATAGTAATCATAACCTTCATTTTCACACTATTGGTATTTCTAGTATAAAAACTATTTTATTTTGTTTAAAATAACTTTTTATTGTAATAGTTTTTTCAAAAAGCAATATGTTTTATATGTCTTTTTAGGCTCAAAAGGCAATTTTTTATTAATTAAATTTTTGTTTATATGTTTTATTTCTTCCAACAACTCAGTTGGTTCTATCATTGAGTTATGAAAAGTATTTAATTTGGAAAAGCTTATAGCTATTTCTATTCTCTCTAGAATATCGTATATTTCTTGATAAGCCGTAGTTATTTGTAAAAATGCAAAGTGAATAAGAAAATATTGATATGTTTTTGCATTTTGCACTTCAACAGTTTTAAGAGTTTGTTCAATTGTTATAATTTTGGCTTGTAAATACTTCTGATTGTCCGTGAGCGTTTGTATTGATTTATTAAATGAATCAATTGATTTATCTAGTAACGTAATTTGTTCGTTTACAAGGGTTTTAATTTTTTCTTGGTTATTAGAAAGTTTTTCTATAGCATGTTCATATTTTAAAGCATCATTATTGTCTAAATTACCCGTGATTGCTTTTATTATAGATCCTAGTCCGTCAATAAGCCCTCTCTTAAACAATTTTTTATTTACTAATAAAGAAGGGTTTAGTTGGTATATTTGTTACTCAATTTTCTTTTCTAAGGTGTGTGCTAGATAATAAATATTGATAAATTCGTTTTTGTAGTCGTTTTTAGTTTTGTTACTAGTTGTCATATTTTTCAATATTTTAAAATTATACTTGAGTGAGATAAATTCGTCAATAATATTAGAAATATCAAATATTTGTATAAAAGTCCAAAAATCTATTTTATTTTGTGCGTTGCCAAGTTTCAATGGCAATAGCCCAGGATTATGCTTAAGGTCATAGTACTTAGGGTAGGTCAGTGCTGTTGTGGTTGTGATGACGAACCTGTAACAATATTAGGTTTCCTTAATCCTTTAATATGAATTATTTCTTTCTTACTTTTATTGTTTTTAGAAGTAATTTCGACTTTGTTTCTTTCAAGAATTTTCGTTATTTCATAAGGACCTAAAAATTTATTACATTTTTTATTTCTATTTTGGGGATTTTGCTTATAAACTATTTGACTTAGTTTAAATTCATTATTTGTGTCTCCTTGCGTATTATTTCGTAAAACTGTTTTTTCTTTTTGAGATTCTAATGTTTGGTTAACTTTTTTGTATACATGGTCTAATTTTTGTTTATGATTTTCGGCATAATCTGAGTAAAAAGTTTGGGGAATAAATATTTCGTGTGGATTTCTGGCATTAGTATGGCCAAAGGTAAGTTCAAATGGTGTATACTTTGTTGTTATATGCTATAATGGCATATTCCATAATATTTTCTTTATCATTTGGGTGCGTTTCCAATAAAATGCGTAAGTGTTCAATAATACTTGAATGAAATCTTTCTACTATACCGTTCGAATCGTGGTGATAGGGAGTTGTAAAGTGAATATTAATTTTATGCAAGGCTAATATTTCTTTCACTGTATCATTGTTAGATTCACTGCCGTTATCTAAAATAAATCGATCGGGAATACCATATCTAGAACAATATTTTATCAGTGCTTTACTAATATGGATGGCTGTTTTACCTTCTATTAGGTACGCTTGCGCTAGTTTCGTAAATGCGTCTACTAAGGTTAAATAATTTTGACCATCAAAAGTAAAAACATCTATATGAACAATTGAAAAGGGTCTGAAAGCAGTTTCTGTAACAATTAAAGGGGTGTATGGTTTTTGTCTTGCATATTTCGCACGGTTACATGTTTCACATGCATTTATAAAATTTGTTACCGTTTCTTTAATTCCTATCCAATAATAATTTCTTTTTAAATATTCGATCGTTTCCGTAATTCCTCTGTGGTTCGATTTTCCTTCATGGTGATTTTTTATTAACATTATTTGTTCTTCAAAATCTTTGATAGTATTATTTAGTTTCGTACATCTAATAAGTTTTGGGCCTTTTTCAGAGAATTTTTCAAGGTAAACTTTATTAAAGTTAATGTAAAGTTGATCTGTGTGAAAATAAATGCAGTAAGATTTTCCTAGAATTGTATAATCACGTAGAAATTCAAAGATAAGATTCTCGTTATTTTGTTCAGGAATTTTTAATGTGATAATTTTATGATGTTGATAATTTTCTTGGGAAATATTCAGTTTATAATGTGGCCATGGAAAAACTAAAATTTGGTTAACTTTGTTATTGATCATTTCATCTAAAATTTTAATACCTATATTGGTAGTTTCATTAAATGTAGAATGTTGCGTATCACAAGTTGATTGATTGGGTTTATCGATCCTAATATCGGATATTATATTAATTTTGTCAGATTTTTGTTTTGTCATTTGACTACTGGTTGGATTATTTTCGGGATTTGTGTTATTAGTTTCTTGTAAAACGTTTCCGCCGTATTTCTTAATGTTTCTAAACTTACAATATCAATATCTCCGGGGTTAGCAATTAGAGATTCGTTTTCTAGTGCGTTTATTTGTACACGTGATAATGCGTCGGCGACTGTATTTGTTTTACCGGGTCTATAAGCTATATCATAATCAAATTCTTCAAGTTTAAGACGCCATCTTACTAATTTAGAATTAGGCTCTCTTAAATTAAATAACCACACAAGTGGACGATGATCAGTATATATAGTAAATTTTCTACCAAATAGATAAGGCCTGAAATATTTACATGCCCATACGATCGCTAATAATTCTTTTTCGGTGGTACTATATCTTTGTTCAGATGCGTTTAACGTTCTAGAAGCAAAGGCTATTGGTTTATCGGATCCAATGGTTCCTTGCGAAAGTACTGCACCTAAGGAGATTTGGGACGCATCTGTTGTTAATATAAATTTTTGTTTAAAGTCAGGATATTGTAATATAGGAGAATTCATTAATAAATTTTTACAAGTATTAAAAGCAAAAGTATATTTATCGTCAATTTTAACGTTTGCATTCTTTTTTAAACATAGTGTTAGTGGTTTTGTGATTTTTGCGAAATCTTTTATAAATTTACGGTAATATCCTACAAGTCCGAGAAAGCTTTTTATTTCTTTTTGAGTTTTTGGTATTGGAAAGTTTTTGATCGCAAAAATTTTGTCCGGATTGGGTTTTACGCCATCTGGGGTAATAATGTGTCCTAAGTAACTGACTTCTTTGCGGAGAAATTCACACTTATCTAGTTGTATTTTTAAATTTGCTTTCCTTAGTCTTTCAAATATTAATTTTAAGCGTTCGGTGTGTTCTTGTAATGAAGTCGAAAAGATAACTATATCATCCAAATATACTGCGCATATTTCGTTTTGTAAACCTCTTAAAACATTGTCCATAACTCGCTGAAAAGTACTTGGTGCGTTTTTAAGTCCGAATGGCATTCTTTTATATTCATAATGTCCGTTTTCAGTTGAAAATGCTGTTTTTTGTACGTCAGTAGGGTCCATTTCGATTTGATGGAATCCGTTAGCAAGATCTAGCGTAGTAAAGTATTGGCTTTTGCCTAATTTGTCTAACATGTCATTTATGTTTGGTAAAGGATATTTATCGTCAATAGTTTTTTCATTCAGTTTACGGTAATCGCAAACTAGTCTCCATTTGCGCATGCCTGATGCATCTAATTTCTTTGGGACAATCCAGATCGGTGAAGACCATGGGGAGGTTGAATTTTGAATAATACCTTGATCAAGCATTTTTTGTATTTGGGTTTTTACTTCCGTTTTATGTATCTCAGGATAACGATAGGTTTTTGTAAATATTGGTGTTTCGTCTGTAACGTTAATTTTATGTTGGATTTCGTTAGTAAAAGTTAATGGAATTTTGTTACTATAAAATATGTCACGATATTCAAAGCATAATTTCCTAATAGCATTTTTTTCTTCTGAATTGCAGTGTCTAGACGAATATTTTTTAAATTAGATTTTAGAATATTGTCTTTATTTTGATCTAAGTTATAGTTTGTTTCCATTTTTGTTATGAAATTTATATCAGCAATATTAATCGGTTCGATTTCATGGGGTTTAGTAAATTTGATTTTTATTTCATGATCGGTAGCATTGGTTATAGTTCCGAATGCATAAAAATTTTGTATATTGACAAGAGCGCGCGGGGCTTCAACATTTTTTTCGAAAATTATATAATCGAGAAAACCTATTCCTTTTTCTAAATTTACTGGGATTTTACAGATTTGTTGTGTTCTAGGTGGAATAGTAATAATATGACTATTTGTTTGTAAGTTATTTTTAAATTCCGTTAATTCTTCGGGTTCATAAATTATTTTAATTTGGGCTCTAGGCGTGCTTAATAATTTTTTGTCAATATTAATATTTGCTTTTACTTGTTTTAAAAAATCTGTACCAATTAAACCATCATATTTTTCGCTAAATTTAAAAAGATAAAATTTATGGATTTTATTTATGTTAAAGTTTTTGAAAATGGGTATCAATGCCACTTCGTTGTGGTAAGAAATATTATGAGCTGTTTGTATATTGAAATTTTCTTGAAAAACGTTATTTTTATAATATTTATAAGCTAGTTCCGGATTAATTATACTTCTTGAACTTCCCGTATCTAACAGAAAATTTGCGTTTAATTCAGATATATAAATATAAGGTAGATTAGCTATATTTAAGTTCAAAGTGATTAAGTTACTTTTTGTTGTAACTGACCTGGGTGAAAATTTGTATTTTCATTACTATTATCGCTTGAATTTTCTAGGAACGGTTGTTGAACTTCAGCATTTGTACTATAGTAAGTAACTTGATCGTTTGTACTGGGGTATTCACAATGATAGTTTGCATTATTATAATTATTATATTCATATTCGCAATTTTGATAATTTGGATCATTCTCTGGAATGTATTGAGATTCGTTAAAGTCATAATTTGGTTGATAGAAATAGGGGTCATCATATTGATTTTCAATTTCAGTATTAAATAATTATTGATCATTATAAAAGTTCATGTGTGTGTTTCCGGAAGATGTGTCCATTGGTTCTGGTTTAGATTGTTGTATCGGTGGTCTATTTTGGTAAGTTGGATTGTGTGTCAAAATGGTCTGTATTGGTTTAAAAATGGTCTCTGATTGATTTTTGTTTGACTAGACATTGGTCTATTTCCAAAGTTATTTTGATTATTAAAATTGTTAAAATTTTGTCTAGGTGTGTTAACTTGGTTTGGAACATTAGGTTTCAAAAATTGATTTGGAAAATTTGGTTTAAAATTTTGATTATAATATCTTGGTTCTTGATATGCACTTTTTTGTGGGGTATTTTGGTAAACATATGGTTGTCTTATGGGTAATCTTTGCATGTGTTGTTGTATTGGTGTTACTCTTTGAGTTGTTTTAAAAACTTGTGAATTTAAATTAGTTTGTCTGTTTTGACTATATGCAAAATTTTCTTCCTCCATAACTAAGGACATTGCCTTTTCTAAAGAATCAGGGTTCCTTAATCTTATATTGTTTTGTAATTGACCGCTTAAACCTTTTATAAATGTTTTTAGGGCCAAATTATCATAATTTTGTAAATAAATGACTTTTTCCTCGGTTTTTAAATTACTTTGGTTTAGCTTAGAAATAATTAAACTTCTTTGATCTTGAATTCGCATGCCAAAATTATAGGGTGTTTCGTTTTTTTGAGGTGAGAGTGAAAGTAAATCTTGAACTAAACAATCAATATTTCTTTGATCACCAAAACATAGATTTAAAGCGTCTTTTATTTGTGTCCATGTGCGTAATTCAATTCTAGAACCAATTAGTGTTAAAGCTCTGCCTGTTAATTTACCAATTATTGCTCTTAAAATAAAAGTATTAATATCTGCATCTGAACTAGAGAAGGTGTTTATTAAATTTTCGGCACTTTCTATGAAAATTCCTAATGTATGAGAATCGCCATTATAATGTGGGATAATATCAACAGATAATTTTAATAACTGGTAGTTTACTGTATTAGGCATGTTTAATCTCGGGGGTTGAATTATTTGTCGAGTGGTATTAGTTTGATTTTCGTTTAAGTTAGTTGTTTGTGCTGGAAACTGCGTTTCTGCACTATTTTCTGAAATTGTATTCAAAACTCTGTTCGGTCTTAATGAAGTAAAGCTAAATGTACTAAATCATCCACTTCAGACATTTAAGATTTGCATTTAAAATGTAAAAGTAGACAAAGAGAAATTTTGAATATCAATAATGGAAAAATAAAATATATGTACACCTATACTATACACTTATATATAAAAAGGAAAAATGGATAAACAAAACTTGCGACTTACAGTAGAATTGTTGTTTTCATTCTTGATTCTCTCCTTTTGATTTTTTCTTAATTCTAAGTTGAGTACCAATTTCGGCGATTTTTGTCCTTGTTGGCTCTCGGTATGTCCAGGAATCGGCGATGTTTGTCCTCAGCCTGAACGTCTCTAGAAGTCGGCGATTTTTGTCCTTGTCCCAGATTTTGTTCTCCAATTTCTTGTTCTTTTGTTCGTTCAGAAGTTGGCGATGCTTGTCCTCGTTCTGAAGTCGTCTAGGAGTTGGCGATGTGTGTCCTCGTCCTAGGGGTTGCACTGTCTTCTTTTCGTCTAAAGTTTTGAAAAACACCGGTATCACAGGTCGCTATTTTTGTCGACTTTTTCTGTAGAACCGTAACGAAATCCTACCGACTGCGCCATTTAACTTTTTGGTTCGAACAGGCAACGTTTTAAAAAAACAGAAATTTTTGAACAGAGAACTTTATTCTTTACACTACGAAAGTTTTAACAATAAAGCCTGAAAAATAAACGTGTTACATATATTTATAACCTTTTACATGAGATAAGAATAATGCTGATGTTGCAGCTTCTATGGGAATCTTGGGGTACTGGTGTACACATAACTCGTGTTTCTGTTATATAATGATTATAGTTTGTCCCAAATGCGACACAAAAGGTGGAGTACCATCATTTCAAGGTAAGTAATCAATAATGTTTCATTGGCGTTTCCTGTACGAGGGAAGCTGGCTAAATATAGTTTTAACCATGATTAAAAAAATTAAAAACCTGTTTGTTTCACCCTTTCGATGGATAGCTATTGCAACAAAAATATTTATTCTAACACGTCTACTCGCTTGCAAGGTTAACAAATTAATGAGCTCCTAGTCGAATTGCACCCCTATTTATAACCTCGTTCAGAAGTATGACACGTTCAGGAAACGTTTAGGAAAAAAATCACCAACTAAAAACAAAGTTTTTTTTATTTTTTTAATATAAAACTTATAAAGCATCAAAAACCCGTAGAATCACTACACAGGGGTACAAGGTAGTTAATTAACTGTATGCTAAAACACAATGTTTATACAGGTATCGATAATAATAGATTAAACCTTTGAATGTTTTTTTTTCGAAAGTAACAATATGTTAGTGAGTTTTGGTATTAGTATGACTCTATGATATTTTTACACTATTAAAGAAATTGACAAGAGCGTGTATAATTAAATTTTATAAATAGTTGTAAATATGAATATTATTATTATATGTGTGGGTGGCGCGGTGTAGTTGGCATACAGATCACTTTTAAAACATACCATTAGTCTCGTTTTGAGCTATCGAACAGTATGGTGCTAGTTTTCGTTTTCTTACTGTTTGTAAGAGTATATAGAAGCAGTCAGTAATACCCAAAGAAGAGATAATAATACCTGAAGAAACAGAGCTAACACCTGAAGAAGCAGAAAAGGAAGCTCAACAATATTTAGTAAAATATGGATACATGAAAAACAAAACTGATGCATTAATATCAACAGCCGAAAGATTGAAAGAATTGCAAGATAGGTATCAAATACCTGTGGATGGTAAATTAAATGCTGAAATAATTAAGTTAATGAATAGACCTAGATGTGGTGTTCGTGATATTTTACCATTTATGGTATGGATTTGTTATGGAATATTTATCCACCCTTTCATTTTACAAGTTTCTTTCCGTATCGTAGGGTAGCTAAGAAAACTTTTAAAACGTGGGAAGCAGAATCTAATCTTCGCTTTACTTATACTCCTAATAAGGCTAATATCACTATTATATTTAATTCGGTTAACCATATAATGAGAAAAAAGGCCGGGAAATGTCCCTACAAATTCTCCCCTGGAGTTTTAGCTCACGCCTTTTTTCCCGATGGAAGCGAGAATCTAGAAATCCATATAGACAACAATGTTACATGGGACCTTAGTTTCCTAATCAAAAACAATGCTATTAGTTTGCTATCGGTGGTAATCCACGAGATTGGACACACGAGGTATATATCATTCGCAGGATTCGAATGGAATTATCTATCGTTTTTATCAATAACTTGATTTGGGCCAAGATGATATTTTTGGAATTCAGTCTCTATAGAAGTCCTGAAACTACTACTACTACTACTACTACTACTACAATCTCGCCTAAGATTACAACTAGGAAAGTAACATCAAAAAATCCTACTACAACAGAAACTATTCAGCCCGAAAAAACACCCGAGTTATGTGATTTAAATTCAAAGACTATTAATACATATTTAGTGGTAAAAAAGTTGTTTATATTTTATGAAAAATATGTGTGGATGTTAAATTTGAAAACCAAAGAAATTGAAAATAAACCTTTTCTGATAACTGACTCTTTACCGTTTTTACCTATAAATTTAGAACGAATTACAGCAATTTATGACGGGCCAAACGGGGAAATAGTCGTTTTTGTAGATGACATCTTTTACACTTTTAATTATGGAACATTTAAACTAATTAAACATGAACATATCGATATGGTTGCTAGCACAAATACTAAACCAAATATTCAAGCAATGGTTAGTACCAATAAGGGAAAAACTTATTTCTTTATGGATAATGATATCGTATGTACCATGGATGAATGTACTTTGAGACCTAAACAAACACATTTAATATCAGAACTTTTTAATGGTGTTTCTGCTCAAGTAGATGGTGTATTTCGATACACAAATGGTCGCTTATATTTTATTCGGAAAGAAATGTTTTTCGAATATAACGAATTACTAATACCCTAGTCAGATCAGATAAAATGAATCTTAATTTCCTTGGAATAAATTGTTGCAATATGTCTTTCAGAACAGTTAAAAAAATTACTAAGTAATGTTATTACAATGTGAAAATAAATATTTAATAAATAAATAAGTACCTATATGAGTATATATTTTATTTTCTAGCACCTCCATATTAGGTATTAATAAGCATCTTAATAATGTATAAATAATTGTTTGTACATACATATATTTTGTTTTATTTAATTATTATGTAAACAGATATCCATATGCATAATAAAATTGAAATTTTCGAATACAACGAATTTATTAATACACTAGTTAGATCAGATAAAATGAATCTTAATTTCTTTGGTATAAATTGTCCTAATAGAAGTCTTTTAGAACAGTTAAAAAAATTATTAAGTACTATTATAAAAATGTAAAAATAAATAATTAATTGTTTTGGATTAAACTGTCTCAATACAAGCCTTTTAGAACAGTTAAAAAATTTAATAAGTACTATTATAACAAACAATGTAAAAATAAATATTTAATAAATATATAAGTACCTTTATACGGTAGGTGGTAGAAGACCTTTTCCTCGACCGAGGAGGTACCACCCCGCGCAACCACTTAAAGAGCTGGTGAAATCTTAGTGGATGTTTCCAGCCCTGGGTGCGCGAGTCGGATTTTCTTTTCCTTTCCTCTTCAGACTGTCATTCTTTCTCTTTTTTGTGTTCCTTCTCTCTTCTAACTATCCACCTCTTCAAAAAAAAAACAAATGTGAAAATGATGATGGCGCTCCCAGGGGTAAAAAATTCCGGAGGTAAACTACCCCTCCATTCGGATCTCCGGGCGAGGGGTACCAATGGGGGCTCACCATCGAAGAATTCCAAGAGCATAGTAACCTTTGCCAACATCTGCGGGCTTAATTCCAATTTGGACTCTGTCCACCACTATCTCCAATCATGCAAACCCCACATTCTTTTTCTGACCGAAACCCAAATCAGCTCGAATTCTTCAACCAATCATCTCCTGTTTCCAGGCTATGAACTTCTGTCATCTTTTCGTCTTCATGGTGGGGTATGTGCCTACGTTCGCAGCAGTCTTTCTTGCACCAGACTCCCGAACCTGGAATCAGGCCAGCCCGATATTCTCTGGCTAAAACTCGCCCTTAAATCTTCTACTAAATTTATCTGTTGCATCTATCGCTCCCCATCAGACAAATCCTACAATGAGTTCTTTGACTTTCTCTCGCAAAAATCGACCATCTCATCTCCGAATTTCCCTCCGCTGAAGTTATCATCCTAGGCGACTTCAACGTCCATAGCAAGGAATGGTTAGGATCCACATAAACTGACCCAGAAGGCAGAGCAGCAGAAAACTTCGCAATCAGCAACTCGCTCACCAATTTGATCAGAGAACCAACATACGTTCCCCGCGTTTCTACCCATAATTCAAATCCACTAGATCTTTTTCTTACCACCCATCCCGAGCCTTACTTAACATCTGTATGCGCTCCCCTTGGTCGTTCAGATCATGGCCTCATTACCGTCTCTTGTCCCATACATCCCGAGTTTGCTGAAATCATGCCAGAACGCACGATCTGGCACTAGAGTTGATACAAAATACTAGGAACACGTATTTAGTAACAGTTATGAGCGCATAACGGGTAGTTACAGGTAACAGGTATCGATTTTACCAAAAATACTAGATGCGTTATTTAAATACTCATGTACCAAAAATACTAGATGCGTATTTAAATACTCATATACGCGAACGCGATATTTGGCCTCGATGGAATAACGGGTCGGAGTCACGCCTCGGCCGTTCAGCACAGGAAATACGTGTAGTATTATTTACCTAAAATACGCTTTGGCGCCTAATACCAGCTAGGTGGACGAAAGTCAGTTCAAAGAATCAATTAGTTGATAATCCCATAACAATAACACCCCCCCCCCATAGGTCGTAATTCCAAGTAATAATTATGGCAAATATTAAAGAACGATTAGTTATAAGCTGTTGAAGTGAAGTGATAAGGTAATTCCATTTATGTAAACAATTTACTTGCAATTTTGCAGTGTTTTCGATCGCATCTAAAAAGATTTGTAGTGAATAATATTACTGTTGCTGTGATGGATTTTACTTTAGAGGGTATGTATTTTTTTATTTTATTTAAAATCTGATTCAAATAAGAAACAATATGTGTTAGAATAGGTTTTGAAAAGAACCAGGTAAAAAGTGTAATATTTTTTGGGTTTCTAAATTTTCAACGTATGCAACTTTTTTTATCCACATATATCCAGGCTAATTTTTTGACATTGTATAGCGACAATCCTAAGCTGTACAATGACGTATAAATGAGCACCACATCGAACCCCCATTATTTTATTTTATTTTTTTTCAGATCATGTGTGCTCTATTTCAAAAATGGAATTATTTGAAGAATGGCGGAAATATAACAAAGAAGAACGAAATTGTCGCCTAGTGGATTTCATTATGAAAAAATTTAGTATTACGGATGTGACTCCTGATTCGCAGAACAATATACAATTAAAAATTTCAAGTGTTTCTTCAAAATTCTCTGAAAAGTGGGCTGCAACAAATTTTATGATGGACCGTTTTTTAAATAAAAATAAAAGTTGGTTGGAGGGTGCAGATATATATTAAAAAATGCGTAATTATTGAATAAAACAACCAAATATGACCACAGCAATCAAATCGTAGAATAAAATGTTTTTGTCCAGCTAGCTTGTACTGGGCGATTCACTGTTCACTGTGTTGGGAGTATTTTCAGTATTTTGATACGAAGTAATAGGTACGATTATGGATACGTATTTCTCTGTCACGCCGGCGCCGTTCAGCTGTTAATTTCGATATTTTCCCCGAAAGCGCGTTCCTGCACACAAGATATATCTAGTACAGATTAAATTATTTTATTATTTATATTATACAGGGTGAGTTGGGAGGAACGCACCAAATTCTAGGAGTACACGCAAATACAAGTCGAAAAAACTCAAAAGTTTTAATCAGATTTTTTTTCCAATTATAAAGTTTTAAAAATATGATAACGATGCTTTATTTTTATTTTTTGTTTTTTTTTTGTCGGTGTATAGATGATAATCATGCCGTTGTACTTGTAAAGGGGGTCTTTGGACATTTTTTATTAAACAAATTTTAATTAAAAAAAATATGTAAGGTGTTTTTTCAAAACGTTGTAATTTGAAAACAAATGAAGGTTTCATAGCACTAGCCGGACACCCTTAATTTTGGAATTTTAACACATTTTTTTTATTGATATTGATATTACTTACCTTTAATGTGGAAAACACAATATTTTAACTCAGAAATTACTTTACTAGTAAAAAATACATGATTTTTAAGAACCATTTTATGGTTTTGCAACATATTTGCGAAGGTAAATATCAATTTTAGATGACGTTTTGGATTATGGGAACACAGTGTTGCCACATTTATTATTTTTTTGGTGTTTTAATTCGTTTTTGTGAAATTTTGGCATTAAAGCTGTTGTTAGAAATAATATAATTTCTTCTTCTGGCCATGGAGTTGTGAAATACGTTCTCGGACAGGTTTGCTCCGTTTTAGGTTTCATCAGTATCTTTTTTAAGTTTTTTACTGCGATTGCGCGATTCGTATTGGTATAAAATTTTGGTAACACCGCATACAACATACATTTTATGCAATTTTTCAAATTTCAATAATTTTTTAAAGAAAAGTATTGAATATTCTTCAAATTTTTTTGCAAGAAGTACTATTGGAAATACTTATTTTTTGATGATATGTGAAAAATTCATAATTCGGGTGCCCGGAAAGCGTTCCGGACCCCAAATGAAAACCGGATTACAACTTTTGGGTTTTCTTGACTTATATTTACGTGGAAAATATACTCCTAAAATTTGGTGCGTTCCTCTCGACTCACCCTGTATATAGCCGGAAAAGAGCACGAAATAAATTAGTTTGATTATTTAAGAGCAATAAATAATATTTTATTACCTAATAATTACGTTAGTTGCATGATATATATTTTCTGATGTAATTAAACTCATGTTTTTTTGAAATGTATTTTGAATTGTACTTTTTACTGTACTAGGTAAGAAATAACAGGTATTTGGAACAGGTATTAACTTGGAACTGGAACGTAACGTACCTGTTACCGGAAAATACTGTTTTGTATCAACTCTATCTGGCACTACAATTCTGCCGACTGGGATGGTCTTCGAAACCTCTTCTCTGCTTTCCGTTGGAACCCTGTCTGTTTTTTCACTCCCGATCCCTCCGAAATTTGCTCTCATATCACAGACATTATTCAAGCAGATATTGAAGGTTTCATTCCACATACCCGCAAGAAACCTAAACTCCACCATCAAAAGCCATGGTTCTCCAAGGCCTGTGACAAAGCCAGGCTCAAAAAAGCACAAGCTCACAAAAGGTATCTTCAAAATCCTACACCCGAAAATCGTCAAATTTTCACAGAGACCAGAAATCAATACAACCAAACTATCTTAGAGTCCAAAAAGGCTAGTAATTATTTCTGCTGCGATTTAAATAAGTTGATAGGTAAGCCCAGTTGGCAAAAAAATTGCTCGGGTGGTATAATAATTTTCTGTCAATACTTTAAATAAACCGCCTGTGAAACAGTGATGAGCAAAATATAGTTATTGAGGTCGGCATAATAAAACTTTAAGTTACAAATAAATATACCGTAGGGCAGTCCGAAATCTATTCGAGCAGTCAAATTATTAGTTGGCCGGTGAAATTATTAGTTGGCTGCTGACAAAATAAATTAGGCTGTGAATAAAATGTGCTCGATATTTAAATATCGTTCAGCAGTTTTTAAGCAACGTTTCGATTTCTGCAAAATACTTACTTTAAAAGCCAGAAAGTCAAATTACCTGTATTTAATATTTTTAGTTGGCAAGGGTTTGAAAATAGCGGCGAGATTCGTTAGTAGGTGGCGGGGTCTACATGGTTAGGCGATTCGTGCGACCAATTAGCAGCGACCGGCTTCTTTAGTTCGTCTGTTGAACTTTTGATCATCACTAAGATTGGCCACTTTTGATCTGTTACGAGAGGGGTCAATGCCGAAAATTAAATACCTACATACGTATATTCATGTGAAATTAAAAATATGGTAAAGTGCGAAACTGAACAGCTGCTGCGGCCGAGTTTCCCGCGATGTAATGCTACTGAAGCGGCACTCACGGTGGGTAGCATTACTAACTAGTACGGGTAGACCGCCTAATCGCCCCCTGAGGGGGCTCTATAAGGTCTGAAAATTTCGTGTTTCTAGGCCATGTATTAAGGAAGATATCACACTCCTACGGACTGATGATGCAGAATAGACCGCCCTTCATAACCATGTCGCTACACACATACAAACACCACACATAGAATCTACTTTTGCCAAAAAAAACTTTTCGGACACCCTATATACATACATACAAACATAAACATATTAATACAAATGTATTCGATTTGCGTGAAATCCGACCTAATAAAGTTTATCTAAGTAATAATAGGAGTATTTGCCCATACCAAGACTTTTTGGACACCCTGTATACATTCAAACTAACACCCACACGTTTAAATAGGAATATAGTCGATTTACTTAAAATCCGGATTAAGTAGGTTTATCTCGGTACTAGTACAAGGATTTGCCCATACCAAGACTTTTCGGACACCCTGTATACACACATGCAAACATAAACACATATTAATACAAATATATTCGATTGGCGTGAAATCCGACCTAATAAAGTTCATCTAAGTAATAATAGGAGTATTTGCCCATACCAAGACTTTTTGGACACCCTGTATACATTCAAACTAACACCCAAACGTTTAAATAGGAATATAGTCGATTTACTTAAAATCTGAATTAAGTAGGTTTATCTCGGTACTAGTAGAAGTATTTGCCCATACCAAGACTTTTCGGATACCCTGTATACATACGTACAAACATAAACACATATTAATACAAATATATTCGATTTGTTTGAAATTCGACCTAATAAAGTTTATCTAAATAATAATAGGAGTATTTGCTCATACAAGACTTTTTGGACACCCTGTATACATTCAAACTAACACCCACACGTTTAAATAGGAATATAGTCGATTTACTTAAAATCTGAATTAATTAGGTTTATCTCGGTTGTAGTAGAAGTATTTGCCCATACCAAGACTTTTCGGACACCCTGTATACGTATATACAACACATATAAAAACAAATATAATCGATTTGCATGAAATCCGGTTTAATTACATTTATCCTGGTACTACTAGGAGTATTTGCTCAAACCAACACTTATTGGACAGCCTGTATACAGACATATATTTCCGTACACATAGAAATGCAAATATATACGATTTGCTTTAAATCCGACAATTAAGTTTATAGTTGTACAAATAGCAAAGGAATTTGTCCATACAAAGACTTTTCGGACATCCTGTACTGTACATACATACAAACACAACAAACACGACACAGTAATTTAAATATTTTATATTTTTATATTTTTGCGATTGAAAACCGGCTCAATTACATTTATATTCGTACTAATTGCAAAGATGTTTGCGCATACAAAGACATTTTGGACATTCTGTATACATACCAACATATAAACAGCCACACAAAGGAATAAAAAATTTACGTTTTCCTTGAAATAAGACTCATTTAAGTTTTTCTTCGTTCTAATGACAAAGATATTTGCGCATACAAAGACTTTTTGGACATTCTGTATACATACAAACATAAACAACCACACAAAGGAATAAAAAATTTACGATTTCCTTGAAATAAGGCTCAATTATTCTTCTCTTCTTGCTAATGACAAAGATATTTGCGCATACAAATACTTTTCGGACACCCTGTAGACATATGTACAACCATTCACATGCCCGAAAGGTATAAAATGTGTTTTCGAATCGTTCTGGTTACTTTCAAACGATCCGAATCAAGTCATTTCCCTAAAATTAAATTAAAATGATTCAATAATAATTAATATATTGTCCCAAAGGTATACACGCTCATGGTTAGAACATAAAATGCATATTTCTGGATTTTTTCGAAGCCACTGAGCTCCATATTAGAATCTTCAATGATGCTTTGTAGCGTCATAGGAAAATCGATTAAAATGGTATTTAATCGGTATATTATGAAATGAAATGTCTTTCTACTGAAAGTATAAGGTCCCTAATTCCCTTGCCCGGTAAATTTCAAGCCGAAGTTGGTACAGACTGTTTCCAATCTCCCAAGATAAACTGGCATTTTTGCGACATTTAGACACATATTTTAATACGTTTTTCAGTATAAAACTGATTTTGACATGCATTTGCATGGTCTGAGAAAAATTTTAAAAATTCGTATTTAATGCTTAAATCGTCCAATGAAATGTATTGTAACTAAAAATATAAAGTCCGTTTTACCTTTGCCATGTATATTTCAAGCCGAAATCGGTCCAGGAAGCTTCCAATATCGCTACAAAAACTGTTATTTTCATGACATTTTGACAGGTCATATTTTAATTTCGATGTAAAGGGGGTCAGTTTCTTTTGTTTTTTCAAGGCACGGCTTTTAATATATGTACTTTTTAAAATTTTTCCTGCACCGATGCAAAAAAAGGTATTTATTTATAACTTTAACGAAGAAATATGGAATTTTAATTAGTTAGAAGTGTTCTCAGATGATAAGGGATGAAAATAAACCAAAAAACAATTGTTAAATCGGAGAAATAATATATAATAATGCCTTTTAAAGATGAATTTTGATGGAAAAAAACAGAAAAAATGAGTTTTTACCCCATAAATCCGGTCCTGAATCACCCATTCGGGATTTCTTTTAAAGCCTGATTATATCCCCACGGGATAGGGTTGAAAAAGTTGGAAGAAATTAGATAGGAAAAGATACAGAGTGATTCAAATGTAGAGATGTCATGAAAAAAAATCGTAAAAAATCTAAATTTAATTATCGATTGCTCCTTTCCTATTAAGAATGAAGGAACCAAAAAATACGTTCATAACGTAGTTCGGCGAGGTCTTTCCGATAAGGTACATGGGATTTCGATTTGAATCCATTTTGACCCCCAAAAAAATTGACAACCGTCAAAAATTTGCATGAAAAATCGTAATTTCCAGTTTTTCCCGAATTTTTCCAATTTCCAGTCGTTTTAGGTATAGGTAAATGTATTGCAAAAAGAAAGTATTTGAGATTCTTTAGTTTTATGTTCAAATACGTTTTTTTGTCCGATGTTCCGGCTTCGACTTACTAAGCGCCAAAAATGGCTCTGCACAGGGCATTTTTCGACAAAAAAATTCAAGAGAATTACTTCCCATTTTCCGAATACCGCCAGTTTCAATAGGGTTCTGAAGCTCCCGGTCCTCTACAGCCTCCGAAAATTTAAATCGATTTAATTAAGTTTTGCGACCTGTAATCGATCCCATAGGAATTCGCGGAAATTTCGACTTTGACGTTTAATAACTCCGAAACGGAACCCCCTGTATAACTGATTTTTTTACTGAAGCTAGACGCACTATCCCCCTATTAACCCAGAAAATTTGAACGTTCCACTAGCAACCATCTCGGAAGACAAAAAATGAGATTGTCGAAAAACACGATTACTACAACACGAACATTTTTCTGAGTGACTGCTCATTATATAGACCGGCCTGAAAGGCGGTCTATAACTAGTACGGGTAGACCGCCTAATCGCCCCCCGAGGGGGCTCTATAAGGTCGGTAATATCATCATTGTCATGCCCTGAAAATGTTCATCCAGAGCATGTATTAAGGAAGATAACACACTCCTACGGACTGATGATGTAGAATAGACCGCCCTTTGTAACCGTGTAGCTACACATACAAACACCACACGTAGAAACTATTTTTGCCAACAAAAGCTTTTCGGACACCATGTATACATACATACAAACATAAACACATATTAATACAAATGTATTCGATTTGCGGGAAATCCGACCTAATAAAGTTTATCTAAGTAATAATAGGAGTATTTGCCCATACCAAGACTTTTTGGACACCCTGTATACATTCAAGCTAACACCCACACGTTTAAATAGGAATATAGTCGATTTACTTAAAATCCGGATTAAGTAGGTTTATCTCGGTACTAGCACAAGGATTTGCCCATACCAAGACTTTTCGGACACCCTGTATACACACATACAAACATAAGCACATATTAATACAAATATATTCGATTGGCGTGAAATCCGACCTAATAAAGTTCATCTAAGTAATAATAGGAGTATTTGCCCATACCAAGACTTTTTGGACACCCTGTATACATTCAAACTAACACCCAAACGTTTAAATAGGAATATAGTCGATTTACTTAAAATCTGAATTAAGTCGGTTTATCTCGGTACTAGTAGAAGTATTTGCCCATACCAAGACTTTTCGGATACCCTGTATACATACATACAAACATAAACACATATTAATACAAATATATTCGATTTGTTTGAAATTCGACCTAATAAAGTTTATCTAAATAATAATAGGAGTATTTGCTCATACAAGACTTTTTGGATACCCTGTATACATTCAAACTAACACCCACACGTTTAAATAGGAATATAGTCGATTTACTTAAAATCCGAATTAATTAGGTTTATCTCGGTTGTAGTAGAAGTATTTGCCCATACCAAGACTTTTCGGACACCCTGTTTACGTATATACAACACATATAAAAACAAATATAATCGATTTGCATGAAATCCGGTTTAATTACATTTATCCTGGTACTACTAGGAGTATTTGCTCAAACCAACACTTATTGGACAGCCTGTATACAGACATATATTTCCGTACACATAGAAATGCAAATATATACGATTTGCTTTAAATCCGACAATTAAGTTTATAGTTGTACAAACAGCAAAGGAATTTGTCCATACAAAGACTTTTCGGACATCCTGTATACATACATACCAACACAACACAACACGACACATAGTAATTTAAATATTTTCGATTTTCTTGAAAACTCAGTTAACTTTATCTTCGTACGAATGGCAAAGATACAGAGCATACAAAGACTTTTTGGACAACCTGTGTACATACAAAAACAACCACACAAAGGAATAAAAAACTTACGATTTCCTTGAAATAAGACTTATTTTTTTTTTCTTCGTGTTAATGACAAAGATATTTACGCATACAAAGACTTTTCGGACACCCTGTAGACATATATACAATCACGCACTTGTCGAAGGGTATAAAATGTATTTTCGAATGGTTCTCTTTACTTTCAAACGATCCGAATCAATTCATTTCCCTAAAATTAAAATACAATTATTTAATAATAATTAATATTTTGGCCCAAAGGTATACACGCTCATACTTAGGAAATAAAATGCATATTTTTGGATAATATAACAAATTTGTCGATGCCACTGAGCGCAATATTAGAATCTTCAATGAAGTCTTGTAGCGTCATCGGAAAATCGATAAAATTGGTTTTTAAAGCCAAATTTATCAAATGAAATGTCTTTCTACCGAAAGTATAAGGTCCCTAAATCCCTTGCCCGGTAAATTTCAAGATGGAGTTGGTCCAAATTCCTTCTAATCTCAATTCTCAAATTGTGACATTTCATACCTATATTATAATTAAATTAATACATTTTCCCGAATAGAAATTGATTTTTATAATGCAATGTAGGGTCAACAAAAATTTCAAAAAAATGATAGTTAATGCCCATCTCGTGCTACGAATTGGTCAGTAATAGATAAAAAACGTCCATTCTATCAATTCCATGTATATTCCAAGCCGAAACTGGCTCAGGATCTTTAAAATATCGCTAGAAAAACTGGATATTTTGACAGCTCATATTTAACTTCGATTTAAAGCGTCACCAGTTCAATTGTTTTTTTTTCATGGCATGGTTTAATATTCGCAGTTTTTAAAATTTTTCCTGCACCGAAGGAAAAAAACCTATTTATTTATAACTTTAACGCAAAAATATGGAGTTTTAATTAGTTAGCAGTGTTCTCAGATGATGAGGGAATAAAATAAACCAAAAAAGAGCTGTTAAAAAAGATAAATAATATATAATAATGCCATTTAAAGATGAATTTTGATGTAAAAAAACAGAAAAAATTAGTTTTTACCCCCTCAATCCGGCCCTAGATCACCCATTCGGGATTCATTTTAAAGCCTGATTATATCCCCAAGGGATAGCGTAGGAAAAGTTGGAAGAAATTAGATAGGAAAAGATACAGAGTGATTCGAATGTAGAGATGTCATGAAAAAAAATTGTCAAAAACCGAAATTTAATTATCAATTGCTCCTTTCCTATTAGGAATAAAGGAACTACAAAATACGTGGGTAACGTATTTCGGCGAGCTCTTTCCGATAGGGCACATGAGATGTCGATTTGAATCCATTTTGACCCCCCAAAAATTAAATTCCGTCAAAAAATTTCATGAAAAAACGTAATTTCCAGTTTTTCCCAAATTTTTCCAATTTCCAGTCGTTTTAGGTATAGGTAAATGTATTGCAAAAAGAAAGTATTTCAGATTCTTTAGTTTTATGTTCAAATACGTTTTTCTGTCCGAGGCTCCGGTTTCGACTTATTCAGTGCCAAAGTGGGGTCTACAAAGGGCATTTTTCGACATAAAAAAATTCAAAAAAATTACTTCCCATTTTCCGAATACCGCCAGTTTCAATAGAGTTCTGAAGCTCCCGGTCCTCCACAACCTCCGAAAATTTAAATCGATTTAATTAAGTTTTGCGACCTGTAATCGATCCCATAGGAAATCGCTGAAATTTCGACTTTGACGTTTTATATCTCCGAAACGGAACACCCTGTATAACTGAATTTTTTACCGAAGCTAGCCGCACTATCCCTCTATTAACCCAGAAAATTTGGTTGCCTCCCTCTAACCGTTTTCGAGAAAAAAAATTGAAAAGGTGGAAATGTCGAGACGGACGACAACATACGGCCATACACACATTTTTCTGACCAAGCAGGGGGTATAGAGACCGTCCCGGAACGGGCGGTCTCTAACTAGATTGAGTAGACCGCCTAATCCCCCCCCCCCGGGGGGGGGGGGCTGTATAAGGTCGGTAATATCATCATTGTCATGCACTGAAAGGGAGCTCCATAATGTCGGTAATATCATCATTGTCATGCCCTGAAAGTTTCGTGTTTCTAGAGCATGTATTAAGGAAGATATCACACTCCTTCGGACTGATGATGCAGAATAGACCGCCTTTCATAACCGTGTCGCTACACACATACAAACACCACACATAGAAACTATTTTTGCCTACAAAACACTTTTCGGACACCCTGTATACATATATACAAACATAAACACATATTAATACAAATGTATTCGATTTGCGTGAAATCCGACCTAATAAAGTTTATCTAAGTAATAATAGAATTTGCCCATACCAAGACTTTTTGGACACCCTGTATGCAGTCACACTAACACCCACACGTTTAAATAGGAATATAGTCGATTTACTGAAAATCCGAATTAAGTAGGTTTATCTCGGTACTAGTAGAAGTATTTGCCCATACCAAGACTTTTCGGACACCCTGTATACATACATACAAAGATAAACACATATTGATACAAATATATTCGATTTGCGTGAAATCCGACCTAATAAAGTTTATCTAAGTAATAATAGGAGTATTTGCCCATACCAAGACTTTTTGGACACCCTGTATACATTCAAACTAACACCCACACGTTTAAATAGGAATATAGTCGATTTACTAAAAATCCGAATTAAGTAGGTTTATCTCGGTACTAGTAGAAGTATTTGCCCATACCAAGTCTTTTCGGACACCCTGTATACATACATACAAACATAAACACATATTAATACAAATGTAATATTCGATTTGCGTGAAATCCGACCTAATAAAGTTTATCTAAGTAATAATAGGAGTATTTGCCCATACCAAGACTTTTCGGACACCCTGTATACATTCAAACTAACACCCACACGTTTAAATAGGAATATAGTCGATTTACTTAGAATCCGAATTAAGTAGGTTTATCTCGGTACTACTAGAAGTATTTGCCCATACCAAGACTTTTCGGACACCCTGTATACATACATACAAAGATAAACACATATTAATACAAATATATTCGATTTGCGTGAAATCCGACCTAATAAAGTTTATCTAAGTTATAATAGGAGTATTTGCCCATACCAAGAATTTTTGGACACCCTGTATACATTCAAACTAACACCCACACGTTTAAATAGGAATATAGTGGATTTACTTAAAATCCGAATTAAGTAGGTTTATCTCGGTACTAGTAGAAGTATTTGCCCATACCAAAACTTTTCGGACACCCTGTATACATACAAACATAAACCCATATTAATAGAAATATATTCGACTTGCTTGAAATTCGGCCTAATAAAGTTTATCTAAGTACTAACAGGAGTATTTGCCCATTCCAAGACTTTTTGGACAACCTGTATACATTCACACTAACACTAACACGTTTAAATAGGAATATAGTCGGTGTACGTAAAATCTTAATTAGTTAAGTTTATCTTGGTACTAGTAGAAGTATTTGCCCATACTAAGACTTTTAGGACACCCTGTATACAAACATATAAATCCGTACACATAGAAATGCAAATATATACCTACGATTTGCTTTAAATCCGACAATTGAGTTACTATTTGTATAAAAGGCAAAGGTATTTGCCCAGTCAAAGACTTTTCGGACACCCTGTATGCATATATAAAAACACAACACAACACGACACATAGTAATTTAAATATTTTCGATTTTCTTGAAAACCGGCTCAATTAATTTTATCTTCGCACTAATGGCAAAGATATTTCCGCAAAGACTTTTTGGACACCCTGTAGACATATATACAATCGTGCACATGCCGCAAGGTATAAAATGTATTTTCGAATCGTTCTGGTTAGTTTAAAACGATCCGAATCAATTCGTTTTCCTAAAATTAAATTACAATTATTTAATAATAATTAATATATTGGCCCAAAGGTATACACGCTCATGCTCATGCTTAGGAAATAAAATGCATATTTTTAGATATTATAACAAATTTGTCGATGCCACTGAGCTCAATATTAGAATCTTCATTGATGTCTTGTAGCGTCATCGGAAAATCGATAAAATTGGTTTTTAAAGCCTAATTTGTCAAATGAAATGTCTTTCTACATAAAGTATAAGGTCCCTAAATCCCTTGCCCGGTAAATTTGAAGCCGAAGTTGGTCCAGAGTCGTTCCTATTTCGCATCAAAATGCTGACATTTTGGCCAAATTGTGACATTTCATACATTATAATAATTAAGTTAATACATTTTCCCGTATAGAAATTGATTTTTATAATGCAATGTAGGGTCAACAAAAATTTAAAAAAAATGATATTTAATGCCCTTCTCGTGCTACGAAATGGTCAGGAATAGATAAAAAAACGTCCATTCTATCAATTCCATGTATATTCCAAGCCGAAACTGGCTCAGGATCTTTAAAATATCGCTAGGAAAACTGGATATTTTGACAGCTCATATTTAACTTCGATCTAAAGCGTCACCAGTTCAATTGTTTTCTTTTTCATGGCATGGTTTAATATTCGCAGTTTTTTAAATTTTTCCTGCGCCGAAGGAAGAAAACCTATTTATTTATAACTTTAACGCAAAAATATGGAGTTTTAATAAGTTAGCAGTGTTCTCAGATGATGACGGAAGAAAATAAACCAAAAAAGAGATATTAAATAAGATAAATAATACATAATAATGCCATTTAAAGATGAATTTTGATGGAAAAAAAACCGAAAAAATGTGTTTTTACCCCCTAAATCCGGCCCTAGATCCCCCATTCGGGATTCATTTTAAAGCCTGATTATATCCCCAAGGAATAGCGTTGAAAATGATTTAAGAAATTAGATAGGAAAAGATACAGAGTGATTCAAATGTAGAGATGTCATGAAAAAAAATCGTAAAAAATCGAAATTTAATTATTGCTTGCTCCTCTCCTATTAGGAATGAAGGAACCAAAAAATATGCAAATCACGTATTTCGGCGAGCTCTTTCCGATAAGGCACATGGGATTTCGATTTGAATCCATTTTGACCCCCAAAAAATTAAATTCCGTCAAAAAATTTCATGAAAAAACGTAATTTCCAGTTTTTCCCAAATTTTTCCAATTTCCAGTCGTTTTAGGTATAGGTAAATGTATTGCAAAAAGAAAGTATTTGAGATTCTTTAGTTTTATGTTCAAATACGTTTTTCTGTCCGAGGCTCCGGTTTCGACTTATTCGGTGCCAAAGTGGGGTCTACAAAGGGCATTTTTCGACATAAAAAAATTCAAAAAAAATACTTCCCATTTTCGGAATACCGCCAGTTTCAATAGGGTTCTGAAGCTCTCGGACCTCTACAACCTATAAAAATTTAAATCGATTTAATTAAGTTTTGCGACCTGTAATCGATCCCATAGGAAATCGCTGAAATTTCGACTTTGGCGTTTTATAACTCCGAAACGGACCGCCCTGTAGAACTGAGTTTTTTACCGAAGCTAGCCGCACTATCCCTCTATTAACCCAGAAAATTTGGTTGCCCCACCTCCAACCGTTTTCGAGAAAAAAAATTGAAAAGGTGAAAATGTCGAAACGGACGACAACATACATACGGCCATACACACATTTTCTGACCAACGGCTCGGTATATAGACCGAGCCTGAAAGGCGTTCTATAACTAGATTGCATAGAGCGCCTAATCGCCCCCCGAGGGGGCTCTATAAGGTCGGTAATATCATCATTGTCATGCCCTGAAAGTTTCGTGTTTCTAGGCCATGTATTAAGGAAGATATCACACTCCTACGGACTGATGATGCAGAATAGAGCGCCCTTCGTAACCGTATCGCTATATACATACAAACACATATTACATATAAATACAATATGTACGATTTCGCTGAAACCCTACTAAATTAAACTTGTCATCTTTCGATCGGCTTTGAACCATACATTAGATAACATCATCTTCCTGAAATGGTCGAGCTGGATGAAGATTGCTGGCGAGCCCTTCGGGCACGCCACTGATGTCTCTATGGAAAAAAATTGTGCATACATATTATGAACGTCGCTTCTTTCAATCTAAGAAGCCGTTCGCGAGTTGTAAGTTGTTAACTTTACCCCTAATCGTTGCTATGGCAATCATTAAAATTGAAAATTGCAAAAATATTTTTCAATGATTGACCGAATTCTACTTAGATGCGAAATTTCTACTCTGCAACTCAATAAATAACGGAGAAATCAAATTGATCGTCGTCATGACTACCAAAAATCGAAATTATTTTTAAATAAAAAAGTAGTTTACTTCCATCCCTTTCGATAGCCACCTCACTCGTTCCAATCGCAGAAGGCGTCCGCGAGTTATAAATTGTCAACTTTATCCTTAATCGTTGCTATGCCAACCATGGGAATCGATTTTTTCAGATATATTTTTGAATGAGTGACCGAATTCTTCCGAGATATCAGTTTTCAACTTTCCAACTCAATAAATAACGAAAATAGCAAATTGTTCATCGTCCCGGCAACGAAATGTCAAAATTATTTTCACATAAAAAAGTAGTGTACTTTCTAACATTTCGATCGTCACTTTACTGGTTTCAATCAGATAAGCCGTTCGCGAGTTAAAAATGATCAACTTTATGCTCAATCGTTGCTATGGTAATCATCGGAATCAAAATTTATAAAAATATTTTTGAATGATTGACCGAATTCTACCCAGATATCAAATTTCAACTCTAAAACTCAATAAATAATGGAAATAGCAAACTGTTCGTCGTAATGGCAACGAAATGTCAAAATTATTTTCACATAAAAAAGTAGCTTACTTCGTTCCCTTTCGATTGCCACCTCACTCGTTTCAATCAGATCAGCCGTACGTGAGTTAGAAATTGTCAACTTTATCCTTAATCGTTGCTATAGAAACCATGCGAATCAAAATTTACACATATAATTTTGAATGATTGACCGAATTCTTCCCATATATCAAATTTCAGCTCTCTAACTCAATAAATATCGGAAATAGCAAATTTTTCGTCGTCATGCCAACGAAATGTCGAAATTATTTTCAAATAAAATAGCTTACTTCCTTCCCTTTCGATTGCCACATCACTCTTTTCAATCGAATAATCCGTTCTCAATTAATAACAAATCTAAGCAAAATTTAAATCAGACCCGTCATTGTGATTTACCCCGTATACTACCTCATGGAATAGCCTTTCTATGATGCTTCGCCGCGTCATCGAAAAATTGTTAAAATTGGTATTTAATGACTAATTCTTCAAATTATATGTTCCGAAATCCACACGGGAAGGTCTATAGAGGCATTGCCCAGTATTTTTCAAGTCGAAAACGGTTCAGAAACCCTAAAATCTCGCAAGGAAAACTGACATTTTTGCGACATTTCGACCCTTCATATTTTAATACATTTCTCCGTATGAAACTGATTTTGACATGCATTTGCATGGTCTGAGAAAAATTAAAAAAATTCGTATTTAATGCTTAAATCGTCCAATGAAATGTATTGTAACTAAAAATATAAAGTCCGTTTTACCTTTGGCATGTATATTTCAAGCCGAAATCGGTCCAGGAAGCTTCCAATATCGCTACAAAAACTGTTATTTTCATGACATTTTGACAGGTCATATTTTAATTTCGATGTAAAGAGGGTCAGTTTCATTTGTTTTGTCAAGGCTCGGCTTTTAATATATGCACTTTTTAAAATTTTTCCTGCACCGATGCAAAAAAAAGGTATTTATTTATAACTTTAACGAAAAAATATGGAATTTTAATTAGTTAGAAGTGTTCTCAGATGATAAGGGATGAAAATAAACCAAAAAAGAACTGTTAAATCGGAGAAATATATAATAATGCCTTTTAAAGATGAATTTTGATGGAAAAAAACAGAAAAAATGAGTTTTTACCCCCTAAATTCGGTCCAGGATCACCCATTCGGGATTTGTTTTAAAGCCTGATTATATCCCCACGGGATAGCGTTGAAAAAGTTGGAAGAAATTAGATAGGAAAAGATACAGAGTGATTCAAATGTAGAGATGTCATGAAAAAAAATCGTAAAAAATGTAAATTTAATTATCGATTGCTCCTTTCCTATTAAGAATGAAGGAACCAATAAATACGGTTATAACGTAGTTCGGCGAGGTCTTTCCGATAAGGTACATGGGATTTCGATTTGAATCCATTTTGACCCCCAAAAAAATTGACAACCGTCAAAAATCGCATGAAAAATCGTAATTTCCACTTTTTCCCAAATTTTTCCAATTTCCAGTCGTTTTAGGTATAGGTAAATGTATTGCAAAAAGAAAGTATTTGAGATTCTTTAGTTTTAAGTTCAAATACGTTTTTCTGTCCGAGGTTCCGGCGACGGAGATGTTTGGTGCCAAAGAGGGGTCTGCAAACGGCATTTTTCGACATAAAAAAATTCAAAACAATTACTTCCCATTTTCCGAATACCGCCAGTTTCAATAGGGTTCTGAAGCTCCCGGTCCTCTACAACCTCTGAAAATTTAAATCGATGTAATTAAGTTTTGCGACCTGTAATCGATTTCATAGGAATTCGCGGAAATTTCGACTTTGACGTTTGATAACTCCGAAACGGAACACCCTGTATAACTGAATTTTTTATCGAAGCTAGACGCACTATCCCTCTTATTAACCCAGAAAATTTGAATGTTCCACCTGCAACCATCTCGGAGAAAAAAAATTGAGATTGTGGAAAAACCCGATTCCCCAACCAACGAACATTTTCCTGAGTGGCAAGTCGGTATATAGAGCGGCCTGAAAGGCGCTCTATAATAATACCATGAAATGTATGTTCTTTTACATTCATAAATATTTGGAATTTGCTAATTAAATGCTTTATTTTTGACGTCATTAATTACCCATAATGATATGATAAGTTAATTTTGGAGCAGTCAGAACAGTATTAGATTACCCATCAGTTTGCAATGTTACAATATTTTTTCAGCCTTCATCTTGATTTCGGAGCAGGCAAAAAAAATATGTAATTCATTGCGCACAGATCAAATAATTATTTAGTTGCAACTTATTTTTTTTACTACTTAAAAGTTTTTGAAGCTGTTTGTTCAAATCTAAAACGCAGACCATTTTTTGTTTTATTACCTGATCAAGCTTCACCGCCCAATCCATCATGTCGCCGACCAATGGTATATTACGATGTATCAAAATTGTAATATTTCGCTGCCCGTTTAAATTACACCCGTCCAAAAATGCTTGTAACAACCGCATAAAAGATAAAGTGCTTTCCTGTCCCAACGGCAGCAAATCTTTCTGGTCACTTGCCAAAAACATTGGTCAGAACTTCTGTAGAAGCACTTTTCCTCCTCTGACCTCTGACAACGAAGTTATCTCCACCTCTAAAGGGTAAGCAGAACTATTCGCCAAACAATTCGCTGCCAATTCCACCCTGATCCCTCCCCCCAATTTCGCTCTTCCAACCGCTACGTCTGTACCCCACAAAATGCCCGATATAATACTTAAGGTCAAACAAGTTCAAAAAATTCTTCTATCCCTTGACACCAAAAAGTCCTCTGGTCTGGATGGCATACCAGCAATTGTTCTAAAAAAATGCTCTCCAGAACTTTCACCCATCTTAACTCGTCTTTTCCAGATCTCTTATGACAAGGGTATCTTCCCAGATTGCTGGAAGACTGCTCGTGTGCAGCCTGTCCCGAAGAAAGTTTCCAAGTCCCTTCCATCCAATTATAGGCCTATCTCTCTTCTCTCCGTTGTCAGCAAAGTTATGGAGAAAGTAGTCAACTTGCAAATTCTAAAATATCTAGAAAAACACAAAATCATCCATGACAGACAGTGTACGGATTTCGTCACCAAAGATCCACAGCTGATCTCCTTAGCTTTGTCACACATAACTGGAACAAGTCTCTTGAATTTTATGGCGAATCTCAGATTGTTGCTCTCGATATTTCCAAGGCCTTTGAGCAAGTATGGCATGCTGCACTCCTCAACAAACTACCTTCTTACGGTCTTCCTACCAAACTATGTACCCGGATCGGCAGCGTCCTCTCGAATCGGCGCATATCTGTTGTGGTTGACGGTCACTCATCTAACTTCCACCCTATCAATGCTGGTGTCCGCAAGGGTTCAGTCCTGGCACCAACCCTATTTCTTCTTCACATTAATGACCTACTCTCTCCAACTACCAATCCCATCCACAGTTATGCTGACGATAGTACTCTTCACTGCAATATTCTTTTTTCCAGACAAGTGAATCAGGAGTTGGATAATAGACGCAGATCTATGTACCTATCCCTTTCCCAAGATCTTCAATTAATCTTAGACTGGGGTGCCAAGAACCTTGTTCAGTTCAATGCCTCCAAAACCCAGTCTTGCTCCCTCTCACGCAAAAAATCTGGTAACGCTTACCCCATCCACATGAATGGCCAAGCCCTACAAAACAACGAAACATTCGATCTCGTTGGCGTCGCTTTCGAACATGATCTCAGCTGGCACAAACAGATTACTTCAGTAGCCACATCGGCAGCTAAAAAGCTTGGTTTTCTCTTTCGAGCCAGAAAATTCTTAAACTTACAACTTCCAACTTATACACTCTCTATGTTTCCCAAATAAGATCTAACCTAGAGTGCTGCTCCCACATCTGGGGAGCGGCATCACCTTCGACACTTAAGATTCTTGATTCTATCCAAAAGAGAGCCATTCGACTTATCAATGACCCAGCCCTCACGAGAAGACTCCCTTCTCTCGCTCAACGCCGCGCTATAGGGGTTTTATCCCTTTTCTACCGCTACTTCCACGGATTTTGCTCTGAAGAACTAGCCGGTATTATTCCCCCCTTGAATGTCCCTAACAGAACAACAAGAGGCGCGTTACTTATGCACCCCTTTACTGTCCAGCTACAAAAGCCTAGAACAGACCACTTCTCTCGCTCATTCATACCTAGGGTATCCAGATTATGGAACAAATTGCATGCAGATGTTTTCCTTTCCCGTCCCAACCTCCAATCCTTCAAATCCCGTGTCAATAGACTACATTTCCCTTCTCTCCAGACACCCACGGTACGTTAGTACTTAGGCTTGAAGTCTAAGTGGGATGTCTTCGATTAAAAAAAAATATGTATAAGTTTATATTTTATTTTCTAACACCTCCATATTAGGTATTAGTAAGCACCTTAATAATGCATAAATAATTGTTTGCACATATCTACATATTTTGTTTAAGATAAATTTTCAACGTTTGGGTTCTGATAATATCACAATACATTTCTTACAAATATATCTTATATGTTTCACTTGAAATGGTTCTATTCCCACAGCAACTACTTTATTTAATGACACATATAGATTTGTAACAAAAAATATACCCATCATGATATTATCAGTGCCAAAACCTATAGCTCTTTTATGTACACCCTCTATCAAAGGGTCGTTGAATACGTATGATAACCCATATAAAGAAATCCAGTCATGAAATTCACGATTAAGATTTTTATTGTTGAATTGAAATAATTGCTGACAAGAAAAAACAATTATACATTTTAAGAATCACTTTCTTAACAGCCTATCTGAAAAATTCTAAAGTAATATTTATATCATTAAAACTACGTACTTGTAGGTAGTATATGTGTTATATGTATGTTAAAAGAGTCTTTAAAAATCTGCAAATGTCTGTCTTGTTGGAATGTTTGTGTTTGTGTTACTAACCTGTCCACCAAGCCGAATAACTGAATTTATCTGATGTAAAGAATAATATATGTACATATATACAAAACAATATTTTTCTGAAATATTTTAAATTTCAAAAAATATTATAATTAATATTATAATTATTTTTTTAATGTCATCCAACCTATGTATATCTATAGGTTAAAGCATGTCTGGCTTTGTTAAAAATAAACATATACGTCATTTACAAAGTACTATTGTCATATAACTATAAAACATAATTTTGGGCTACGTTAATACCCAATATAAAAATTCATTGTTTTCTATTAAATAACATTCAGCTTTCTCACCAACAGACAGACAGATACTGATAGATTGATATATGGGCAAAAAAGGGTCAGATAGAGCAGCAGATCTATGTTAGTGGTCCTAAAATGTTAAGATCTAATAAAATTTTCGAGAGTTTTTAAAACAATTTCAAAATTTAAAAACTTACCTCTACAAGCGCAAAATATTGAAATTAAAATGAAGCAGGATCTAAATCGTTATGAAAATATTCTCTACATATTCCGAACAGTATGTGTGGAGAAGGTAACATAATATAATGTCATATATGGAAGCGTTACACTGAACGATGAGGAGGGGTAAAATATATACATGAAGAAAAAATTAATTATGATCAGTTTCTCAAACCTGACCTAACTTTCATTAAAAAATGTGTTCTCAAGCAGCCTCCCATGCAACCTACTACCAGCCGGGGTAATATTTCCCCATTAAAATTAGAATTGGGCCAACACTACGCTTTAGTAACCCTCGAAAGCGTTGATGGAGCATTTGGTCATTGAATTTGGCAAAGCTAAAGAACGCCGAATAGAGTATTTTCATCTAGTTGCCAAAAGTGGTCTCAAGATTTCGCAGTTTGTCTAAAAATATAATACTGTAAATTCGCGGTCACATAGCTGTGTGAATAAACGGGTAGCGCAGCCACGAATTTCCAACAGTGTTGATAAATTTCTTTTGCGACGGGAATCTCCTCCACTTGGCTTTCCAACCTGATAGCTCATCTTGTTCATTTTACATTTTATACAAATCCTTCATTTTTCAGTGCATTTGCATCATATTTGGTTTACTATCAGCGGTATTAAATTCGGTAATAAATGTTATTTAAACCGGTTTTCCTGTAGAAGAAGATAGACAGGGAGTGGATTATAAATAGTGCTATGCTTTATACAACTTTGTAAATAAAAAACTTAATTTATTATGTATACAGCGTGTTCCAAGACGTTGTAGAGAAATGGAAAATGTTCACCTTACCAAAAAAAAAAATCCAAATCTTCAATTTTTAAAATTTGACTTGTTAAAATATGTACATATGTAAAATAAAAATACGTCTTACCCTTAGTAAAGACAATAAGTGGTTTTCCGAAAATAGATTGTTTTAGCAAAATCACCACAAACAATTTGTTCATACTGGAAAAACTTTTGATTTTCTCTTTTTCTTTAATAAAGGCAAGGCGAGATTCATTGAAATTTACATCTAAAAAGCTTTAGATATTTTTGCACATCGTCTACTACACATAATTTTTGGATGACAGTTATTAATTTCTAAGCAAAGCAGAACTTTTTATGCGTGTTTATTTTTTAAAAACAAACAACAAACCCTGTTCCACGTATCTCCAACCGTATATGTATTAATCAGTACTTAGTTTATTTTATTTCTAGAGAGAACAACTGATAGAATGATAAAGATTTTGTTAAAAATATACCGGTTATTATTTTACCAATTTTTCGTTGTTCTGACTAAAATCTGACGTTTTCTTGTTTAAATACGGTTATAAAATCAGCTTATATGTATAGTATGTATTATTTTTAATTTTTATAAAAATACTATAGATTGTTTAATAGTAACCTATGCAACTGATACAAAAAATTTACTTTTATGACACATAAAAGCCACGTGGAATATAAATATAGCAAGTGCGATAAAGATACTTTTTGCACTATTTTTTTTTCGATCATGTTTGGTTCTAAAAATTACAACTTTTCAAATGATCCGAGGCCAAGTTATTAGATGCTACTTACACCAAAGACAAAACCTATATTTTGTCCTGACAGATAGATAAATCATAACATTTAACTGAAAAATTAAATTCCATTTGTTATAGAAATTTTCTAAACATAAGATGTAAATAGAGATTGTTATGTTTGTGATCATGCCTCTTACCACAGTTAAGCGGGCTACTCACACGCCTGCCGCAGGGGCAATCTAGGGTTATGTTCCTTAATTGCTTCCTTAAATGTGATTTGTATAGGCAAGCAGGGGCAATTTCCTAAATCGTCTCCTAATCAGGGCGGCAGGGGCTCCGAACCTTCCTAGCTCCCTAGATCAGATCCTGCCGCCCTGCCACTCCACACGTGTGTAGTGTGATTGGACCAATTTGAGTCAGTTCGTACATAACCAACGAAGCGCTGAGTAGTGTTTTTGGTAATTCATTATGACAAAATGGAAAATAAAGAGCATGAAGTTTGGACGCAGGTGATAGAAGTTTATAAAGACCGGCCTCACGTGTGGGATAAAAAAACAAACAATATTTCAACCGAGATATCAGACAGCAAACATTTGTAAATAGCCCAACATGTCTCAGGAATCATTGTTGACATTAATTGAGGTGATATGATAGTACTAAATTTTAAATCCTCATAGTTTTGTCCGCTAACCAAAAATCGTAGAGTAGCAGTTAGTCGTTCTCGAGCACTTATGGCCTTCCGCATTAATGAATCTTGTTTATCTATTATTGATTGGTGACACCATAACAAGGAGCCTTTCAAAGGAATCTGTGTCCACTCGCAAAAAGTTCTTAAGCTTCCAATTGTTGCATGACGTCCATGTGGCACAAATCTTTTCTTTTCTGTAGCCAGTAGCCACCCAGTATCTCCTTTTTCTTTTTTTTTTTTTTTTGGTAGGACAACGGAAAGAGCTAATGCTAAACCAATATTTTGGTGTAATGACAATATTGGCGTTATTAGCGCGGCACACTTCACACTCACTTGCACACTGAACCTGAACAGTAAAAACAAAAAACATCCAGGGATGTGTGTAGAAAAGCTTCCTAGATTGCCCCGTCTGCCGTGCGCCCTAGATTGCCCCTGCGGCAGGCGTGTGAGTAGCCCGCTTTAGATTTCAGGAAGTCTGTAACCGTATTATGTATCGTTAACAATACCTAAACACTATTAATAGATACTATGAATAAAAGTTTATTATCTATACACAGGGTGTTACAAATTCGATATGTGAGTTTATCAGAATATCATTAACAATAAGAGATACAGAGTTGTATTGCATAACAAAATAACAAAATAATAGTCAAATGACAAATTGAAAATAAAATACAGGATTTGGCGGTACTTCCTGACAGACTGGCGACTGACAATAAAAACAAACAAATTAATATATTTAAAAAAACACTGACTATAACGCTTTAATTTTCAACTTCGCATTTACGATAACAAACTATACGGTCAGACTAACCAGTACCACAAATTCCTTTATATCTATATAAATCAAGGTTTGAAATTAAGATTACAGATGGTAACCCACTACAAATGATTCACGATAAAATGAAGTCGATAAAAAAACTTGTTAAAACTACGGTACATTAAGAGATTCTAGGCAGAACTTATAGAGTGTACGAGCTTTACGGCACACGGTCAAGCCTCACGAACTATTCAAGCTTTTAAAGGAATGCAAATTAGGTAAGGTAAAATTAATAATAATGATTTGATTTGATATTGCTCGCTAAAATTTTAATTATAATGTATGGGCGTAAAATAGGCAAATATGTATCTAAGAAAAAGGCATGGGCCTAAACAAAAAAATTCAAGGTCACTCGTGTACCGTCCGGGGCACTAACTCTACTTAAAATTGAACAAAATCCAAGCATAGTTGTTACAACCCGCCCGTAAGCTGGTATAAAGGGGTTCTAACTATATTTAAGGGCATAAAATAGGCAAACAATATGTTTTTGAGAAACACGAAGCAAAAAAAATCTTCAAGCTTCAAGGTCACCACTTACCTCTTTGTTTAAGAGGGCTCGAAATTCCACAGACAGCAACAGCAAATGGGGCAGTTACCAGCGATTTCCGAACGTCATGCCGATGTTGATGGCTGATAGAAATAAAAGAAAGAAACCCTTAGACTTGAAGATTTTACCATGCACGTGGCATCACGATGCAGCCTCGCAAAAAACATATACATATATAAAAAAAACCTGGCTCACCTGATATGATGTAAACGATCGAAGTTGCAGATAAGATCCTGCGTCAAGCAAGCAATAATTCAGCAGAAGAATTTTAGTCGTAGTCTCAGGATTGATCCAACACTACTTGAGCCTTTAAAATGGCAGAAACCCGACACTGCAAACAACACTGCAATCTTCGTCGATAACCAAGAGGGAAATGTTAGACGTTCTTCCTTCTTCCCCACTGAACCAAAAGGCACGCCCCTTGATATCTGCGCAAGCCCCCAAAAGGTTGCACAGAACATGACCCAATGACCCGGGGAAGAAAAGGCGGTTACACTGAGTGGAAACTCAGGACAGTAATTGATATAATCTAAAGATGGCACCACGGCATACCGACAAGAATTACTTAATACCAACCAATTCCAAGCATGGATTAGAAGCTGCTCCCTCAAATGACCCCGAAGGCAGGATTGCACAAGTCTTTGGCCCCATACGAAGGAACAAACGCAAAAACCACCGGAACTCACAACTCCAACTGTCGCCACTCAATCAAACAAAGACACTAAAATCATACAGAGGCCCCTTGCGTGAAACGATAAAGTCACGGAAATACAGAAAATACCTACGCTGGTACCGATCGAGACGCACTATTTCAGTCGGACGTATCCGAACATACTAACAACTGAAACCCCGAATGTCGAAACTAAAGAAAGGAAAAGCGAAACCGACACCGCGGCAGCTGTGTTCATAAATCGACGGCTCCCGAACACGCTCTGGGACTGTTCGTGTATGCGAACAGGTCAGTTGGTTCTTACCACTGATGAATCGACCTCGCGGCCCGAACCTGATATTGTCCCTCCTTACAGTTCCGTCAGACGAAAACAAACACAACCTTCTTAACCTTCACATGAAAATAGACCGGTTATCAAGCCCAAAGACAATGTTTTGGTAAACGAATCTAAATAATAGAGAATGCTAAATCCAGGAATCCAAGACAGTAAAGGCAATGTGATCAAACGCCATACAAATTAAAGGCAAGAGAATGTAAACAATATGATTTCCAGGAGGTAAGTAAGCCCTCAAAATTCACTATTTAAACTTGTTAGCATAAATAGACCAAGGGCGACTTGTCTATACACACAGGGTGGACTTTAAGCAAGGCGAAAAAAAAAAACAAAATTCAGAGTCCAAACAAAAAGAACATCAAATCGAACTACGAGCCATGAGAGATGGACATTGGACCGCTGATTTGGGCAGGATAAAAGGCAATCAAGATGGACGGGGAGTAACCTGGAACACAGGGCAATGTAAGCCCGCCCAGTGTAAGAACGAAGACTACTTCTCAATCAAGGTAAATTATTAAGTAAAAACTAAACAGGCATTCGCGAATAAAATTATTAGTAAAAGAATCCCTGCCGCTGTGGCAAAATTAAACTGTCACAACTCCCCCTCTCCTACGAAAGGAGGGAAATTTTCCAATGAAAATTAACCGACGATAAGGATCAGAGGCTCTCTGTAGATACAAGAATATTGAAAAAGAAAACAAATTACCTGCGCTAAGCCAGCGCCCATAAAAAAACATAAGTAACGATACGTGGGAACCCAAGGTAGTACCATATAACTAATACTAACTAACAAGACTGATAACTCAATCTTAAAATAACTAAATACTCAAAGCAATCTTTGGTTCCTTTGCCACTAGTCACCCAGTGACCTCCTCCAGGAAGATTCAGCGTGGAACGTAAACCCTAAGTTGGTAAGGGAGCTAGCATTGCGTTACACCCAAAAATATTGTGGGGAACCTCGTTTACTAGCCTCACATCATAGAATCGTCCCGAATAAATCACCAAGTGACATGCGTCAAAGCAACCAAAGGGTGGACAACTAAAAAGGAAAAAAAAAATAATACAACATAAGTAAAATGGGAAGAAAAGAAGGATATCCCAGATGATCCACCATACAAAAGGGAGTGGATTGTAGCAGCCACCAAACTAAAAGATGTACCAAATGGGAAGCACATCGGTCCCTGTATGAAACCAATAAAATTAGTTGGGGTGTTCTGAGCGGTGGCACTGCCACCGGCCTGTCGCAACCTAATAGGCCGACTCGAGCTCAGGCCGAACAAAGTAGCTTGGTCCTCCCCTGGCCCGCCGAACAAGTTCGATGGGCAAACTGTTACCCCAGGGGTCAGACTTCCGCCCCCCCCCCCTGAACAGCCCTTCCAGTCGGTCTGCTCTCCGAAGGATCCATGATCTAACAAAGAGCGTCGTAGCGACATCCGGTAGCACCCAACACCGTGCAGCCTGTAAAACGAGATAGGGACAAATGTCTAAATCGATACAAAGCCAAAATAAAGTAAAGTCGCAATCGGGATAGTTTTATCTTGTCTAAACGGTGAATAGACAAAATATATCAGTAAGGATCTAGGCGCAAAACCAGTAAATACTGACATGGCCGGAGACTAACATATAGTCCTACCAAGACCTAGACCTAAGACAAATCCAAATAATAGAGAAAATACCAAAGGTATCAAAGCAAATTAACGCCAATCAAAGGCCAATCACGGTAAGGTAAGTAATCAAAATAAAGGTAAGTAAATCAAGGAGAAAAAAACGTAACGGAATGAACGCAAAGGTAATCGAAATAAACCAAAGTAAATGTAATCAAAATTACGCAAAGGTAAGCAAATAAACGCAAAGGTAAGTAAATTAATGGAAATGGAAGAAAATTATCGCAAAGGTAAGTAAATTATCGCAAAGACAAGTAAATTAACTGAAATGTAATAAAATTATCACCAAGGTAAGTAAATTACCTGAAAGGTAAGAAAATTATCTCAAAAGTAAATTAACGCAAATACTAGTAAATTAACGCAAATGTAAGAAAGGTACTCATTCAAAAGTAAATGAATCAAGTAAATCAAACTAAAGGTTCGCAAAACGTGATAAAGAAAATTGGGTTATTTACCAAAATCTAGCAGTGAATCCCACCATAAGTGGTCTTCTCAACTTCACAAAATCAGCAAGAGAGAAAGAAAATTGTGTTTCTACTCTAAATCCCCAAAGGAAAGACAAATTCGTAATCGAGCAAAAACATACTAGTTCAAATAACCGAAATTTCCAGACACAGGTAGGGAATAATAAAATCACGTCAAGGTAGAGAAAATTAAGTCAAATCAAAGTAAAAGGGTAAAAATGCCACCACCCTTCGCTAGGCAGTAGCCCAGGCGATCGTAAAATTCCGTTTTAACGTTGCTAAAATGTTCAGGGGTAATACTTTGGGTAGCTCCAAGAATTTTAATTCTTAGTTCGTCCAACGTATTACCCCTCGTGAATTGATATTTATAAATTACTTCCTTGATAAAACCCCATAAAAAATCATTTGGCGACAAATCTGAGGAGAAAGGAGACCATTTTATTTCCCCTGTCCTGCTTATAATACGATCCTGAATCCATATTTCATGTAAATTATGTCTGGTAAATTTTGAATTGTTGGAATAATTTGATTTTGGAGCAAATTGACATAAACATTGAAATTTAAATTTCCATCAATGAAAAAAGGTGCTATAATACGGTCGCCAAAATTCCTACCCAAACATTTAATTTTTGCCGATACTGGGTACGCTCTACAACAGCTAAATGTAAATTTTGCCGAGATCAGTATCGTGTTACAGGATTGTGATGACCATGTAAGGGAAAGGAACTTTCATTAGTGAAAAGAATATTTCTAATAAAATTTTCATTGTGATTAGCCCTTTCCATTACTATTTCACAAAATTCCATTCTACGAAAATAATCTTCAGGCAAAAGGTCTTGCACTTTTTGTACTTTGTAACTTCGGTACCTATTTCTCCGTAAAATATCTCGTACTGTGGTTACAGGCGTATCTACTTCCTCAGCAATGACAGTACTAGAGCAAGGCTCAAGTGTTTCGACAGCTCCACAAACAGCCAGTTCCCTTTGTTCACGCTCATCATTATGTTGACAAGCACCAGGTTCATTGTTAATTTCGTTATTATTGCATTTCCTGTAATTTAGTAAACATTTCGAGGATAGTTTGTACGGCTGGAATCGATCGACCCGCAAATGTAACAATAAATAAATTATCAATTTCATGAGCACTATGGCCTCCGTAATACCATTTAATAACTTGTAAGCGTTCATTTGGAGTAAATATAACAGGCATTTTTAAATAGACACTATCGTTACGCTCTTACCTTCGCACTGGCTAATAATAAAATGAAAGCAGAGCAGACGCCCGCAGAACACAGAGCACCAAATCAACGATGAATGTCAGTACGCGTTATCCCAATCATACCCCGGGATTTACATACATACCCTATGCACGGAAGAAAATCCGTGTTATCTGTATATGCATATATATATATATATATATATATATATATATATATATATATATATATATATATATATATATATATATATATATATATATATATATATATACAGGGTGTCTGGAAAAGGTCTGTACAAAATGCTACCACGTATTCTTGAGACTAAAATAAGACGATTTAACCCAACTTACCTCTATCCAAAAGTGTTTCGTTAGGGAGATACAGAGCCCCAAAAGGGTAATTAACAGTTTACTTTTTTGGCTCTAACTTTTGAACCGACTTGTATAATTTAATGAAATTTTAATATTTTATGTTGGCCATAAAGACTCATAAAACCATACTATAGTAGATGTTTGAGATCGTCAGGGAAGTCAGGAACGGACTTGCCACCACACTCGTTGGGCCAAATTTTTGACAGGTATCATTTTACAGCGCTCAAAACTGATTTTTTAAATACTTTGGTCATTCCTCTTTAAAAAAGGTACTCTACATTTGTTTCGATAAAATTAGCCGTTTTCGAAAAAATTAAGGTTTTGTATAACACGTTGTTGAAATAATTTTATCAGAATACTACAATAAAACGCCAGTTGTTTTTATTTCGTTACCAATGATATTGTCTGACTGATTATACAAGAACTAAGTACCTAATGGAGCATTATTCCTATAGCGAATATGCTGACATGCATCTAATTTATGGACAAGCACTTGGCAATTGTGTGGAGGCAAGAAGAATTTATTCTGGTACATTTCCAAATCGACGTTTACCGCACCGAAGAACTTTTGAAAGGGTGGATCGTAGCTTAAGAGAAACAGGTAAAAAATCAAGTGAAATAAAAAAAAATGCTGAAAATAGCGAATCTTTTGCTAATCAATTTTAGGAAGTTTTTTGCCGCGCTGTGGTGGAGAAGGGTCTCCAAGAAGAGCAAGACAGTCTCAGTTAGAGGAGGAAATTCTGGATGAGATTGCTGAAAATCCCTCTAATAGTGTAAGAAAGTTGTCGGTTCAAGTTCATGCGACAAAGTGGGTTGTTCATGAGACTCTTCGAGAACAACTGCTACATCCGTATCACGTCCAAAAGGTACATGCCATGTCTCCCGCTGATTATCCTGCAAGAGTCAATTACGCAAATTGGTTTTCTCAACGATTTAGGCAAAATCCAAATTTTACTAGTATTGTTTTGTTCACGGACGAAGCCGGTTTCACCCGAGACGGTGTAATAAATTGCCATAATTTGCATATCTGGCATGAAGAAAATCCCATTTTTAACATTTTTCTGTTTAAGCGATTTCTAAAATATCAAAAAAATTCAGTTTTAAGTACTTTTTATGATTTAACTTTTACCTGTCACTAACACATTGTTAGCGAAATAACAACGACTGGTGTTTTATTGTAGTATTGTAATATTATTTCAATAACGTGTTATACAAAACCTTAATTTTTTCGAAAACGGCTAATTTTATCGAAACAAATGTAGAGTACCTTTTTTAAAGAGGAATGACCAAAGTATTTAAAAAATCAGTTTTGAGCTCTGTAAAATGATACCTGTCAAAAATTTGGCCCAACGAGTGTGGTGGCAAGTCCGTTCCTGACTTCCCTGACGATCTCAAACATCTACTGTAGTATGGTTTTATGAGTCTTTATGGCCAACATAAAATATTAAAATTTCATTAAATTATACAAGTCAGTTCAAAAGTTAGAGCCAAAAAAGTAAATCGTTAAGTACCCCTTTGGGGCTCTGTATCTCCCTAACGAAACACTTTTGGATATAGGTAAGTTGGGTTAAATCGTCTTATTTTAGTCTCACGAATACGTGGTAGCATTTTGTACATACCTTTTCCAGACACCCTGTGTATACAGGGTGGTGCAACCAAGATGGGGTGGACGATTGTGAGTAAACGGTGAGGAATTTCGAAAAAATTTGTTTTGGATATTATCGATAGTCAGACACGCTATGTTTTAAAATTATAGCCATAATACAGGGTGGTCCGAAAAACTCGTGGCGAACCAAACTTGTATTTTTTTAAATGGGACACCCGGTATATTATTGTTCCAATTGATTCTCCTGTTCGTTACGATCATTTTGATATAGGGTTTATTGGGTCTAAAACTTATAGTAAGGGAATGGGGGGCGGTTAAAGTTGAAAAAATGCTCACAGTTCGGCCATTTTTTAAAGAAATTTGAATCAGGTATGGAAAAACCAAATATTCCATAAAACGTTACATATCCTTGAATACATTAATCACTTGCAATTTGTTTAAAATTATTCACTGTTATACAGGGTGGTCAAGTTTTGCAAATACGTCCTGGACTCATTTTTTTTAAATGGAACACCCTGTATATTTTATTTTCATGTTAAAGATAACATTACTAGCTTTCAAAAAATACCATACATGATGCCTTTCTGACCAACAGTTTTTTAGTAATCTAGCCGTGAAAGCAAAGTTTCTTCATTCTAATACGATTATACTGAATTTACGTTGTTTATTATTGAAATGAAACAAAAGACTGACGAACTTGTCAAAGCTACTGCCGCATAATCCATTATTTACAAGTTAAGTGTACGTGGCCCAATAATTATGAGGTAAGAAAACTGAGACCCGAAACTTTTACATGTTTATTAGATATTTCAAAAAACAGAAAATATTGTTTTTAGGAAATGTAAAGTAATTAATAAACAAAGATAATCAGTTATCAGTATTATTAATAGTGTAAGGAAATTAATTAAGCAAAAACAGAACATGTTTTAAAATTATTTAGGTATGTACTTACTTGTAAACCTAATTTAATATAAATAAGTAAGTACATACCTAAATAATTTTAAAAGATGTTCTGTTTTTGCTTAATTAATTTCCTTACACTATTAATAATACTGATAACTGATTATCTTTGTTTATTAATTACTTTGCATTTCCTAAAAACAATATTTTCTGTTTTTTGAAATATCTCTAATAAACATGTAAAAGTTTCGGGTCTCAGTTTTCTTACCTCATAATTATTGGGCCACGTACACTTAACTTGTAAATAATGGATTATGCGGCAGTAGCTTTGACAAGTTCGTCAGTCTTTTGTTTCATTTCAATAATAAACAACGTAAATTCAGTATAATCGTATTAGAATGAAGAAACTTTGCTTTCACGGCTAGATTACTAAAAAACTGTTGGTCAGAAAGGCATCATGTATGGTATTTTTTGAAAGCTAGTAATGTTATCTTTAACATGAAAATAAAATATACAGGGTGTTCCATTTAAAAAAAATGAGTCCAGGACGTATTTGCAAAACTTGACCACCCTGTATAACAGTGAATAATTTTAAACAAATTGTACGTGATTAATGTATTCAAGGATATGTAACGTTTTATGGAATATTTGGTTTTTCCATACCTGTTTCAAATTTCTTTAAAAAATGGCCGAACTGTGAGCATTTTTTCAACTTTAACCGCCTCTCATTCCCTTACTGTAAGTTTTAGACCCAATAAACCCTATATCAAAATGATCGTAACGAACAGGAGAATCAATTGGAACAATAATATACCGGGTGTCCCATTTAAAAAAATACAAGTTTGGTTCGCCACGAGTTTTTCGGACCACCCTGTATTATGGCTATAATTTTAAAACATAGCGTGTCTGACTATCGATAATATCCAAAACAAATTTTTTCGAAATTCCTCACCGTTTACTCACAATCGTCCACCCCATCTTGGTTGCACCACCCTGTATATATATATATATATACAGGGTGTTATGGAAATCATTTAATATATTGGAATGGGTGACTCCTGGGATGGTCTACAGACATATCTAATACTTTTTTTTTCTTAAATCGAACATTTTAAAAATTTTCAAAAATACCCTAAAACCAGTCTATATTCGCCGCATCTGGCTGATCGTACACAAGGCGCTTGACGGAAATTTGCGCGCGAAAAACTTTAAACAAATGAATTTGTTGAAACGTTGTCAGACGTATAAATCTTTAAGGAGAATTTATTTTCTGTTTTTAAGCGTAATTTAAGACATTTAAGAATTTTTTTTAACCTCTTCCTACGAAGAAACTAAAAAAAATAGTAAAAATCCACTGCGAAATCAATCATTTTTGTCAGTAGCCTTAGTTTTAAGTAATATTTAAGACACCCTATATTACGTTATTAATGAAATAAGCGTTATTCTTACTAGCTTAAACTTTCTGCCAAGGAAATGTTAAAAATCAAAACGAAAATACTAATTGAATTGAGCACAACTACATACCTAGTACTTACTTCAAAAGTATAACCAGATCCGCTAAATTACATTTGCACCGGCAAACGTTACCATATAATACGTGGTAAATATTATTAGTGTTTTAAATTAAATTTAGTTTTCAACCCTATTACGCTACTCACTCAAAGAAACTAGATAAAACTGATCAAAATATTGGTTAACAACGGATCGACGAAGACCATTTTCTAGGTAGTGAAAATAAATTAAATTATTTAAATCTTTAAACGAAAAAAAAAAATTAAAACATTCAATTGTGTGGCTTGTGTGCTGTTGACAAACTTAAACTTAAATATGGCGCACGGACCTTTGATGACAAGAAATCCTTCTATTTCGATCTCCCTTCATCATGAAACATGTCTCTTTGTCACTTCCTCTTCCTGTACTTTTATTTGGCGCGAAAATTTAAAATAAAAGGCCTGTTTGTATTATTGTCTTTGAAACACTAGAGTTAACTGCTAAGCCCATATATCGAAAAAGAGAAAAAAGGCGTCATCGATTTTAAGAAAGGAAGCAGAATTAACCATTAACCATACTTTTTTATGTGTCAGATTTTTAGTAGATTGTTTGTTTTGCAAATATTTATTAAAATGTGTGAACAAGAAGGTAAGTTTTTGCCAGATTTTCACTTTACCGTAGAATAGAGCAATATTTCCTTTTTTAGGTATGTCGGAGTTTATAATATTGCCCTCAACCAATCCTTCCCAAGCCCAAGATGAAGGAGAATCATATAAGTGGAGTCACAATTCTACACTTATGTTCTTGGATTTGTATAAAGATTATAGGAACCAAGTTGGTTCTTTAAAAATAAGAAACCTTAAGAAAATGTTTGAGGAAATAGCAAAAGAATTACGGTACAAAACAAAACAAAACATAACTGCTGCAAATTGTGAGAATCGGTGGAAACATTTAGAAAGAATGTACAAAAAATATATAGATAACAATAACAGGCCGAGGAAGGAAAGATTTTGAATATGTAGAGATTATGGATAAAATTCTAGGTAAAAGGAATACATCCAGCTATATTGCTGTCTTCAGACACCGTGATTTATTCAGCAATTGAGAAGGAAAATACTGGTTTAGTGGACACAAACATGGAAAAGGAGAATATAATGCAGGATATTATAATGGAAGCAAATGCCACTGAGAAGACAAAGGAAGTAGCATCTGTAAAAACAATGTCAGTAAAAACTAGTTACAAGAATAAAGAGTTAAGGACATATACATATTCTAAAGGAAATAAGACAGGATAGAAAAGATTTCTATAAAAAAACTTCTGGAAATAAAAGAAAAAAAGTTACAGGAAAAACAAAGAAAAAATAACATTTTAGAAGAAAGAAACACTATATTGAAACAATATAAGTATGCTTAAAGAATTGCCATTGTTACATATAGAAGACATATACCTAAAAGAAATAAGTCGACTAACTACTTTAAATATTGAATTTTGTTCAAAGAATTATTTATTTTGATTATTGTTACATTCCTCTATGGATTATATTTTATTTTTTGTCTTCTAGACAGTTTTAGAGTTTAGATATTTTTTTAAAATAAAACATTAAAATTTTATGTCGTTTGTTATAAAACAGGAGCTTGAGCTATCGTGTATCGATACAGAGGAATTATTTTTTTATTACTACCTTTTCATGCTTCTTATTAAACTAGATCACGATACACTTGCAACAGTATGCTACATATGACGTCACTTCGAGGGAAAATCCTCAACTGACTAGACACTTGCACCCCTTGTACATATGTACAGGTCAATTTATTGTCGGGTAGTGTATTGGGTTGACGTTTATTCAAATATTACAGGTCAGTTTATTGTCGGATAGTATGTTGAGTTGACATTTATTAAAATATTATTGTCATATTTCATTTGCTCAGGTAAGCGCCTAGTCAATTTAAAATTTTCCCTCGAAGTGACGTCATAACGTAGCATACCATTGTAAGTGTATCGTGAACTAGATATAATGGCTAGTAACGTAGGTCAGTACCAGTGGCGTATGGTGAAATTTCAAAGTTGTATATCTCTGTTCCTATTTACAGGACCCGACCAAATTTAGAGGTTTTAATAGTGTGCCCACTGGGAATGTTCTGGTAAACTCAAGCAAAAATTCAACTTTTTTCGCAAATTCAAAACGTTTTTTTTTCTTTACAAAAACATTCCCAGTGGGAATTAAAACCAATTAAAATTGGGACCGGTCCTGTACGTAGGAACAGAGATATAAACTTAGAAATTTCACCATATGCCACTGGTCACTACCATCTCTATAGTTGTGCCTTTAAACATATTTATATACGGGGTGCCCCTTTTAAGTTTTAACCACCATCGTATAGTTGGAAGCTCTCCAATTTTCATTTTGCCCCCCCCCCCTCCTTGATGGCGCCCCTTGTTTGCATTATTTTATATATTTTTAGCATTTTTACAACAAATTCAAATTGGATAATATACTGTGTACGTGGTAATATGTACAGGGATATCCAAATAAAAGTGAACAGGCCTTATAACTTTTTTATTTTTAAAAATGAGAAAAAATGTTAAATATGAAAGCTTTGGGGATTTTTATGAATCATTCATATATCTTATCAGCAAAACAATTGAGTATCGAATAAAAGAAATATAGTATAAAACATTGATTTTCTCACTTATTTTAAATTGGATGGTATGATTTTTATCATATTTTTGGATTTTTTTTATCCGATGCTCGATTATTTTGCTGATAAGATATATGCATGATCTATAAAAATCCCCAAAGCTTTCATATTTAACATTTTTTTCCATCTTTAAAAATAAAAAAGTTATATGCCTGTTCACTTTTATTTGGATATCCCTATACAATCGTGGTTTAAAACAGTTTAATTTTCTATTCAAATTCATTTATTCATGCTATTACAAATAAATTGTTTACACACGTCAATTACAGATAAAATAATTTTCATATTTAGACAATAATAAAAACATTCCTGACAATACAATGCATTAAAATTTATAAATCGAAATGAACACAATACAAACACATTAAAAAATCTAAATAAAAATATTAAAATATATTACAACTATAATCTAAGTACTGTTTTGTGATGTAAAAAGCATGTTTTATTAGGAACTGTTTCACCTTCATTTTAAACTGCTGAGTAGAGAGCTCTTTAACATTTTGGGGTAACTTAGTAAACAGTTTTACGGCATAATATTCTGGTCGAGCCTGACATTTACCCAACCTGCAGTGTTGTGGAACGTAGTTGGTCTTATTCCTAGTGTCATGGTCATGTATGTCTTGGTAAGACAGTAGGTCATCCTTTTCTTTGATGTAGAGGAAACTGCAGGATGTAAGCCGAAGGAAGGGTAAGAACTCCCAACTGAACAAAGGCATTCCCACAATCCTCCCTGTACCCTAAGCCTGCCATGATTCTGACTGCCTTTTTGCTGGAGACCAAAGACTCTTGTGCATGAGGTGACCGTCCCCATGCGATAATGTCATATGTCATAACACTATGGAAAATTCCATGATATGCTGTTCTCAGGGTATTTATTGAAACACATTCACTCAAATTTTGTAAAACAAATACACTACTTCCAAGTCTTTTACAAACATTAGCTACATGAACATCCCATTTCAGCTTCCTATCTAGGTATAGCCCTAGAAACTTGAGAGATGCAGCTGTTCCACCACCAAGTGACTGACTTCGTGATGTAGATGCGCTGACAACATAATCCAGCAGGCTCAGCGGATCTATTTCTTCCTGTTCCAGCCAATGTTCTGTTAAACATAAGACTCCCAGGTCACAATCAGCAATGGCAGCCTCGAGCTCGTGAAGCTTGTTTTTCACAGAGCGGACATTGTAATGTAGCAGTTTTATACATGACGATTTGCTACCACCAGGCTTCGCCCCTGTTGAGGTTCTAACCTAGTTAGGTTTAAAAAACTGTTTACTTGAATACCAACTGGCTAAACATTTTTGTCAAGAATGACAGATTTTTTATCCGTGGGCACACCAATTTTAAAAGAACTATATTTCTGCTTCCACTTTGTTTTTATCCGTTCGCATTCACAGTCGATGTTATAATTTAATTTTAGGTATTTTCCAATATCCTCAGGTTTTGTGTCATTAGACAATCGTGATACAAATTACCAAGAATAGCTACCTGATGAAGCGGCTTTCAAGGTGGTTGCATCCTCTGTTTGCCTTCGATTGAGTTTGGTCTCAGTTTTGGGTCCACTTGTTTCTTTTATTTTTTACTGTAAGCTTCTGTTTGTTTTTGTTCAACTTCGTTGAAAGCATAGAAAAATCAAAGAAAATAAAAGGGTTTGATTGAAGGGGCTGAAAGTAGGGTTAATGCCACTGTCATTTTCTTCTTTTTTCTTGGGATGGCTTGCAGTCACGCTAGACTGTTGTTGTGGTCCTTATTTCAAGTCGTTTTGTTCGATGCCAATTTCTGCTTCTTCTGTTTCTTTCGCAGCTAATTTCACGGAATTTTTGGTTTTACGGCTTTTTTTATTAGGTTAGAATTTTCGAAATTTTCTATATTCTTTTCCAAGTAAGCATTTTTTTCTTTAAGAAGTTTATTGTTTTCTTGAAGAATTTCAATTTTACTCTTTAGTTCGTCCACTAAAGTCTTTAAATACATAATTTCGATATACTTCTCTGGTTTGGGAATGTCATCACTTTGTTTACATTCCTTACACATTAATCCAGTTTTGTAACTTATTATTATAAGTATATTAAGTATATTAACTTTATTAATTAGTGAAAAAGAATGTTTCCAGTGCTATAAGGATAACACTGGACATTTGTGGATATTATTTAGTGAAGAAGAAAGTTTCCACTTCCAGTGCTAATAAGTACGTTTAGTTGAAGATTATTATTTTACACTTCACTTGAAGAGCAGTTCTCTGTATTGTTTTGTGTTGTAATATTTTAGCTCTTTGAAATTAGTGTTACTAGGAGTTCTTTCTTTAAAGGTAACAAAGATATTAGGTTTTCAAACTTGATTCATAGAAATATGGTAAAAAAATTTGGCAACGCCTGACTTCGAAACAAAAAAATTTTTTTCTGTAACTGACATTTCTTGCTGTTTTTTATATGGCCATGTATTTATGACAGTGGCGCGCAGGTACTAAAAAATTTTTTTTCGAGGGCCGATATTTACCTTTTTTAATAGTGAAACACCATTTATGAATATTTTTATTCAATCTGAATTCATATCAGGAGTTACCCATTCCAATATATTAAATGATTTCCATAACACCCTGTATATATATATATATATATATATATATATATATATATATATATATATATATATATATATATATGTATATATATATATATATATATATATATATATATATATATATATATATATATATATATATATATATATATATATATATATATATATTCGGCCTACAAACCAATCGCCAGAGATCCAACAACATACTTGGAAAAAACAACAAAAACAAAAATAAACGAGTCCTATAGATCCGGAAACAAAACAAAAACTCATCCCCAGAGAAAAATCAAGCAGATGCCCAAAACTGTATGGACTTCCGAAAATACATAAGGAAAATATCCCACTAAGACCAATCGTCAGTGCCTTCAACTCCCCGCTACAAAAATTGGAAAAATATCTAGCCAGCATCTTGCAACCATCAGTTGAAAAAGCTAATTCCTACGTCAAAAACTCCGAGCACTTTACACAGATCCTAAAAACTGCCAAGCTTGAGGAGAATGACATCATAGCCAGTTTTGACGTCAAATCCTTATACCCCAGTATACCGGTTGATGAAGCTCTCGAACTGATATCAAGAAACGAGACCTTCCCAAAACACGTGGTGGACTTAGCCAAACACTGTCTAAAAAACGCATACTTCCTATTCGATGACCAAATCTACAGACAGACGGAAGGCGCAGCAATGGGTTCTTCACTATCACCAGCCATAGCAAACCTCTTCATGACCTACTTCGAAAACAATGCTCTTGAAGAAGCCCATCTCAAACCAAAAGTATGGATTAGATATGTCGACGATGTTTTCGTAATATGGTCTTTCGGCAAGGACAAACTCCACCAATTCTTGGATCATCTAAATTCCCGCCGTCCAAAAATCCAGTTCACCATAGAACTCGAAGAAAATAACAGTCTTCCATTCTTAGACGTGCTAGCAACAAAAACAAAAGAAGGAACTCTGCGACACACTGTATATAGAAAACCAACACACACAAACAGATACCTCAACGCTGAGTCTCATCACCACCCGACTCAAATACAAGGAGTAGCCAACACACTGATTACACGATCCATCCGGCTGACAGACTCCCAAGGGAAACAACAGGAACTAGACAACATAAAAACAGCTATGAAACAAAACGGTTACAAAACACATACAATAAAAAAAGCCATAGACCAGGAACAAAATCGCCAAAAAAAGAAACCAGACGAATCCACCAAAGACAGGCCCATATCTATACTACCATATATCAAGGGAACAACAGACAGAATCGGGAGAATCCTACGCAAGCACAACATCTCGACAGCCTACAAGCCACACCAAACAATAGGATCATCTCTAAGAAATCCAAAAGATACAATAAAGCTTGAAAACCACGGTGTCTACAGCATCTCATGTGGGACCTGCAGCAAAACATATGTAGGACAGACCAATAGATGAATATCAGCAAGATTAGAAGAACACAAGCTCTGCATCAAGAACAAACAAACATCGTCAGCCCTTTTCCGTCACCAGCTTGAAACAGGACACAAAATCAACTTCGACAGCTGCAAACAGATAGCTAACATAGACCACTACAAAACCAGGCTTATCCGCGAAGCAATCGAAATAGAAAAAAGCGGCAACCTAAACAAACGCGACGATGCCTTGAACCTTCCAGCAACATGGAAATCCATCATCAAGCCCTCTAACATGAACACCACGATGGCCGAGAACCAAGTCAAGCCGAACACAGCTCCCAAGCAGACCACTCAGGGAGCGGAGCCAACGCCGGCCAATAGATACGACCTAAGACCGAGGCGATCCACTATAAAACCACGCACTGCGGCTGCCACCCTCAGTTTACTTTCTACGACCAGCGAGTAAGCACAGAAGATGCCAAATGAGATTTTGGCGAAACGTCTGCAAGTTTCAACTAGAAACAAATCAAACGAACGGATGAATTCCCGGATTAACCACGACATATATATATATATATATATATATATATATATATATATATATATATATATATATATATATATATATATATATCATCATCATATTCAGCTGTTTCAACCATTTCCAATTATGGTGTAGCCTCCCTTACATATTGATTTTTCATTTCGGCCCATTGTTGGCTATACGGGCCCAGGTTAATCCTGATAATTTCTTTATATCATGGTCCCATCTCAAATTTGGGTGTCTTCTTGGTCTTTTCACGCCTCGGGTACCATTGTGTAATTCTTGTGGTCCATCTATTGTCAGTTCTTCTCGCGAAGTGTTCTGCCCATTGCCATTTTAGGGACTTGAATCTGTGGACGACGTCTATTACCTGGGTTTTCTGTCTTATCCACTATATTCTCTTGCGGTCCCTCCTAGTTATTCCTAGCATGCATTGTTCCATAGCCATTTGTGCTACCTGGAGTTTTCTTGTTATGTCTGTTTTTAGTATCCAGGTTTCACATCCGTATATCATGACTGGTAGTATACATTGATCAAACCTTCGCTTCTTTAGGTGGAGAGGCATTCTAGATTTGAATATGATGGAGTTTCTACTGAATGCTCTCCATGCTAGTTTTATTCTTCTCTTGATTTCTGGTAGTAGAGATCCCGCGATGTGTATTAGTTGACCCAGGTATATGTATTCTTCTACTATTTCCAGTGTGGTGTTGTTAACTTGTATGTCTTGTTTGTCTACCAGTTCATTGTACATTATCTTTGTTTTGGCTAGGTTCATCTTCAGACCTACTTTATTGCATGCTGTATTTAGTTCGTCAATTTTCTGTTGAAGTTCATCAGGGTTCTTGGCGATAAGTACAATGTCATCAGCGAATCTTAGGTGGTTGAGGTGTTCTCCGTCTATGCATAGACCTTTGTTGTCCCAGTCCAACTGACGGAAGATTTCTTCAAGTGTTGCCGTGAAGAGCTTTGGAGATATTGCGTCTCCTTGACGTACTCCTTTAGTTGTGGGAAATTCCGGAGATCCTTCGTATATCATGACTCTGGCTTTAGCTTCTTTGTATATGTTTGCCAGAGTTTCTATATATGGCTTGTCGACACCCTGACTACTTAGAGCTTCTATTATAGCTTTGGGATATATCGAGTCGAACGCCTTCTCGAAGGCTAGTGCCAGTGGTATTTCATATTCTTTTGTTCTACTGATGACCTCCCTTAATGTATGTATGTGGTCGATTCTAGCATATTCTGTATTCTGGTATTTATGATCTTTGTGAATACCTTGTATATAATTGGTAGAAGACTGATTGGTCGATAGTTTCTTATGTCTTCTTTACTGCCTTTCTTGTGGATTAGAATTATATTGGCGCTATTCCAACTTTGTGGTATGTCTTGATCTTAGGCAGTTAGTGTAGATTTTTGCTAGGATTTTCCATGTTCGTTTACCTGCGTATTTGATTAATTCGACCATCACACCATCATTGCCTGCTGCTTTACCCTTTCTCATGCTATTAAGCGCCTTCTCTACTTCTTCCACGAGAACTTCTGGGGTGTCGTCATTTATTCGTGGTGTCGTTACCTGTTCTTCCTGTATTGTCTCCGGGGCCTTGTATAGTTCACTATAGAATTTGGTTACTAGGTTTATTATCTCTTCTCTATTTGTGACTCTGGCGTTGTCATTTGTTAGTGCCACTACTTGTTTCTTGCCTATGAGGAGGGATTTCTTAGCGGTCTTGTAGCTTTTTCTGTTTTCGATTGCAGTTTCTACTAGTTTTTCGTTCTAATTTTTGATGTCTTCTGCAATCTTCTTTCTTATTGTCTTGCACAGCTCAGTGTATTCTATTCTTTGCACGTTGGTTGTGACCTTCATTTCCCTTCCTTGTCTTAGCAGCGTCCTAGTTTCATCGGATAGCTTCTTGTGCTTATTATGTTTTCTTGGACCACCTATTTCTCTGGCACATCTTAGGATAGTTTCCATGAGCTCTGTGCCTTCTGCCTGGTCTTGTAGTCTGTTGTTGAGTAGCGCCTGGTATTGCTCGGAGTCTTCGACGAGTTTATTTGTGTCTATTCCTGTTGCCATTGGCTTTCTGACCAGTTTCAGTCTTTCGAGTTTCGTGTTCAGTATAACTCTTGCTCTGATTAGCCTGTGGTCGCTACCTATATATATATATATATATATATATATATATATATATATATATATATATATATATATATATATATATATATATATATATATATATATATTTTTATTTGAGGGTTCTTGGGTTTTTGGATCCCGGGGAAAAAATTATACAAATTTGTGGGTTCTTATTCAAATCAAAAATCAAAATCAATAAAGCTTTATTGTCCAAAGAAAATCTTATTGACAAAGCATGCTTAAAATTATAAAAAAAAGGTCATTACATGGACACTTTACATAAGTATACACCAATAAGCGCACATTATAAAATTCACTTGAAGGAGCCTAAAACTATCTTTCGCTTTTACAACTAAACCACCAATTAATTTTAAAAAATATGTATAATAATTAATATTAAATTAAAAGCCACGATAAAAATATTAAAAAGATTCATCAAAAAATTCTGGAATTGAGTAATAGGCTTTGTTAATAAGTATTTGCTTAACTTCTCTCTTAAATTTTCTTGTACAGGTAATTTTTCTAACCTCTTTAGGAAGGTGATTAAATACCTTTTTACCATTATAAACAAAAGAATTTTTAACTAAAGTAGAAGATGGAATGGGAAGTGCTGCGGTGTGTGTATTACGCACAGAATAGACTGGATTTCCTCGAATTTCTTGCCAAAATTTTTTGTTTTTTTTTTAGTTCAGAATAGCATCTTAATAACGGAGGTCACTGATTATGATAATAAAGAGATAAACTGGTTTAGAAGTGTGTCGGATTTTCACATTATATTTACGTTTCGGTCGTATTCTTCGACCTTCATCAGAATTTTATTTGTGTTTTTTGAAAGCTATATATATATATATATATATATATATATATATATATATATATATATATATATATATATATATATATATATATATATATATATATATATACAGGGTGTTATGGAAATCATTTAATATATTGGAATGGGTGACTCCTGGGGTAGTCTACAGACATATCCAATACTTTTTTTTCTTAAATCGAACATTTTTAAAATTTTCAAAAATACCCTAAAATCCGTCAATATTCGACGCACCTGACTGAACGTACACAAGGCGCTTGACGGAAATTTGCGCGCGAAAAACTTTAAACAATTGAATTTTTTGAAACGTTGCCAGACATTTCTGTTTTTAAGCGTAATTTAAGACAAGTTAAAAAAAATTTGAACCTTTCCTAAGAAAAAACAAAAAAAAATAGTAAAAAGGCACTGTGAAATCAGTCCTTTTTGTCAGTAGCCTTAGTTTTAAGTAATATTTAAGACACCCTATATTACATTATTAATGATATAAGTTATTCCTACTAGCTTAAACTTTCTGCCAAGGAAAAGTTCAAAATCAAAACGAAAATACTAATTGGGCACAACTACATAGTACTTACTTCAAAAGTATAACCAGATCCGCTAAATTAGTTTTGCTCCGGCAAACGTTACCATAATACGTAAATATTATTAGTGTTTTAAATTAAATTTAGTTTTCAACCCTATTACGCTACTCACTCAAAGAAACTAGATAAAACTGATCAAAATATTGGTTAACAACGGATCGACGAAGACCATTTTCTAGGTAGTGAAAAGAAATTACGTTATTTAAAACTTTAAACGAAAAAAAAAATTAAAACATTCATTTTGTGGTTTGTGTGCTGTTGAAAAACTTAAATAAATATGGCGCACGGGCACGGCTCTTTGATGACATTAAGAAATCCTTCTGTTTCGATCGCCCTTCCCTTCATCATGAAACATGATCATGTCTCTTTGTCACTTCCAGTACTTGATAAAGTAGGTGGCCCTGATTTGGCGCGAAAATTTAAAATAGAACGCGTGTTTGTATTATTGCCTTTGAAACACTAGAGTTAAATGCTAAGCCCATATATCGAAAAAGAGGAAAAAGGCGTCATAGACTTTAAGAAAGGAAGAAGAATTAACCATTAACCATACTTTTTCGTTTGATTCCGATTGTCGTGTTTATTTTCTAAACAGTTATAGATTATTACCATGATATACGAGGATTATTAGTATTATTACTAAAAATTATGCAGTGAATATCCAAAACAGAAGGTGTGTTAATTTCGTGGAAGGGGAAGTTGAGGCACTCGTGGAGTTTGTCGAAAAATACAAAGAAATTTTAGAGAACAAGAGAGCTGATGCTGTTACGGCCAAAGAAAAAGATAAGATGTGGGAGTAGATAGCTGCCGAATGGGTAGCTGAGGGCTATGTGGAACGCACAAGTAAGCAGCTACGGGAAAAATGGAAAAACTACAAGAAGGAAGTTAAAAAAAAATTCTGAAGAAAAGCAAGAGACATATAGGACTTGCGGTGGATATTGACTTTCAGTTATTTTTTTCCTACTCATTAGTGCCATTATAAGTCATTTTTATAGTGCGTTTATTATAAGAGTGGTCTTCATAAAAGTACACATCTAGTATAAAATAGTTACAATTTTACATTTAATTTTAGAAACACCTACACCTATCATTTCATGCTTCTTATTAAACTAGATCACCATACACTGGCAACAGTATGCTACATATGACGTCACTTCCAGGGAAAATCCTAAATTGACTAGACGCTTGCACCCCTTGTACCTACATAAGTACAGGTCAGTTTCTGGTCGGGTAGTGTATTGGGTTGACGTTTATTAAAATATTACAGGTCATTTTATTGTCGGGTAGTATGTTGAGTTGACGTTTATTAAAATATTATTGTCATATTTCATTTGCCCAGGTAAGCCCTAGTCAATTTAAAATTTTCCCTCGAAGTGACGTCATAACGTAGCATACCGTTGTAAGTGTATTGTGAACTAGATATAATGGCTAGTAAAACCTAGGTCACGACCACTGGCGTATGGTGAAATTTCAAAGTTGTATATCTCTGTTCCTAATTCCTAGAGGTTTTAATAGTGTGCCCACTGGGAAGGTTCTGGTAAACTCAAGCAAAAATTCAACTTTTTTTTCGCAAATTTAAAACGTTTTTTTTTCTTTACAAAAACATTCCCAGTGGGCTCACTATTAAAACCAATAAAAATTTTGACCGGTCCTGAACGTAGGAAGAGAGATATACAACTTTGAAATTTCACCATATGCCACTGGTCACTACCATCACTATAGTTGTGCCCTTAAACAAATTTATATACGGGGTGCCCATTTTAAGTTTTAACCACTAGTGTATAGTTGGAAGCTCTCCACTTTTCATTTTGCCCCTCCCCCCTCCTCTTTGATGGCGCCCCTTGTTTGCATTATTTTATATATTTTTAGCATTTTTGCAACAATTCTTCCAAAATTTTCGTCTGCGGCGCATATTTCTGTAATCTTATTTTTCTGCTTTCAATTTATAATTTTTTTTTATCAATACGATCACTTTTTGCTGCCCCCGTTATAGCCTGCACCACCCCCCCACCCCCCTAGAAGCTGGCCACGCTACTGAAAAATATACCTACTCCATAATGATATCAGTTGAAATAAACACCCTGGCCCGGTATATATGTATCTTATTTTATATAGGTACCTACTATTATTTTTTAATTTGTTTACTTTCCTTAATAATAATCTACTTATACATATAATAAAAACTGTCTTATGTAAATAAATACTGTATATTTTTTTCTGTGTACCTGCCTGTAGCTTCAGTCTTAGGAAAGTAAATTCAAATTGGATATACTGTGTACGTGGTAATATGTACAGGGATATCCAAATAAAAGTGAACAGGCCTTATAACTTTTTTATTTTTAAAAATGAGAAAAAATGTTAAATATGAAAGCTTTGGGGATTTTTATGGATCAATCATTCATATATCTTATCAGCAAAACAATTGAGTATCGAATAAAAGAAATATAGTATAAAACATCGATTTTCTCGCTTATTTTAAATTGGATGGTATGATTTTTATCATATTTTTGGATTTTTTTATTCGATGCTCGATTATTTTGCTGATAAGATATATGTATAAAGCTAAAAATCCCCAAAGCTTTCATATTTGACATTTTTTTCCATCTTTAAAAATAAAAAAGTTATAAGGCCTGTTCACTTTTATTTGGATATCTCTATACAATCGTGGTTTAAAACAGTTTAATTTTCTATTCAAATTCAAATTCATTTATTCATGCTATTACAAATAAATTGTTTACACACGTCAATTACAGATAAAATAATTTTCATATTTAGACAATAATAAAAACATTCCTGACAATACAATGCATTCAAATTTATAATTCGAAATGAACACAATAATACAAACACATTAAAAAATCTAAATAAAAATATTAAAATATATTAAAACTATAATCTAAGTACTGTTTTGTGATGTAAAAAGCATGTTTTATTAGGAACTGTTTCACCTTCATTTTAAACTGCTGAGTAGAGAGCTCTTTAACATTTTGGGGTAACTTATTAAACAGTTTTATTGCATAATATTCTGGTCGAGCCTGACATTTACCCAACCTGCAGTGTTGTGGAACGTAGTTGGTCTTATTCCTAGTGTCATGGTCATGTATGTCTTGGTAAGACAGTAGGTCGTCCTTTGATGTAGAGCAAACTTTGCAGGATGTAAGCCGAAGGAAGGGTAAGAACTCCCAACTGAACAAAGGCATTCCCACAATCCTCTCTGTACCCTAGGCCAGCCATGATTCTGACTGCCTTTCGCTGGAGACCAAAGACTCTTGTGCATGAGGTGACCGTCCCCATGCGATAATGTCATATGTCATAACACTATGGAAAATTCCATGATATGCTGTTCTCAGGGTATTTATTGAAACACATTCACTCAAATTTTGTAAAACAAATACACTACTTCCAAGTCTTTTACAAACATTAGCTACATGAACATCCCATTTCAGCTTCCTATCTAGGTATAGCCCTAGAAACTTGACAGATGCAGCTATTCCACCACCACGTGACTGACTTCGTGATGTAGATGCGCTGACAACATAATCCAGCAGGCTCAGCCTATCTATTTCTTCCTGTTCCAGCCAATGTTCTGTTAAACATAAGACTCCCAGGTCACAATCAGCAGTGGCAGCCTCGAGCTCGTGAAGCTTGTTTCTCACAGAGCGGACATTGTAATGTAGCAGTTTTATACATGACGATTTGCTACCACCAGGCTTCGCCCCTGCTGAGGTTCTAACTTTATTAGGTTTAAACAACTGTTTACTTGAATACCAACTGGTTAAACATTTTCGTCAAGAATGACAGACTTTTTATCCTTGGGCACACCAATTTTAAAAGAACTATATTTCTGCTTCCACTTTGTTTTTATCCGTTCGCATTCACAGTCGATGTTATAATTTAATTTTAGGTATTTTCCAATGTCCTCAGGTTTTGTGTCATTAGACAGTCGTGATACAAATAACCAAGAATAGCTACCTGATGAAGCGGCTTTCAAAGTGGTTGCATCCTTTTTTTTGCCTTCGATTGAGTTTGGTCTCAGTTTTGGGTCCACTTGTTTCTTTTATTTTTTACTGTAAGCTTCTGTTTGTTTTGAAAGCATAGAAAAATATTGAAGGAGTTGAAAGTAGGGTTAGTCACTGTCATTTTCTTCTTTTTTCTTGGGATGGCTTGCAGTCACGCTAGACTGTTGTTGTGGTCCTACTGTGCCAAGTCGTTTTGTTCGATGCCAATTTCTGCTTCTTTTGTTTCTTTCGCAGCTAATTTCACGGAATTTTTGGTTTTACGGCTTTTTTTATTAGGTTAGAAATTTACGAAATTTTCTATATTCTTTTCCAAGTAAGCATTTTTTTCTTTAAGAAGTTTATTGTTTTCTTGAAGAATTTCATTTTTACTCTTTAGTTCGTCCACTAAAGTCTTTAAATACATAATTTCGATATACTTCTCTGGTTTGGGAATGTCATCACTTTGTTTACATTCCTTACACATTAATCGAGTTTTGTAACTTATTATTATAAGTATATTAAGTATATTAACTTTATTATTTAGTGAAAAAGAATGTTTCCAGTGCTATAAGGATAACACTGGACATTTGTGGATATTATTTAGTGAAAAAGAAAGTTTCCACTTCCAGTGCTAATAAGTATGTTTAGTTGAAGATTATTATTTTACACTTCATTTGAAGAGCAGTTCTCTGTATTGTTTTGTGTTGTAATATTTTAGCTTTTTGAAATTAGTGTTACTAGGAGTTCTTTCTTTAAAGGTAACAAAAATATTAGGTTTTCAAACTTGATTCATAGAAATATGGTAAAGAAATTTGGCAACGCCTGACTTCGAAACAAAATTTTTTTTTTCCTGTAACTGACATTTCTTGCTGTTTTTTTATATGGCCATGTATTTATGACAGTGGCGCGCAGGTACTAAAAAATTTTTTTTCGAGGGTCGATATTTACCTTTTTTTATAGTGAAACACCATTTATGAATATTTTTATTCAATCTGAATTCATATCAGGAGTTACCCATTCCAATATATTAAATGATTTTCATAACACCCTGTATATATATATATATATATATATATATATATATATATATACTCGATTTCTTGATTTTTGGGGTAACAGCCAGGAAGATTTGGGCTTAAATAAGTAAACTCTTATTTACTACGAGCCGAGCGCTTTCGGAAAATTTTATTCCTTTTTCAAGGCTACAATATAGAGCAATTTTATAAATTATTTAATTAAAAAACTAATTTAAAAATAATTACCTTGGTGCAAAGTGAGTTTAAAAATTGATAATAACATCTCTTTGTATTAGTACTAATCCTATTTAGTAATATATAGTTATAAATATTAAAAAATCATCTTAACATCTTGATGATTGACAATGACATTTAAATATTGTTATACATGGTGGTTTATAAAACTTAAATATGGGTATTTAAATTATTGTTATAATTAGTGCTAGGTAGACAAATTTTTCTTTACCTTATATATTTTAAACTAATTTTTGTTGTAAAAATGCATTTTAATTTTATTAATAAATTTTGACTGCATATAAAAAAATTACATTGTTTTACCCTAAATTTGTTACACTTTGATTGTTATTATTTTCTTTATCCATTGTAATAATATTGGAGTAAATTATACTAAGTTCAGCAATATCTTTGTTTTTGTTTAATGTATTTTTATTTTTATAAATTTCTGTCATTTCTAAAAAAAGTCTTTTGTTTTTGTTTGGTTCACAATGTAATATTTTTACAGAGTCAAAATCTGGTATGTGTCCTATGTCTATGTTATGTTCCGCTAATGCACAAGAACGTTTGTTTAATCTGCAGTCACTTTTATGTGATGTAATTCTATCTTTAAGTACCCTAGAACTTTGGCCTATATAGTTTTTATTACATTCTGAGCAAGGAATATTATATACTACTCCTGATTTTTTTAAAACTTCATCTTTATCTTTTAATTTTGTAAAAAGATTACCTACTTTTTTAACAAATTTTTGTGTTATTTTTATATATGGTTCATCTTTGACAACTTTTATGATTTTATTTGTTACTGAATGTATTGCTGGTAAAGAGAAATAATAACTTGGTTGATTAATGGTTAAAAAAGCACTGATATCTGGTGTGTATTCCTGGTTATCATGGGTAAGATTATTATTTAATGTTCTTGTGTTAAAAATTAGCTTTTTTAGTAGCCTTTCTGGATAAGAGTTATCCAAAAATATGTTATAAAGCTTATCTAAATTTTTTTGTTTTAATGTAGGATGACAAATTTTTATTATTCTTGATTTCATTCCTAGAACAAGATTTATTTTCATTTTTTCACTGTGATATGAGTTATAGTTTATATATCTTCCTGAATTGGTAGGTTTAATGTACCAATCAAGAATAATTTTATTTTCTTCAGTTCTAATGAGTTTGGTGTCTAAGAAAGGTACACTTAGCTCATTTTCTTCTTCAATTGTGAATTGAATATGTGTGTTATAACTGTTGAAGACTTGCAGTATCTCATTCTTTTTTTCTTTTATTTTTTTTTTATTCTTGATTGGTACATTAAACCTACCAATTCAGGAAGATATATAAACTATAACTCATATCACAGTGAAAAAATGAAAATAAATCTTGTTCTAGGAATGAAATCAAGAATAATAAAAATTTGTCATCCTACATTAAAACAAAAAAATTTAGATAAGCTTTATAACATATTTTTGGATAACTCTTATCCAGAAAGGCTACTAAAAAAGCTAATTTTTAACACAAGAACATTAAATAATAATCTTACCCATGATAACCAGGAATACACACCAGATATCAGTGCTTTTTTAACCATTAATCAACCAAGTTATTATTTCTCTTTACCAGCAATACATTCAGTAACAAATAAAATCATAAAAGTTGTCAAAGATGAACCATATATAAAAATAACACAAAAATTTGTTAAAAAAGTAGGTAATCTTTTTACAAAATTAAAAGATAAAGATGAAGTTTTAAAAAAATCAGGAGTAGTATATAATATTCCTTGCTCAGAATGTAATAAAAACTATATAGGCCAAAGTTCTAGGGTACTTAAAGATAGAATTACATCACATAAAAGTGACTGCAGATTAAACAAACGTTCTTGTGCATTAGCGGAACATAACATAGACATAGGACACATACCAGATTTTGACTCTGTAAAAATATTACATTGTGAACCAAACAAAAACAAAAGACTTTTTTTAGAAATGACAGAAATTTATAAAAATAAAAATACATTAAACAAAAACAAAGATATTGCTGAACTTAGTATAATTTACTCCAATATTATTACAATGGATAAAGAAAATAATAACAATCAAAGTGTAACAAATTTAGGGTAAAACAATGTAATTTTTTTATATGCAGTCAAAATTTATTAATAAAATTAAAATGCATTTTTACAACAAAAATTAGTTTAAAATATATAAGGTAAAGAAAAATTTGTCTACCTAGCACTAATTATAACAATAATTAAAATACCCATATTTAAGTTTTATAAACCACCATGTATAACAATATTTAAATGTCATTGTCAATCATCAAGATGTTAAGATGATTTTTTAATATTTATAACTATATATTACTAAATAGGATTAGTACTAATACAAAGAGATGTTATTATCAATTTTTAAACTCACTTTGCACCCAGGTAATTATTTTTAAATTAGTTTTTTAATTAAATAATTTATAAAATTGCTCTATATTGTAGCCTTGAAAAAGGAATAAAATTTTCCGAAAGCGCTCGGCTCGTAGTAAATAAGAGTTTACTTATTTAAGCCCAAATCTTCCTGGCTGTTACCCCAAAAATCAAGAAATCGAGTTTACTAACTAGTCAGCCAAGACTACCAAAATAATATTATATATATATATATATATATATATATATATATATATATATATATATATATATATATATATATATATATATATATATATATATATATATATATATATATATATATATATATATATACAGGGTGATTCAAAAGTACTTTGACAAACTTCAGGAGGTGATTGCTGGCATTATTTTAAGGCGAAAAGTTCATATAAACAATGGTCCTTGGCGGCTTCGTTACGGAGATACAGGGTGTTGAAAATTTAAAAAAAAAAATAAGAATTTGTAAGTAGCTTGTAAACGTTTTGAGCTTGTGTTATGAAATTTGGTGGATGAGATAAGCACCTAAGGACACTCATTTTAAAAGTATATCGCGTTCTTAAATTTAACCAGTGGCGTCGGTACGAAACTTTCGTATAACATTTTTTGTGAGAACTATGCTACGCCACTGACTTATTTTGTTTTAACTACCATTTTGTGAATCCCTGCTTTATTTGCAACAAAAAAGTATCTTGCTTTTTTTTCATACGGGGAACGGTTTAAAGGTAAATCATTATTTTATTTGGCTATACAAATGTATTAACAAATTTATTTTAAATTGATCAAACATTCAGACATTATTAAAACAGCTAATTTATTTAAATAAATAAGTAACAGTTATAAAATAGCTTTAGATAAATTGTTGGAAATGTCCACCCTCAGCCAAGATGCAGGCATCTAATCTCCTTCGCATGGAATCCCGTACGCGTGATAAGATAACTAATAATAATAATAATAATTTTTCAACACCCTGTATCTCCGTAACGAAGCCGCCACGGACCATTGTTTATATGAACTTTTCGCCTTAAAATAATGCCAGCAATCACCTCCTGAAGTTTGTCAAAGTACTTTTGAATCACCCTGTATATATATATATATATATATATATATATATATATATATATATATATATATATATATATATATATATATATATATATATATATATATATGTATATATCTTGGCAACATGGCTGCGAAGGATAGTCCGACGAGAATTAAGTGCTCTTACAAAAGACAAAATAATTGAAATAATAGTTTTAAAAAAAATCCCACTGGATGTAACCTCAGTGAGGGAGTAATAAAGTTCATAGAAAGTGCATTTAACAGTGAAATTTGTGACAGTATTAGTGATGCAAGCACAAATGCCGCCAGTATCCCACATTTTGAGGTTAGTGAATCTGTTAAGGAGGTACGACTTAATTGTGAACTGAAAATAGCCCAAAATGAGTTGGAATGTGTCAAGGCACTAATAAAAGAACTAAATCGTACCGTAGAAAATCAAGAATTAATTATTTCGCTACTTAAACGTGAATATAATGTAAATACTATTCAGAGTAAAGTCACTAACAACGAAGGCGGCGTTGCCGATGTGCAAAAATCTAAGAATGAAACTGGACAGGGATTCTCTTCACAAGGACCAAGCAAAAGGAATACGAACGACGGGCAGAGGCATCTTGAGCCCACCCTTAACCAAGAAACAAAAAAGTCCCGGATCGTATGGGGTTCCTGTGATAATAGCAACAATGACGATGCCGAATCGTTTGCAGCGGCTACAAGAAGAGCTTGGTTATTTCTGGGAAAGGTAGAAGAGAAAGTTGAACCTTCGAAGATAAAAAAATACCTTGAAAGTAAGTTTGAAGGGCATACTTTCGGTGTGGAAAAATTGCAGTCCCACAAAGATGCCAGGAGCGTCTCATACAAAATTGGCGCGGATTTCGCATTGCTTGATGAACTCAATAAACCTGAAACATGGCCCAAGGGGGTATTAGTAAAAAAGTTTGTGTTTTTTCGACGAGATAGTGCAAGATACCGCAGAACTGATTAACTATAAAATAAACCTCAAAATTGTGCATGTTAATGTGCAGTGTATATCAAACAAAACCTCTGGTATAGAGGTATTCAACGGGCAAGTGAGTCCGGATATATTGTGTGTGACCGAACATTGGTGTACTGACTGATGAGGGGATTAAACAAATGCATATACCTGATTATGTCCTGATCACGGGATTCTGTCGAGAGCAACGTATGCATGGTGGATCAGCAATTTATACAAGGGAGAATGCTAGTTTTAAGGCAAAAACTATAGACTGTTCTAGGTACTCTGTGGAAATGCATTTTGAAGCGTGTGCAATGCTACTACAGGTAAATAACAAACAAATAGCGGTAGTCTGCGCGTATAGACCCCCAAATGGGGATATCGATTTGTTCTTGTCAGGGACACAGAGTTTACTAATGTATTGTACAGGAAAATCAAATTGTTTGTATTTTTGTGGTGATTTTAATATAGATTTCTTGTCAGCTTCTCGGGAAAAGGTTTTATTGTTAGATTTGCTTTCAAGTTTTAATCTGGAGATCAGCTCTCAGGAACCCACTCGAACCGCAGTTAGTAAGAATGCAGGGATTAGTAACACTAAGATCGATTATCTACTCACAAATGAACAACAAAATATTTATGATACAATTGTGATACAACCGAACATAGGTGATCACTTAGCAATAGTTCAGGAGTTTTATATAGAGGCAAAGGGGGGAAATAATAAGACTGATTATGATAATAAAGAGATAAACTGGTTTAGAAGTGTGTCGGATTTTCACTTGGGTATGATGAAATCGTTTTTATTAAATGTGAAGTTTGATGATGTATACAGTATGAGTAATGATGTAAATCGGGCTTATGCATGTTTTCTGAATACTTTAGACTGGGCAATAATGGCAAATTGTCCTATGACTTCAAATACAAATAAAAATAAAGACAAAACACAAAAAAAAAATCTTTGGGTCAACCACACCATAGTAAAAAGTAGTAGTGATCTGAAAAACTTGTTTACTCTGGCAAGGCAGGTCAACCACCCTGAAATGTTTGCATATTACAAGAACCAAAAAGCTGAACATAGAAGACTTATCGCCCAAACTAAAAAAGAGTATTACAGTAATATTATTAGTAACAGTACAAATAAACAAAAAACTACATGGACTCTAGTAAATAAAAACTTAGGAAGGGCAAAAAAAACAAATCGAATTAATGTTTTACATAATAATGAAAACATTACTGATCCGCTTAATATTGCAAACTTGTTTGCAAATGAATTTTCGAATGCCACTCGGTTGTCACTGCAGCGGAGATTTAATGGTGTAGTGTCTGAAGCGTGCACTATGCCATTGCGTTTAGTTCAGAATAGCATCTTAATAACGGAGGTCACTGATTCGGAAATTCTTGATATAATTTGTAAAATGAAAAACAAAAACAGTGTGGGTTTAGATAATATATCAACCAAAATTATAAAAAAAGTTAAAGAGGAAATCTGTACACCATTGGTTTTTTTAGCAAATCTAATGCTTGCGCAGGGTATTTTTCCTGTACAGATGAAGGGTGGCATAGTAGTGCCGATCTACAAAAAACATGATCCTAAGGACTCCAATAACTATAGGCCTGTCGCTCTGATGACAGGGTTTTCTAAAATATTTGAAAGGCTAATTTATAATAGGTTGATTCAGTTTATTGACAGGTATAATGTTATGACAGAATGTCAACATGGGTTTCGCGTGGGTAGATCAACAGATGAGGCCTGTGACTTCTTAAATTCTATATATACAAGTCTTTCTAATGGCTACAGTCAGTAACACCTACCAGAATACAGCATTAAAGCTCCTTCAGTTGGTTATTGCAACAGGTGTATGGAAACACAACCTCATATTTGCACATATTAAAATTGTAAAACATAGCATGTAAAATGACTAAAAGTTATAAAATAAGATCACAGACTTGTTAACAATGTCTAAAAATATATAAAAGAAACAAACCGAATTGAAATACTTTTCTTACACACAAGATGATTATCGATTTTAAAATTAATACAAAGTACTAACAGTGCTGTCAAATTGCCGGAAGTAACATGGCTGACAACAGACGACAGTGACAAACGACAGAGAGGCAGCCAACCAAAAAGTATGAAGAATAGATGTAGTTATTCAAGACAGACGTTCACAAGTTAATGTGTTCTCATTATTTTATTTTAAGTACAAATTGGTTGTGCCTACCCACCCGTCGTAGTAACAATACTAAAATTATGAACCAAACAAGGAGTAGATACCCTTTCAGTCACGTAGTAAATTTAAAAATTACCATATCCACTGTATGAGAATTAATTAAACAATCAAAAACATTATAAAGTTAAAAGAAGGGGAAATGAAATACAGCACTGTCAACATTATTATTTGTTAATAAAGGGGAGAATTGCAGATGACTCCACTTATTTTTCTACATAACATTCTGGATATTTTTTATGTTTTGTAGACTTTTGATTAATTAGAAAAGTGCAAATTGAGCTTAAGCTGTCTACATCTTTTTTGTAGTTGAGAGAGTTACTACAGCTGCTTATGTAACACATTTCAAGTATTTTTCTCTTTTCGGTACTCTTTTCTGAGTCAAGGATTATGGTATTATTATATTAGATTCTATGGTCCATTTGATTAACATGCAAACTAAGGCTAGTAGCCTGTGGTTTATTTTTGCAGTCACTTTTATGGAGAGCTAGTCTTTTTGAGAGTTTTTGACTAGTATGTCCGATATATAACTTGCCACACTCACAAGGTACCCCATAGATCACACCTGATTTTTGGTTATTTGCAGTTTTATCTTTTAAGTTAGAGTAGAACAGATTCAGTTTTTTTAAATTATAGTTGGCAATAACTATATTAAATTTATTGAATATTTCTACTAATGAAGGAGTCAAATTGTAGATATACTGCAATTTAGCATATTTTTTCAAAGTGATATTATCGTTTAAATTGTCCACATTATTGTGATTAGATGTGTTATCATTAGAAAATAGTAATTTGTTAATCAATTTTTGTGGGTAAGAATTAGTTAATAGTAAATTTTTTAAAATTAGTAAGTTTTTTTGTAGGAAAGTATTGTGAGAAATTTTTGTAATTCTGTTTTTTAGAGCCAGTACTGCATTCAATTTCTGTTTCTGTGGATGGTATGAAGTGAAAGGTATGTATCTACCTGAGCTAGTACTTTTTCTATACCAGTCCAACATGACTACATTATCGACACTCCTAACTGCTAAAGTATCTAAGAAAGGGACAGATGAGTCTGTCTCACCCTCAAATGTGAACGTTAGATTCTGGTTAAATGAGTTAAATATGTCCAGAGTGTACTGTACTCTATCAGCAGGGACTGCCGTGAGTAAATCATCCACATATTGCCAGATGAAAGGGAATTCAAAGTCAATTGTATCTGTCACAAAATACAATAATTTGTTCATAAAAATTTCAGCTATTGAGGGGGAGGCGGCACCACCCATCGGTAAACCTTTAATTTGTTGATAGAATTTACCATTAAAAGAGAAAAATGTATTATTATAAAGGTAAACGATTATATCAATGAACTCTTGTTGTGGTATTGCGCATTGTTCTTCAATGAGATTGAAATGCTCTTGAAAAATACTAATTATTAATGGTAATGGTATGTTTGTAAAGAGTGAGACAACATCAAAAGACACCAAAACAAAGCCCTCAGGTAATTGGAAATTATTAATTTTTTTTGAAAATTCAAAAGTATCTTTGATTCTAAATTTATTAAAATTAGTGAAAGCTCTGTCAAGGATTCCAGAGATGAACTTAGGGAGAGGTTGTGTAGAAGCACCCACACATGATACAATAGGTCTTAGAGGTATGTCCTCCTTGTGTACTTTAGGTAGTCCATAATATTTAGGGCAGACACCATTATAAGTCAAAAGTGATTTTGCATTTGCTTCAGGAAGACACCCCTTATCTTTTAATTTCTTAATCAATCTATTACAGCTGAGTTCAAGAGGTTAGTTGGATCTTTGTTAATTGATTTGTAAGTTTCGTTATCATTTAATAAATCTAAGGATTTATTGATATACGTATCTTTGTTCATAGCCACTGTAACATTGCCTTTGTCAGAACGAGTAATGATTAAATTTGGATTGTTCTGTAAGAACTTTCTTGTTTCAGATTCGATAATATCAGAAGGTGATTGAGCATTCTTATTAAATTGGATATAGTTAGTAATTAAGTTAGTGGCTTGAGACCTAACTATATTTTGTTTGTCTTCAGGTATATTGGAAATAATAGATTCTACTTCAGATATTAACCTAAAGATATCAACATCTTTCGGTGTAATAGGAAGACTAAACTTAGGTCCTAAGGTTAAAAAACCTTTTATTTTTTCAGGTATTTGGATATCAGATATATTTTTGAACCAGGCTGGTCAGTCAAAAAACAACTTGAAAAACAAAAACTTTCTTTCCCTACCATACGTCCCGGGGTTATCGGAAAAAATAAAAAAAACCTTTAGTGAACATAACATTACAGTCGCTCATAAAGGACACAACCTTTAAAAAAAAAAACTTTAGCACCTTAAAATCTAAAATTCCTAAACACAAAAAGAGCCACGTGGTATATCAAATACCCTGTAAAGACTGTGATAGTGTAAATTGTCACGGGATCTTAACTAAAATACTAAAACCCTGGCTTCATCATTAATTCTGCAGCAATACTTTTATTAAAATAAAATGAATATTTATATTTACAAGAATTCAAACGAGGCCTTACCTATTAATTCCTAATACATCGTCGACGGAGGAAAGTGGTTCTGTTCAGCTGTAACTCCCTTGGCTCGAAAGGTCAAAGCAAAAGTAAAAGTGACGTTTCTCTCTCATCACATCCATCAGGTCGACCCCTTCCCCTGCCAGCGGCCCGATAGTGCGACGCGCGACGACGCCTCGTCGCTACCGGGCTTCAAGCAGGAGGAAGGGTGTTTCCCGGGAGCAATGGAAAAAACAATTTGGTGACAATATGTCGGTCAAACTAGTCAATATTTAAAAAATCGACTCAACAACCATAAATACGATAAAAAAAAAACAGCGCTAACCAACCATAGCTTAGAAAAACAACATACCTTTGATTCTGAAAGTTAAAAATATTACGGACAGAAACCCACACAAAAAAAAGAGAATTTTACGAAATGATCGAAATTCAAAAAAACACAAAAAGCATAAATTCAAAAACAGATACAAAAAATCTAGCCAAAATTTACCACAGCATAATTAAATAATTCACAATTAAGTCACAAACATTAAATTTGAGTTTCGTCCAAATCACACAAAATAAAGACAGCCAACGCCCACGCTAAAAAACAGTCATTCCTTAAAAATAATAAAAATATAAAGAAAGATTAACGGTTTAAAAAACATCACAAAAAAAAACAAATTAATCAATATAATGGGAAAAAGACAGGAATTCCGCTTATCTACCTTAACAATATTGGATCGTCAGTATTCTCCTATATACCGCGACAAACGGTGATCATTTTTAAAAATGTGTACGTGTTTTAATTGTTTTTAAATCAATATTTTAATTAAACCCATAAACTACAGGATAGTTTTCCTTCAAGGTAAGTCATTATTTTATAGTTTGTACAATTGCAAATTTAACTGACAAGCTGTTCTCTTTCAGCAATGAAAAAGAATAAAATAATTTCTAAATTAAAAAAAAACAAATTCTGAAGAAGGTCGAAAGACGAGACCGAAACGTCAATAAAAGTGTAATAATATAAAAAAACACGATTTTTAATTCATTAGGACTAATAAACCCAAGATTAAAAAAACCTACTTAGTTTTTAATAAAGGAAGGAAAAAGTAAAAAAATATACCAGATAAGTCCAAGAAAAAAAAACAAATTCAATACATATATATACATATATATATATATATATATATATATATATATATATATATATATATATATATATATATATATATATATATATATATATATATATATATATATTTACTCATGTACCTGAAATATCAAAGCTGGTTTTTTCATTGCTTTCTCCAGCAGTCGGTCTCAGGAATATTTGCTATTCGAATTGCTTTTGTAATTTTCTTCAAGTTTCTGAAACCAAATTTCTTATGGCCCTGAAAGTCATTTGGAAAGGGTCTTCCAGTATGTATACCTACACTCCGCCACTCACCACCAAAGGGCTAACACCAGCCCCGGCCATAGCCTGGCCGCGTCCCCTTGCTAGGCAATCTTGATTGTACATAGCAATGAAACCTATTGTAAATAGCTATCTTAGATGTTGTGCAGTGGTGTCATGTACCTTATTTTAATGAATAAATATGTTTAAAAAAAAAATAAAGAGTAGACTAGTGTTAACGATTAAGAGAGTGGACTGTATTTTTATTGGTTCTAAATTTAATTTCAGTAAATTATTCAGTTTTTAGGACGACGATCATATGACAATCTGATAGTTGAAAATGGCCTACCAGGTGTCCGCTTCGCTGACTGTTGGTTACAAAGTCGATCTTGATTCCAATCTTGGAGATTTAAATCCTGAATGTTCCCAGCTCGTGCATGATTATATCACTTTTAGTTTAGGTGAGGTTTTAATGGTTAGCCGGCATAGTGTTTAAATTATTTTAATTTATTGGGAATTGCACTCGCACGTGTGTACCTTTTACTTATATGGTTCGAGCACGATACTTTTAACCAATTTCTCCTGCGCGTCTGTGCCTTCGCGCCTGACTCTTCATGGCCAAAATTATACAGATTGTCACAAATAACGCGAGACAATATATAACGCGAAAAATAAAATAAAAAGAAATTACTTTCAGTTTGCATAGAGATTACTAATAAATTACCCACGAAACAATACAATAAATTCTAAACATTATATTTCGTTAAAGACGAAACATACCGCTCATCTAAAATGGTATACATTTTACCGAGATAAAGGGGAGAGAAAAAAAATAAATTCTAAGTAAAGAAATTTATATACAAAAAAAAACTTAATATTCTGGCAAAGGACATACCTTTGAAACAGAACGTTTAACAACGCCCTTCTGGGTTTGGACAGTAACTACCCGAGGAATACCGTCTGCGCCCGGATGCGACTCTACAACACGTCCGAGATGCCAAGTTAACGGAGGAGAAAATTCATCCTTAAGTAATACTAACGCGTCTATCTTGAATGGAGGTATCCAATATCTTTGGCTAAGTAAATACTGGGTTGTCTGACATCCAGGGTGTAAGTATTTATTGTGGGTGTTCTCTATTATAAGACGAGTCAATCGGTGATCGTTTGGCAGTAAGCAGGGATGCTTATGGTCATATGATAGGGCAGAATGGGTTTGACGTCCGCCCACCCTGAGAAGACCATCCTGATCAAGGAATGGACTTAATTTTTTAAAATATTTTAGAAGTAATTTTAAATTAGCTGTTTTAGTTTTAGTGAGTTCATTTATTTCTGTCGAGAAGGAGACAGCTTGAATCTGTTTAATTAAAACTAAGAGTGCTCTATCAAGTTCTCTAAGCGAGAGAGGACCTTTCTGAGCATCTTTAGGGGCTTTAATGCTTGCAATAAATCTCAATAAATAAGCGAAGATGCGATTTATTTTTGAGAGAGAGGAAAACCGTCCAATAAGGGCCTCCCAACAATTGGGGGCTGAAGTGAGAATAAGGGCCGTTTTCCGTTTTTCCAGAGTTAGATTTTCATTAATTTTAAAAGGCTTATTGCACCAAGGTTCACCATGGTGAGTTAAAAAGGAAGGTCCCGCCCACCATTTTTTCAACGGGACTAGTTCCGGCGGAAGAATGCCTCTAGTAGCGCAATCCGCCGGGTTTTCTTCGGAACATACATGAGACCACTGGCTTGGAGCCAGCTTCTCTTGGATATAGGTCACTCGATTGCTTACAAATGTAGCCCATTTATGAGGAGAGGAGCGTATCCACGATAGAACCACAGTTGAATCTGTCCAGGCGAATATCGAAGTGATATTTATAACATTTTTATATGTAGGATTAACTGCATAAATGAGGTCTGACAGTAGAACAGCTGCACATAGCTCAAGTCTGGGAATCGATATCTTCTTTAAAGGTGCAACCCGAGACTTAGCACAAAGAAAAAATATGTCAGCTTTATGGCGATCTGAAATAGTCCTTAGATAGACAACTGCCGCATAAGCACCTTCCGAACTATCGCAGAAGCCATGTAGTTCGCAAAAGTGCATATCGGGAGGAATAACTTTTCGAGGCAAGGCGAGTGATGAAAGCAAAGAAAGACCCTCTTTAAATAATAGCCAACGGGCACTTACAGATTTTGGAGCGGGTTCATCCCAGTCGAGACCCAAAGACCACAATTCTTGTATAAGTAATTTAATCCAAACCGTGCTTGGAGTTAAGAATCCTAAGGGATCGAATATTCGCGCTAGATCAGAAAGAACATTGCGTTTGGTGCACTCTATATGATGTGATTCTATTTTGTAGGTAAAAGCATCACCAGATGGATTCCACTGCAAGCCCAGAATTTTTATATTCGATTCAGTTTCTTTATCAAGAGAGAGGGGGTTAAGCTGCAATTTGGAATCATCTAAATGAGAGAGAAGAAGAGGATTGTTACTTGCCCACTTTCTGAGCTCAAAACCTCCAAGTGTAATAAGGTCAATTAATTCCTTTTGTAGTGTGAGTGCAGAATCGACAGTATCTTCTCCCGACAGTATATCATCTACATAAATTTCGTTTTCCAAGACTGTAGCAGCACGCGGAAATTGGGATTGATGATCGCGAGCCAATTGGATAAGCGTTCTAATAGCTTGAAATGGAGAAGAAGAGACTCCATACGTAACTGTGTTTAATTTATAATCCTGTATAGGCTCAGACTTCGAGAATCTCCAGACAATACGCTGATAATCTCTATGGCATTCAGACACGGTGATCTGTCTAAACATCTGGTTTATATCAGCAGTGAAAACAATGGAATACGTGCGAAAACGTACAAGCAGACTGAATATATCTTGCTGAAGTTTTGGACCCACTAACAGAGTATCATTTAAAGATATATTATTTGCTGCCTTGGCTGAAGCATCAAAGACAACGCGGAGTTTAGTAGTGGAACTTTCAGGTCGAATAATGCAATGATGAGGAATGTAATATTGATGTTGAGAATGGGGCATGGGCAAATCAAGATCCATATGTCCAGACTCAAAATAGTCACGCATGAATTGCTTGTATTCATCGTAAAGTTCTGGATGGGCTATTAGACGGCGCTCCAGGGAGTAGAACCTGCGTAAGGCAATATCTCGGGAATTTGCAAATACAGGTAAATAAGAGTCCTTGAAGGGAAGTTGAACTGTATAATGACCATTATTGTCTCGGGTGAGAGTATCGGCGAATAATTTTTCTGCAGCGATGTCTTCAGGAGCGAGAGCGACAACTTGAGGAACTTGTTCGAGTTGCCAAAATCTCTTGACAGTGTCATCAAGAGATAGAGATAGTGTAGAACACAATGCATTCTTAGAGGAAACTAATGGCGTCACCGGAACGCGACCCATAATAATCCAACCTAAACAAGTATTAAGACCTACAGGTTCTTCAACAGAATTGGAAATATGACCTTCTTTGAAAAGAAAACCAAAAACATCGCCGCCAAGAAGCATGTCAACTGGACTCGATATATTAAACTTATTATCAGCTAATTGTAAGTGAGAGAATTTACTAAAATTATTTGCGGGTAGATGCGCGGGAGGCATGTTCCCACAAATTTGAGGAATTACTGCAAATTCAAGGGTTATCTGGGGTTGCTCCGAAACTCTCGGAACGAAAGTACATGTTACTTCTTGAGAAATATTCGAAGTGGTATCTCCCAGGCCTTTTACTGAAAGGGAGAGGGGGCGTTTGTAAAGACCCAAACGATTGCAACATTTGGTCGTGATAAAGTTCACTTGACTTGCACTGTCAAGTAAGACACGGGCTGATTGATAGGCACCTCGCGAGTCAAGAACACGAATTTGTGCAGTGGCCAATAGAACCGTGTCCTCGTTTGGACTACCTTTTGACTTTAAATTAGCTAAAGCGACGGGCTGAGTCTCCGCATCGCCGATTTTGGGAGTAGAAGCACTATTAACAGGTAAACTATGATGAGAGGGAGAGGGTGACTGAGACTGATCATTATGATGTAAAAGAGTGTGATGCCATTTTGAGCACTTAGCGCAGCGCACTCGAGATGAACATTTAAAGGAAGTGTGTTTTGTACCGAGACAGTTTGTGCACCATTTATTAAATTTAATGAAATTGTATCTGTCATCAGGATTTTTTTCCAGAAATTCAGGACAGCCATAAATTAAATGGCCTTGTTTATTGCAAGCATGACATAATTTCTCGGAATTTATAAGGAAAGTTCTCCTTTGTCCTTTATTTGTTGATTTATCCTTTTCGTGTGACTTCGAAAACGAGGAATTGGAAACAGTGTCTAAAGCCACACATTGTCCCTTCAAAAAATTCATTAAAATATCAAAGTGTTTGTTTTTATTATTAGGGTCGTCCAGAGATTGTCCGCATTCAAGTTCAAATCGAGTGGCTGTGCTGGAGTCAAGGCGGTCAAACAACATATAAAAGACAATAAAGTCCCATTGGCGAACGGGGTGACCAGCATGCTCCAGGGCTGACAAATGCTCGGCAAATGTATCTAATAAAAATTGAAGAGAATTTACATCACTTTCATTTGTAAGTTTTTTAGTCTGTTCTATTGCGCGCCAGTGCTAGCAGAGATTAAGCGGGAATTTTCGTAACGACTGATTAAAGCGTTATAAGCAATTAAATAGTTACTGTTGGTTAAAGGGTTACATTGAACAATACTAAGTGGTGGACCTTCTACGGAATTAAGTAGATAAGTAAATTTTTCAACATTTGATAAACTTGAGTTATTGTGAATCATCGAATTGAAAAGATCAATAAACGTTTTCCAATTGTTAATAGAACCGTTAAATTTTTTTAGTTCTAGTTTTGGCAACTTAACATGATTTGGAGTAGCAACTGAAGCAGTATTTTTATTGTCATCAAATAGGTCAGCATAAATGGCCTCTATTGCATAATATTCATTATCAAAAGCCTTTCGCGTTTTTTGGTGCGACTCCATATCAGGATTTTCAAGTGTAACTAGAGTATTTAGTATTGCAGTATGTTGATTATTAAAGCCAACAACAATTGCAGGAAGATGCTTATAACGCATTTTAAAGTTAGTGTGAACTTTATTATTGGTCAATGCCTCATCAGCCACGACCTTAATTTCCCCTAATCGAGCAATGGCGGTCTCCCTTTGAGCTATATAGCCCTTAAGTTTTTTATCAGCCATTTTACAACGAAATTATAAGTAGAACTTGCTTCTGGGGTAAGAAATAAATTTGCAGCAATTATGATTAGTGATTAACTATCACGAGATTAATTAATTATAAACAATCACATTCAAAATATTACAATGTGATGTGAGAAATAAATTTGCAAAGTAAGATCAAAATGCTATGAGCAAGCAAATTTTTTTTCAGTTGAGAAAATCAGAAAGTACACTAATTGGGGTAAATTATTAAAGAAATTAGTGCATTATTAAATCATTAAACTGAAAGAAATGAGAGAGATCAAAATGCTATGAGCAAGCAAATTTTCTTTCAGTTGAGAAAATCAGAGAGTACACTAATTGGGGTAAATTATTAAAGAAATTAGTGCATTATTAAATCATTAAACTGAAAGAAATGAGAGAGATCAAAATGCTATGAGCAAGCAAATTTTCTTTCAGTTGAGAAAATCAGAGAGTACACTAATTGGGGTAAATTATTAAAGAAATTAGGGCATTATTAAATCATTAAACTGAAAGAAATGAGAGAGATCAAAATGCTATGAGTAAGCAAATTTTCTTTCAGTTGAGAAAATCAGAGAGTACACTAATTGGGGTAAATTATTAAAGAAATTAGTGCATTATTAAATTATTAAACTGAAAGAAATGAGAGAGAGCGAAATGCTATGAGCAAGCAAATTTTCTTTCAGTTGAGAAAATCAGAGAGTACACTAATTGGGGTAAATTATTAAAGAAATTAGTGCATTATTAAATCATTAAACTGAAAGAAATGAGAGAGATCAAAATGCTATGAGCAAGCAAATTTTCTTTCAGTTGAGAAAATCAGAGAGTACACTAATTGGGGTAAATTATTAAAGAAATTAGTGCATTATTAAATCATTAAACTGAAAGAAATGAGAGAGAGCGATAGAGAGCGAGAGCGAGAGTATGGTTAAGTACACAGGTATTATTATCCAAGCTAAAGTAGGGCTTTACGTATATAAATTAAATCTTATCATCTTTAGCTTGTAGAGAGAGCAATAATATTAATTATTTAATATTGCTTGGCACCATGATTCATAATATTAAATGTAAATTAACTTTACAGGGATGTACTGTATATTATACCGGCGAAGAAATTATTAACGGGTAATGCATAAGCTGAAAACAAATTTAAATTTGAGAGTTTGAGAGTGCACCGATGCAATATTATTTGCCAAAATGAGATCGACAATGCACCAGCCGTGTCACGGTGGCCGCGTGGAGAAGTCGTCGCAAAACCTGGTGCGCGTTCGGTACCCTAAATTTTGACCTTTGGTCCCTTCCTTCCTCAGGACGATAGGTCTTAACGAAAATGGCGTATTAAATTGAAATGGATTACCAAAAATATTTTACTTTATGCAATCTGAAATCAAATTTCGTACTCAAAAATGAATGAACATTCGCGGTCGAATGGACCAAAATGTTAACGATTAAGAGAGTGGACTGTATTTTTGTTGGTTCTAAATTTAATTTCAGTAAATTATTCAGTTTTTAGGACCACGATCATATGACAATCTGATAGTTGAAAATGGCCTACCAGGTGTCCGCTTCGCTGACTGTTGGTTACAAAGTCGATCTTGATTCCAATCTTGGAGATTTAAATCCTGAATGTTCCCAGCTCGTGCATGATTATATCACTTTTAGTTTAGGTGAGGTTTTAATGGTTAGCCGGCATAGTGCTTAAATTATTTTAATTTATTGGGAATTGCACTCGCACGTGTGTACCTTTTACTTATATGGTTCGAGCACGACACTTTTAACCAATTTCTCCTGCGCGTCTGTGCCTTCGCGCCTGACTCTTCTTGGCCAAAATTATACAGATTGTCACAAATAACGCGAGACAATATATAACGCGAAAAATAAAATAAAAAGAAATTACTTTCAGTTTGCATAGAGATTACTAATAAATTACCCACGAAACAATACAATAAATTCTAAACATTATATTTCGTTAAAGACGAAACAACTAGTAATCCAAAGTAGCCTTTTTTTATAAATTGTTGGTTAAAATTAATGATGACAATGTTTGAGCCACTGTCGATGGTATTGGTCGTTGGTACCGTCTGCCGCCTGAGTCACGTGACGTAGGAAGTTTACCTGATTGGGCTGGTCATCTGAGGACGCGAGGACATTGACCTCTAAGGTCGCGAAGTATACCGAGCTTACCCGATTACCTCTAAGAGGTAACTTCGCTTCTAGGTGCTGTCATTAAAGTGACCACGCCTTAAAATGGAGTGCAAAATGCAGATCGAAGCTCCATAAGAAATAACATATGATTTTGGGGAAAAACTCTTGCCTCCTCGACTACTGCAGTACAAGCGCAATCTGGCATTCGCGTGGGCCCATTACAAAAAAGCTTTTGACACTCAATCTGATCCTGGGTTATACGAGAATATCTCTGTATCTAAGAACAACTATTAAAAAACTAATAGCGCAAAGAAGAACAGAATAACTACCGCCACAGGATCTTTCAGGGAGCGATATAAAGATCTAACTCTCAGACCCAGTTTATAAACATGTTAGCATTGTTGCTGCCCTAGTGTGTCTGTGGACAACCGAGTAGTTGCAGATCTTGGATCTAATGTGTGTGACCATCCCAATGCATTGATCCAAAGATGTGTTTGCTTCAAAGCTTAGGTCATGGGCTCTAAAATTCAACACACCGTAAATCTACTGACGAAAACAAAGAATAAAATTATAATAACAGTTTTTGCTCTATATATATGTATATACTATATATATTATATATATATATATATATATATATATAATATATATATATATATATATATATATATATATAATATATATATACATATATATAATATATATATACATATATATATATATATATATATATATATATATATATATATATATATATATATATATATACATATATATATATATATATATATATATATATATATATAATATAATATATATATATATATATATATATATATACATATATATATATATACTATATATATATATATATATATATATACTATATATATATCAATCTACTATATATCACTACTCACACACGGAGCTACACACACCCTTGAATGCTGATCCTTCAAGGGCTGCTAATCCTTGGATGACCTCCTTTAAGCAAAAATTCCCCTTTATATGCACCCATCGGTCCGCAACAGCTTTATTTCTGAGATACCGGGTGTTGAAATTTAAGCACAAAAAATCTGTTTTTCTTCAATATCTCTAAAACCGCTTTGTATTTTTGTTTTAAATTTTGGTAGGTGCAAAGTACGCTTAAAAATACATTTTCTTCAGGATAAAGGTTTTTTTAATTTTCATCAGTGGCGTCCCTGTTAACATGCCCTGCAATATTTTTAATCAAAAAAATGATACGCCACTGTTTTTTTTTAAATAAATGTTATTTTTATAATTGCCTTCTATCTTCTCATAAAAATGGTCTCTTGACTTTTTTTTATCCGGCGTACGGTTTTCGAAATAAAGTTCATTCATTTGCTTGTCCCTATGTGATTTTATCTAGTAGTCTCAATTTCACAATTTGTGGTAACCTAAGCATCTAGGCTAGATTTTTATATTTTATAGTAACTACTATTTAGTTCTAGTAATTAAAGCCGTTAAAGAGTGGGATTATTTTGTAGGCTAGAAGCATCTAGTATGCTAACAACACATTTCGTTGTTTTATAAACGCAAACAGTTAATTTAATTTTGGTATATTTTGTCCAAAATGGTTAAGTTTTTACAAATAAAAAATGTATTTTTATGCGTGCTTATTATTAGAACTAAGTAATAGTTAGTTACTATAAAATATAAAAATCTAGCCTAGATGCTTTGGTTACAACAAATTGCGAAATTGAGACTACAAGAAAAAAATCACATAGGGACAAGCAAATGAATGAACTTTATTTCGAAAACCGTACGCCGGATAAAAAAAAGTCAAGAGACCATTTTTATGAGAAGATAGAAGGCAATTATAAAAATAACATTTATTTAAAAAAAAACAGTGGCGTATCATTTTTTTGATTAAAAATATTGCAGGGCATGTTAACAGGGACGCCACTGATGAAAATTAAAAAAACCTTTATCCTGAAGAAAATGTATTTTTAAGCGTACTTTGCACCTACCAAAGTTTAAAACAAAAATACAAAGCGGTTTTAGAGATATTGAAGAAAAACAGATTTTTTTCTTAAATTTCAACACCCTGTATCTCAGAAATAAAGCTGTTGCGGACCTATGTTCATATAAAGAATTTTTCTTAAAATCATCCAAGGATTATCACCCTTAAGGATCAGCATTCAATTATGAAACACCCTTAAGGATCAGCATTCAATTATGAAACACCCTGTATATATATATATATATGTATATATATATATATATACAGTATGTCCACGGATAGAGGTCACAAGAGGACAAATGGACCAAAAATTTCATTTTTCGAAAAAAAATCATTTCTGGTAAGCTTCTGCTTCTTAAAAAAATATGATCTACGGTGAAAATGTTTGACTTTTTTATACAGGGTGCTCAAAAAATACAAAAATAATAAATTATGTGAAGAGTAAACTACCTTTATTTTTCATTTTAGAGCAAAATGATAAAGACAAAAAATGTTTCAAATTCCAGTCAAAATTTAAATTCAAAATATCAGCTGAATATTTTACTTTTTATTTTTGTGTTATAATTTTATCAAATATTACTGTACCTACGTTTCCTAGGTAATTTTAGCCTTGTCCACCTCATCTCACTATCTTTTACGACAAATGTCAGCAAATTTAAAATTTTGTTGCAAAAATTTTAAATTTAGGTAATTTTTGCCTTGTCCACCTCATCTCACTATCTTTTACGACAAATCTCAGAAAATTTAAAATTTTGTTGCAAAAATTTTAAATTTTCCGACATTTGTCGTAAAAGATAGTAAGATAAGGTGGACAGGGCAAAAATTACTTAGAAAACGTAGGTACAGTAATATTTGGTAAAATTATAACACAAAAATAAAAAGTAAAATATTCAGCTGATATTTTGAATCTAACTTTTGAATGGAATTTGAAATATTTTTTGTCTTTGCCATTTTGCTCTAAAATGAAAAATAAAGGTAGTTTACTCTTCACATAATTTATTATTTTTGTATTTTTTGAGCACCCTGTATAAAAAAGTCAAACATTTTCATAGTAGATCGTATTTTTTTAAGAAGCAGAAGCTTACCAGAAATGATTTTTTTTCGAACAATGAAATTTTTGGTCCATTTGTCCTCTTGTGACCTCTATCCGTGGACATACTGTATATATATATATATATATAGTTATATACAATTATGGACCGTACTATTTTATAAGAGAAGGAATAAGCGGGAATGCGGTCTGTTAAATAAATTAGTTACTCATTTCATTCTTAATCCTCTATATTTCGACTTGATTTAAGTCTTCATCAGGATGATAATGTGAAAATTGCCAAATATAACGCTACCACTGTAGGTCAGGTTTTTACGAAGACGAAAGATAAAGTTCCACTACTACACAACACGAACGTAGTCTACAAGGTGGAATGTCTTGGATGTAACCTTTGTTACATTGGTCAGACGTCACAAAGCCTCCAACAGAGGCTAACACAACACAAAAGTGACAGTCGAATTGGAAAGAGATCGTGCGCCCTGGCATGTCATTTCCAAGATTATGATCATCAATTTGATTATTCTAACACAAAAATCTTGGACCATGAGTCGAATTATAAAAAAAGACTTTTCTTGGAGATGACACATATAAATAAAAATAAAAACACAATGAATTCCAGATCCGATATAGAAGGGCTGAGTGTCATTTACTGTAATATTTTAGAATAAAAATAACAAATGTTATAAAATAATTAAGTTACGTTCCTTAAAAATTATAATAATAAGAAATTCGCCATCAATTTTTACAAATGACCTGGTATGTAGGATGTATCGACAAATGTTTTAATTAAACTTGTGAAGATGTCCTGGTATACAGATAGAACGCAAGAAAAAAAGGAAAAAAAGAATAAATTGGATTGTTAATTTTTTTGAGCTGTGTGAAATATTGTTTTTACCCACCATAAATAGGATGCAGAAACAGATTTTAATATGTAGTGTGCAGTTGTTTTGATGCATATTTTTAAGGAATTTTAAATGTTTCGTTTTGTGAGTGTTTGTGACTTCTTTTAACTCGTAATTGTAAGTAAAACTTAGTTAATTAGTATTATATATAATTGATAATTCCTCACATAAAGAATAACAAAATAATAAATTAGCATAATACTTGGTAATTATAACACTGTTGTGTTTTTAGCTGTGACCTCCTGATGAAGACTTAAATCAAGTCGAAATATAGAGGATTAAGAATGAAATGAGTAACTAATTTATTTAACAGACCGCATTCCCGCTTATTCCTTCTCTTATATATATATATATATATATATATATATATATAATATATATAACCATTGAAGAAATAATAAGTATAAACAAAAATTGTTATAAATTTTGAGAAATGGACTGTAGTTAATAAAAAGGATAAAAAAATTGCACAATGATCGCATGGATAACGTAGAGCGATTCTCAGTTCTGTTTTGTTTTCATTCTAATATACGTAAATCAGTCACTGTCCGTTATACGGGTGCGTTTATGATGAAGCTGTGATAAACGATAAGGGCGGCGATACTAGCGAAGCGAAGAAAATCACATCGTTACTTAATATAGAACTGTTTATATTAGCGCAACGCGTAGAGAAAAGCTTAATTAACGAATGATAAGAGCATCGATAATCAAAATATACATTTTCTTTGCTCTGGTCGAGTATGGATCTGGACATTTTAATTAGTGAATTTTTATTAGGCCCCCTTTGTGGGATCAGAAGGACAGAAATCACAATAACAGGTATGTCCTTGATAACCTGTGGGATGAAGTGGCAGTTAAATTAAATATAACACGTATTCAATTAAAAAATTTATTGTAAGATATTCAAAAATTACATTACCAAAACTTATTTAAAATCTCAACAAGAGCAGTTTAAAATATTATAATTTATTAATAACCTTTTATATCCCGTGGGGTTTTAAAAGGTTTTTTAATGGAATATTCTTTATATTTTAACGTATGTGAAAAATTACCTTTTTTATGTATGTATCAATACATAATGTCGTAGGCAAGAAGTAAACCCTAGCCGTTTTATAAAACACTGAAATATTTGAAATTTCTACAGTTTGACTAGAAATTGTAGGTGTTTTATACACATTCTATCAGGTAAATCTTATAAATTATAAACACTTTTACATAACTTAAATCGGATTGTAACAGGTAAATTTTAAACGATTGCGAATGTTTTTATGCAGCATGATTGCATGATTTGGTCTTCCAAAATTATTCGGTGTTACATTTCTTTACTTTGCAGCACTTCTTCTTGAAGGTAATTCAAATTCAAATTCAAACAAAATAATAATAATAATAATGTTCTATTTATTCTTCAGAATCACTCATTTTTTAGAACTTCCTTAATAGAAACTAATCTGAATTACACCCAAATGGTGAGATTTACGCTACTGTCGAAGCTCCAATGTAAATACCAAATAAAAAAAGAAATTTTGTACTACTTTCGTCGCTGCTCGCATCACCGCTCTTATCGTTCACAGCTCGATCATAAACGCACCCTAATGCATATTTTACGAAACTATCGTTACTATGTTATTGTAGTTCTTTTAGGTTATTTCGCCACTTGATTTAAAAAAAATGATATTAAAAACAGAAAAAAGAATCTATTTTTTTATTAGAAAGAGGAATCGAAGGAAAGACAATTTTTTTAATAATGTTAAAAAAACAGCAGTTAAACTGATGCCCTTGCCAAAAGTCAATGAAAAATTCAAAATATACAAGAAATTGTATTGAAATATTGAGATATTATTTTTAAAAAGTAGATTGTTTCAATACTGTTTTTTATATATTGTTTTTTATTCGATTAAATGGCGACAAATATATATTAATATTATTATGGTAATACGAATAAACAAACAATTTTAGAATAACAATTTTAAGAAACAGGCGCTTTCTCCTTAAAAGCTCACAAAAACAGACTTTTTTACGGCAGAAAAGCCAATAATATTAAAATCATTTTTTTATGTTATACTACTTCGATATAACTTCTTGTATATTTTAAATTTTGACAACGACACCAAACTAAACGCCAAAACGTAAAGTTTTTAGCTTTAATCAAAACATACAAAAGAGTTTTCGTTTCTTTTTTCGATATTAATTTTTCTTAAAACCACATGGCAAATTTACACTTTTATATTACTACTAGATATTTTATTTTTGTTCGAAGAGGTTAATCGGGTAAGTTACTTGGTTTTTATATAAACAAACTAAAATTAATTAAGCTCAAGAGTGAAAAATTTCATCTTGGAAAATATTCCATTTTTAATTTTTTTTCTTGTGTAAAAGTAATCCTGTGATCTGTTTTTATGTTTGCTATTGGTGTTATAGGCAAATGGGTACTCTAGTAGTTCTGGTCGAGACACCGAAGTGATAGCACGTCGGTATCGCATATTGAGAGCTTTTTGCATTAATTAAATTCCTGTGACATTCCAACGAAATTCTTAGCATTCTGACTAAAAGCTCCCGATACGATAAGTTGAGATCGAGCCAAAACGGTATTTTTCGCGCGGTCGAAAATTTGTCGTCACGTTAAATCAACGTTATTGTATATAAGTGTAAATATAAATTAATAATTAGTGTACATAGTTAAATGTGTAATGGCCGCCCGGGAGGGTGGACCAGATCCAACAACTGATGATGAGGACGATAACATCAGTATCGCGAGTACTAAAAGTGTAAACTCTAAAATCCATAAAGACAATACTGCCGTGCCGGAGCAAAACCTGGTAACTCGAGTGCAAATACAGTCTAGTTACTAGGTTTTGCTCCGGCACGGCAGAATAGTGCTAAATTAGCGTTTTTTAATTTAGTCAGTAAAAACTGATATGAAAACGGTAAGCAATGCAAAAACTCCCAAGGGAAAAGAAAAAGCAAAAACGCTAACCAAAAATGTGGAAGAGCCAAACCAAAATAAAAATGTAAATACTGTAGATAGAGATAAACAAATAGAGTTTGTTAGTGAATACGACACCCCTGGCTGTTCTTCCCACCCCACAGCAGGGAGAGATCCTAGTATCACCCCAGAAAGCAACGCACAACAACAAGGATTCAAGAGACCAGCTAATCCTCAAAGACACGCAGGCTAGAATGACAAAATCAATAAAAATTACGGGCTTCCTAAAACAAAGACAATTCAAACCACTAATTACAAGAAACAGATTTACACCACTACAAATAGATGACGACACAGACCAAGACAGCATGGAAATAGAAACGCAATCACAAATTTCGACGAACTCACAAACAGTACAACAATTAGAGAAAAAACTAAACAAACAATACCGCCAACCCCCGCAAAAAGTAATAAGAAAGATCTTCCACCCCCAATTATCCTAGATGGAGTTATGGGCAGTAATGAGGACTTCAAAACAATGAAGGCAAACCTCGACGAGACAATTAAACATGGATACAAACTAAGGTTTGCCAAAAATTCCACCATTTTACAAATCTCTGATATTGCAGAATATGGCAGTTTCATGAGGCAATTACAAGCTGAACCAGAAAATTCATTCCACACATATGCCACAAAAGACGCCAAGACCCATGCTTTTATTATAAAAGGATTGGATCACTATCCAGGGCCAGAAGAAATCAAAGCTGAGCTTCGACAAGAGTGCGAACTGAACATAAAAGAGGTCTACGCGATGAACACTCGTTTCAGGCCTCTCTATATGGTCGTCACATATTCTGACATAAAACTGACGCAACTTCAAACTAAAATCAGATATCTAAGTGACGTCAGAGTTACTTGGGAAAGACGCCGACAGTCAAAGGACATCATACAGTGCCGTAGATGTCAGAAATGGGGACACGCCACGACTTACTGCTTCCGGGCACCCAAATGTCTTAAGTGCGCCGGAAACCATCTAACATCAGGATGCCCTGGAGACCTTCCCCAAAAATGTGCAAACTGTGCGGGCGACCACATAGCCAACAATGCCAACGGTCCAGTTTATGAGTTCAAACAAAGCCAAATCCAGGGACAGCAGCAACAACAGAGGCAACGCTTCAACCCGGCACCGCTCCCCAGAGAAAACGCTTGAGAACGCCAACAAGCCGCCAGGGCAAGTGGCGGCAACACCGCTAGGGCAAGTAGCGGCACCTATAACCCTACCCATCCACTAACCCAGCAGCCACCAAATGAAACACGAAACCAAGAAAACTACAATGACGTGTTCCCTCGTCTGCGTGGAACCGGAAATGGGAGACCCCGACATGATGCGCCGTCTGATTAAAATGAGGTAAGCGACTTTGTACAGACTATGAGGGAATTTCAGAGTTTTGACTTGAGAGGGTTGAACACTATGTTTAACGATCTAATCTCTATTTTGAAAATGCAAGATCGACAGCAAAGAGCGTTCGAATTGATCAATTTTGTACAAACCGCACACAAATATGACTTTTAAAAAACTAAAGTTGATCAATTGGAACGCCAATGGCATTTATAACAAATTGGGCGAACTGATTTATTTCCTAAGCATACATAAGGTTGACATAATGATTATTACAGAAACTAAACTAGCAAACCATATGAAATTTAAAATTAGGAATTATTTTGTTTATAGAACCGACAGGAACATCAGAGGGGGAGAGGTAGCCCTAATAATAAAACAATTCATTCCGCACAAACGCAGTCACAACTTTCAATTAACAATTGAAAATGTTGCGATTCAGGTGCGGAATGGAGTGGATATTTGCGGAGGCTATGCCCCCCAGAACCTACGCCTAAGCAACCCAGACCTAGACATCTTTTTCAGGTACCCGCAGATACTCCTAATAGGAGATCTAAATGCAAGACATCAGATGTGGCGTAACCATTTTAGAAACAGAAATGGTACGCTACTGTTTGATTACGTCACAGCTAATGTATTGCAAATCCTACCTCCCGACAGACCGACACATTATCCAACAAACGGCATGCGAGCCACATATATTGATTTAGTTATAAATAAAAATATTGACAACATTTCAGATTGCACGGTGCTCGATGAGCTTTAGTCGGACCACCTTCCAATGGCGGCGGTCTGGGAAACCCGGATCGCACATGAAGATGGCTCGACGTCAATCGTTTTTAAAAATGCCGACTGGCCTATATTTAGACAGGTCTCAACCAAGACACAACGATAAATAATGACATACAGACAATACAACAACTAGAACAGGAAGTAGATAAACTAACCAGAAACATCCAGACCGCCCGCGACCTGGTCGGTCGAAGGGTTGTGATGCAACGGAAAGAAGATCTACTTCCTGTTGACATCATCGATTTAATTAAATTCAAGAATAAACTCAGACGAAAATGGCAGCGACACAGACGAATACAAGACAGAGACAGGGTAGCGCAGATGCAACAAATGATAAGGACGCGAATCAACCAACACGAGAACGAAGCTTGGACTCAGACACTCAGGGGGTTGTCTGTTCAAGATAACTCCCTGTGGCGGCTGACTAAAAGACTAAAAAATAAATTCCACAAGATTCCGTCCTTATCCCAAAATATTATACAAGGACCACCTTCCAATGGCGGCGGTCTGAGAAACCCGGATCGCACATGAAGATGGCCCGACGTCACTCGTTTTTAAAAATGCCGACTGGCCTATATTTAGACAGGTCCTCAACCAAGACACAACGATAAATAATGACATACAGACAATACAACAACTAGAACAGGAAGTAGATAAACTAACCAGAAACATCCAGACCGCCCGCGACCTGGTCGGTCGAAGGGTTGTGATGCAACGGAAAGAAGATCTACTTCCTGTTGACATCATCGATTTAATTAAATTCAAGAATAAACTCAGACGAAAATGGCAGCGACACAGACGAATACAAGACAGAGACAGGGTAGCGCAGATGGAACAAATGATAAGGACGCGAATCAACCAACAGAAGAACGAAGCTTGGACTCAGACACTCAGGGGGTTGTCTGTTCAAGATAACTCCCTGTGGCGGCTGACTAAAAGACTAAAAAATAAATTCCACAAGATTCCGTCCTTATCGCAAAATATTATACAAAACAATAAAGAAAAAGCCAATACACTAGCGCAAACGCTAGCAGAAGTTGTAGTTGCTCGCCAGACACGACGGACCAATAAAGACATATTACAAGTGAAATTAATAAAATCATAAATCAGAAATATCCAATACCTTCACCTGTTTTTTCCAAATTAATTCTTAAACCTATGGATATTTCTAGAATAATAAAAACGACAGCCAATAACAAGGCATCAGGGCCAGACGGTATTTCGAACATCATTCTCAAAAACTTACCAAGGAAAATACTTGTACAACTGACTTACGTAACAAATACTATAATCCTTCTCCAACACTTCCCTAGCCAGTGTAAGAGGGTGGTGGTTGTGCCTATACTAAAACCGGGTAAAAATCCAAATTTGCCCGATTCTTATAGGCCGATCTCATTACTTAACACTATGTCAAAGGTGGTCGAAAGAGCTCTTTTGACGAAATTACGTAACGAGGGGTTGGAGGAAAAAATACCCCCCTGTCAATTTGGCTTCAGGGCAGGTCACAGTACAACCTTGCTAGTTGCTAAGGTTGTGCAGGATGCCCTGGCCAAATTTAACGTTCAACAGAACACCGTAATGGTGCTCCTCGACGTCAGAAGAGCTTTTGACTCACTTTGGCATAAAGGACTCTTATACAACCTTTATTATCATCACAATTTCCCTCTTCACTGGGTCACGCTCTTCCATTCCTATTTGGCAGACAGGTACATTCAAGTTAAAGTAGAAGCAGACATCTCTAATCCTCTACCCATATCTGCGGGTGTTCCCCAAGGAACTGTTCTCTCCTCCATCCTATATAACCTATTCACTTCCGATTTTCCCCAACATCCTACCACTAATCTCACCCTTTAGCTGAAAAAAGGCAAATCTTAGGTCATCTCCATAGATTAACGCCTTTTTGCAGCAAATGGAAAATAATCCTGAACCCAACCAAAACTGAGTGCGCCATATTAACAAAAAAGTTCACGAATAATCGCATTTTCGTCCCTCTAAAAATCGAAAATGTCGATATAGTACCGGCCAGAAGAGCTAAGTATTTAGGTGTGACTTTGAACGAGAGATTATCCTTTATGCCGCATATCACAGAAACATTGCGTAAGGCCTTCGTGGCAATGCAGAGCATATATGCGATAATGTCTCCAAAGTCACACTTATCGCCTGAAAATAAACTTATAATTTACAAACAAATCATTAGGCCGGTACTAACATATGGCGCACCAGTGTGGTGCTCAACATCAAATACACAGTTCCAGAGGTTGCAAAGAATGCAAAATCTGCTGTTAAGGTGCGTCTTGTCCGCGAGGAGACGCACTAGAATAGCAGAATTGCACCAAATGACGAACATACAAACAATACAAGAATACGTTATACAACAAAGTGACAAATTTTATAGAACCATACCTTCGGCTTCTAATTTAACGAGAAACGTAACAGAAGTTCGTTTTAACCCCCGACTTACCACAAAACATGGGCCGATATATAAAAAGCTGCCGATATATTTCGAGGACCCAGGCTGATTTAGAGCTTTAAATCAAACCGCAAATAAAAATATATCAAGCTCCAAAATAAATTTAAACACAACAAAAAACCTTGACGGTAAATAAATTGATTTAAAGCTCTAAATCAGACTTCAAATAAATACATCAAGCTTTTAAGAAACAAATATAAACCCAACAAAACATATCAGTAAATAAAAACGTCCACAAATATTCCTAATTTTATTTAAAATCTGTACATATATATTATACATAGTATAAATAAAGCACACTAAATATAACTTAATATTAAGCTCTTAAATATTAAATCTATAAATATTGTAAATATGTATATAAAAAGCTATCTTAAATATATGTAAATAATGTAAATAGACAAAAAGCTTGACCGAATTCCTTTTCGTTTCATAAGACAAAAAAGGCGGAGCTAGGCCTACGTCACAACAAAAACGACTAATCATTATGCCAACCTAAATTTGCATATACAGTATGACCTGAAAATAAATCAGCTTACCCTTGCCTAGTCTTAAATATCGAGGTGGTTTTTATAAAGTTTTCCACATGAAAATAAACTTTTCAAACATTTTAAAATAGAGATTAACCTATGACAGCAGCTAAACCCTCTCAAACGTCAGTAATGACTTATCCTTCATGCGCTGTAAGGTCGCCGGACAGCCGCAGAAAGATCAGACGCTGCACACATCTTGGGGCCACCCAGAGCCGCTCCCGGTTTTACCGGTCTTCTACACTGGGTAGGATGCATTGCGTCGTAGCCCAGCGTGTTCTCTTACTTGTTATTATTGTGTATTGTAAATTATAGTACGTAGCATTAAGTAACCAGCATGTGGCTGGATGTGTTGTAAAATTATTTTTAATTAATAAATACCTTTAAAAGTGTGGGTACTCTAGTCTAGTCTGGTAATGTCACGATTTGCCGAGCGCGATACTTTAGGATCCTACAGATCAACGCAAATTTTCGTTGCGGCAGCGAAAATTCAGGTTGGTCTGTGGGATTCTAAAATATCGCGCGCGGCTAATCGTGCCGTTACCGCCTAGTGGGCGACCAGATTTGCGAATTTATAACAGAAGACGAGCTTTTTTATGTTTTATTAATATTTTTTACCATCAGGCAATTAGTGATCCCGGTGACCCTAAGGACCTCCCAATTTTAACAAAATTTCTGGATAAAAGAACATCATACCATTGAAATGAATAGAATCCTGGCCAAATTTTTAGATGTTCAGTGATTGTTCTGAAATATATATACTTGTCTTCTGATTCATAAACATTGAATTGGAAGAAATGCAAGTGTACATGTGAATTTTCAACTCAGATTCAATCTTACATTAAGCCAAAAGACAACTCGACGCCAGTTACATTCTGTATAAATGCTTATGATAGCACTTTTCGCCACTCCTTTTCTATGATAAGAAATGTTATAAATAGGACTAGAATGCTTTGTCTCGTTACTTCTGTCGTGACTAGCTAAACTGTTCATTTCTTTCACTCCAAATAAATTCGTTATAGTAGAGGGTTTCAAGTGTTTTTTCTAGAAATAAAATTATTTTTAAAAACGCCGTCTCCTCGGCCCCACGTATAACTGGCGCAGTCGTGGTAGGATTTCTGAGACGTTACAAGGGCATATTGCAACGGTTTCTTTCAAGAATTCACTCAGACAAAAATCTACAAAAAAACCGACAAGTGTTGGACCAGAAGCAAAAAGTACCGATCTAAGGTAGCCACTGGACAACCAGCATCGGGACAAGGAAGAAATTTCAGCAACAGCTTCACTTCAGGAGTCAACCCGCCTACAGACGGACAAACATCGCCGCCCCTGTAGACAACTGGAGAGGATAAAAATCGCCGAACCAGCCTAGGATTAAGAAGAAACAAAGAAAGAAAAAAGAAAACGAATGAAGACATCAATTTTCATTGTTTTATTGTAAGTGAACTTTTCAATTTCCATTTTATTTTTTGTACAGGCAATTAAAAAATATATTGCATCACTTTATTTATCTAGTCAGAACAAAACAATTGCCTTTACAAAAAGCACTTTTATTTTTTTAGATTAAGAATATTTCATTTTATTTTTAGTGTTATTGTGTGTTTTACCGTACGAATTTTATTTTTATCCAGAGTGATTTCAAAAGTATATAAATCTCTATTTAAATCTTCAAAATTGATTCTATAGACGATTTAATAAATTCTTTAAATTCGATTAATATAACTGACAACATGCCAGAAACTACTAATTATCATCTTTTGAAATACCAATCCGATAATATTCCTCATTTCGATGGAAATCCTAAATTACTAAATAGATTCATAAATGCTGTCGAAAATCTTTTAAAAGCTTTTCAAGATCGAACTAATATAAACGCAACTATAAATATTTGCTTATTCGATACTATTTTAAGTAAGTTAAACGGAAGAGCTGCAGAATTGATAGCTTCTCGATCTGAATTAAATTCTTGGCTATTAATAAAAGATGTGTTGATACACAGTTTTGCAGATCAAAGATCAATTGATTGCCTTATTCAAGATTTATTGAACCTAAAACCTTTCAAAAATGGAAATCCATTACTTTTTGGAATGAGAGTACAAGATTCTAGAAGTCTATTATTTTCAAAATTAAACTCAGGGCCTGATGATGCCGCTACAAAACTAATCAAAATACAACATTACAATCAATTTGCATTAAAAACATATTTAAATGGTTTACCGTATAATTTGCAACTTGTCACAAGACTTAAAAAGCCAGATTCTTTAGAAAAAGCTATGGCACTTGTACGAGAAGAAGAAAATTTTATCTACTTTAAAAATACTCAAAACCTAAATATAAATAAACCTTTATTTTTAAATAAAAACCAAAAACCTAATACTTCACAGTTTAGACAAACTTTTACACCACCTCAGAACTATAGTCAGTATAGACCGAATTACAATCCATTTCCAAATTATATACCGCAAAATAATTTTCAAAAACCGTTTTTGAATTTTCGCCAGCAAAATAATCCCCCTAATTTCCAAAGACCTAATAATTACTTTTCTCAACAAAGACCTAATTTTAATCAACAAGCTTTTCAAACACCTGCATTTAATAATCAAATGAGACCACAATTTTCTAATCAACGTTTTGGACAAGCGTCCCAAAGAACTAACTTAAATAGAAAAATAGAGCCAATGGACACCTCAGGAAATACTATTTTGAATAATTCATTACAAAGTAAAGGAAACAAAAATTATATAACCAGGAAGTTATACAAAAACCCGAACAAACCCTACATGAAAGTAATTTTCCCCTTGAAAATTCCTATAATAATTGTGAAAATTCAGAACCGGACTTATATAATGAATACCCTTCTGAATTTTATGAAACTGACGAATCTTATGACTTTGACATACCACTGAGTTATTCTGCTAACTCATTAGATTTTCCTCAATACCAAAATAATGAACAAGAAAACGAAAATTTTACTCTGATGAGCCAGAAAACGGACAAGACATAATTTTCCTTAACAACCACAATGTACAATTACCATTTACATATATTTATACCCGAAGTTAATGCTAAATTTTTATTGGATACAGGAAGTACAAGAAGTTTTATAAATCCACAAATTGCTTATGAAAATTTCCCCGATTTAATAAAAGAACAAATTTTTCAAGTGCAAACGGCACATGCTACATCATTTCATAATGAAGTCGCTATTTTACCAATCTTCCCTACTTTTAATACCCCCGGTATACATAAATTTTACCTTTTTAATTCTTCTAATAAGTTTGACGGTTTGATAGGACTAGATCTTATTCAACAATTAAATGCCAATTTAGATTTTCATAATTTTATATTAAAATTGCCAAATGCAAAAATTCCAATTAATTACGGAAACGAAATACAACAAGATAATAATTTAACTTATATTCTTGAACCAAGAACTATTCAAAAAATACAAATACCTGTGAACATGTCACATGGATACGGTATCCTCCCTTATCAAAATATTGACGATATTGAAATACTGGAATGCTTAATAAAAATCGAAAATAGCTTAGCGTTTACTACGGCTTTAAATCCAAACGAAGATCCTATTAAAATTACATTTTTAGAAAATCTTGATGTAGAACCTGTAGATTTAAATGAAATGAATTTTATTGACTACCCTATATGTGACCAAAAACCAGAAAAAAATATTGATAATAAGCTTAAAGCTAAGTTAAAAAAAATAAGACTTGATCACTGTAATTACGAAGAAAAAGAACAAATTCGAAAACTATGCTTTGAATTCCGAGATATTTTTTACTGCGAAGAAATACCCTTAAGTTTTACTAATGCTATTAAACATGAAATAAAACTAACTGATGAAACGCCAATTTATACAAAAACGTATAGATACCCTGAAATACATCGCGAGGAAGTAAAAAGTCAAATTTCAAAATTATTAGCTCAAAATATTATAAGAGACTCTAATTCGCCTTGGTCATCCCCAATATGGATCGTTCCAAAAAAATTAGACCAATCAGTTAAACAAAAATGGAGAATGTGCATCGATTTTAGAAATCTAAACAAAGTAACTATCAATGATAAATTTCCCCTTCCTAATATAACCGAAATTTTGGACAAGTTAGGTAAAGCGCAATACTTTACAACACTCGATCTCGCAAACGGATTTTATCAGATACAAATGAACGAAAATGATATTCCAAAAACTGCTTTTAGCACAGATACAGGACATTACGAATATTTACGAATGCCCTTTGGATTAAAAAACGCCCCTTCAACTTTCCAACGAGTTATGAATAATATATTACGCGGCTTACAAAACGAAATTTGCCTTGTTTATTTAGATGACGTAATAATATTTAGTACGAGCCTCCAAGAACATATTTTAAAATTAAGAAAAGTTTTTACAAGATTACGTGAGTCTAAATTTAAAATCCAATTAGACAAATCTGATTTTTTAAGGAAAGAAGTTCAATATTTAGGACACGTTGTTAGCAACGAAGGTGTAAAACCTAACCCTGATAAGATAAATGCAATAAAGAATTTTCCAATTCCTAAAACCACGAAAGAAATTAAATCATTTCTCGGTTTAATAGGTTATTACAGACGCTTTATTAAAAATTTTGCTAAGATAACTAAGCCTATGACGCATTGCTTGAAAAAAAATATGAAAATAGAACATACACAAGAATTTGTGAATGCATTTAAACATTGCAAAGAACTTTTAATTAATGCACCAATTTTACAGTATCCTGACTTTTCAAAACCATTTTTATTAACTACTGATGCAAGTAATTTTTCTTTAGGCGCAATTTTATCACAAGGTACTATTCCCAATGATAGACCAATACCAACGCATCACGCACTCTAAATGAATCCGAAATCAAATATTCAACTATAGAAAAGGAATTGCTAGCCATTGTTTGGGCATGCAAATACTTTCGCCCCTATTTATTTGGACGTAAATTTTATATATATATATATATATATATATATATATATATATATATATATATATATATATATATATATATATATATATATATATATATATATATATATATATATATATATACAGTGACCGGCAAAAAGTTCGCAACATATGGGAAAAATTTTTATTAGGAGAGTATCGGAAAAACTTTCCCAGGGGATCGGTTCTGCATGTCCGATAACCTAAAAATCGATTTTGACATACGTCACGTGACCACTGGTATAGCGTCAAATTAAAAAAAAAATTGTTAATTTACAAAAAGTGAGGTTAGTTGACGAGATATCAAAAAAAGTTATTTGAAAAAATTGCTTAGAATTAAATTCTAGGTCCTTGTGCAAAATTTTAAGATTTTATTTAAAAAAATTGGAAAACTCAATTTTTTTTAAATATTTTTTTATCGATTTACAAATTTCCGGTTTTTTTCGTTTAGATAGCTTGGCTAATGTAAAGCCCATGTATCTGGATGAAAATAAACGAATGTAGTAGTTTTTTCTACAATTGACAGGACAAAATTAAAAAAATCAGGGTTTCGCCGGACGCTAGCTGTTGCAATGATTTGTATCTAGCAGCAGTGTCAAAATTTTAGAGACATTTCAATGAGATTACATTGAGAAAACCTTAATCGTCTTAAATATATCTGAAGTTCGACTTTTTGTAAAGTTAAGGGGATTAAAATAGATAATAAACAAAAAATTACCTGTTTATTTAATCGAAATTTTATAAACGAAAACCAATGTAAGAAAAACTTAAAAGTAGTCAAATTCTGTACTAACAACACAAAAAATCATTGTTTTTCCTTGGGTGCACAAAATTTAAAACTGAGTATGACCACCATTTCTCTCCATACATACTGTTGTTCTCGAGCGCAACTCTCGATTAACATTTCGGAGCATTTTACGATTTATTTGCAATACACAATTTATAATGACATTCTCTAAATTTTGTATATTCCTAAAGGGTCGATGTTTATACACAGGGTTCTTTAGGTATCCCCACATAAAAAAATCTAACGGAGTCAGATCTACAATTCTACAATTGACAGGACAAAATCGAAAAAATAGGTGTTCGCCGGACGCTCGCTGTTGCAATGGTTTGAATCTAATGAAATGACTGTATCAAGATTTTATTAAGATTTTTCGCACATAAATTTAACAACCAGGTCTATTTAGTTGTACTTAAAACTACCAAAGCAGGCTCTGAAATTAAAACAACCAAATAATCTAGTAGGTTAAAAACAACAGAAAAATGTCAAACAAATTATAATTTGTTTGATTTCAACCTATGTCATTGGTTTATGTCTCGCATCTTACTAAGTTTGATATTTTACATAAGTTTATTAATATTTTATTCCTTAAAATGGCACCCACACTACTACTTCAGGAAAAGATAGAAATTATTTTAATTTCTGGAGATAATTACAAAAGCCATAGAGAAACAGCAGCAATTTTTAATGAGAGGCACCCCGATAAATCCCTCCATTATTCCACAGTATCTCGTCTATTCAATAAATTTAAAGAAACGGGATCGGTAGAAAATCAGTATAAAGTTTCCCATGAAAAACCGGTAACAGGTGACGAAGGTTCTCTGGATGTGTGTTTGTCGATCACAGAAACACCCCAATTAGCAGTTAGTCAAATATCGGAGATCACTAACATTCACGAAAGATCTGTGCGGAGGATATTAAAAAGAAACAAATTTCATCCGTACAAACCTAAATTTGTACAAGTATTAAAAGATAGGGATTATGACGCCCGCTTCGATTTTTGTGCCTGGTTCCAGGGTATGATTGAGGAAGATTTTAATTTCCCAAAGAACGTTCTTTTCTCGGATGAAGCTACATTTACCTCTAACGGAACCGTCAGTTCACAAAACTGTAGATGGTGGGCCACCGAAAACCCAGACTTTGTAATTCAGAGTAAAGACCAATATAGTTTTAAGGTTAATGTGTGGTGCGGAATTTTCAACCTCAGAATAGTGGGACCTTTTTTCTTTAGAGACAATTTAAATTCAGAACGATATTTAGAATTTCTACAAACTGAGATATCTGACTTTTTAGACAATTTGTCATTAGCCGAAAGAAGAAATTTATACTTTCAACAAGACGGAGCTAGCATTCATTCCACAAATGAGGTGAAGAGATGGCTGGATCAAGAATTTGGAAACCAGTGGATAGGACGGTTTTCTGAAAATCCGTGGCCTGCGAGATCACCAGATCTGACTCCGTTAGATTTCTTTATGTGGGGATACCTAAAGAACTCTATGTACAAACATCGACCCTTTAGGAATATACAAAATTTAGAGAATGTCATTAGAAATTGTGTATTGCAAATAAATCGTAAAATGCTCCGAAATGTTAATCGAGAGTTGCGCTCGAGAACAATAGTATGTATGGAGAGAAATGGTGGTCATACTGAGTTTTAAATTTTGTGCACCCAAGGAAAAACAATGATTTTTTATGTTGTTAGTACAGAATTTGACTACTTTTAAGTTTTTCTTACATTGGTTTTCGTTTATGAAATTTCGATTAAATAAACAGGTAATTTTTTGTTTATTATCTATTTTACTCCCCTTAACTTTACAAAAAGTCGAACTTCAGATATATTTAAGACGATTAAGGTTTTCTCAATGTAATCTCATTGAAATGTCTCTAAAATTTTGACACTGCTGCTAGATACAAATCATTGCAACAGCTAGCGTCCGGCGAAACCCTGTTTTTTTTAATTTTGTCCTGTCAATTGTAGAAAAAACTACTACATTCGTTTATTTTCATCCAGATACATGGGCTTTACATTAGCCAAGCTATCTAAACGAAAAAAACTGGAAATTTGTAAATCGATAAAAAAATATTTAAAAAAAATTGAGTTTTGCAATTTTTTTAAATAAAATCTTAAAATTTTGCACAAGGACCTAGAATTTAATTCTAAGCAATTTTTTCAAATAACTTTTTTTGATATCTCGTCAACTAACCTCACTTTTTGTAAATTAACAATTTTTTTTTTAATTTGACGCTATACCAGTGGTCACGTGACGTATGTCAAAATCGATTTTTAGGTTATCGGACATGCAGAACCGATCCCCCGGAAAAGTTTTTCCAATACTCACCTAATAAAAATTTTTCCCATATGTTGCGAACTTTTTGCCGGTCACCGTATATACTGATCATAGACCCCTTGTATGGCTTTTTAATTTAAAAGAACCAAATTCTAAGTTAATTAGATTGAGATTACGTTTAGAAGAATTCGATTATGAAATTATTTATAAAAAAGGATCTTTAAATACAAACGAAGACGCACTATCGCGTATTCAATTAAATGTTTATGAAAACGAATCTGTAATTAATAATCCCGGTGATTCAAATCAAAATATCGTAGAATTTTTAAAAGAGCTTGCAGAAAATCCTGTTCAAGAGAACAATGAACAACCAAGTTGCTCTAATCAGCAAAGTAGCAAAAAGATAAATGTTTTATCTGACATTCAAGTCATGCGACCCCGGATTCCTGATTCAACAATTCATAGTAATCAAGCAGACGCAGATCCGACTAATTGAAATATTTTAGTCGAGATAATTAATAACAAAGCTTTACAATATTTAATTAAAAAATCCCCTCATCCGGAAATAAAAATAAATACTGAAAATTTTGAGAAATTTAAAATAAATCATGTCGAATTACCTGAAAATCCAAATGTAATAAAATCATTTATTAAAGACTATATGAACCCCGAAAAAACTTGCTATGTTTACTTTTATAATAAAGAACTGATCCCTATTTTTACTGACATATATTTAAAAAATTTTCAAAATTTAAAAATTATACGCTGTACAAAACTAGTTAATAATATTTGTGAAAAAGAAGAAAAAATCATGTTGATGACTCATCAACACCAAGGAAAGACTAACCATAGAGGTATACTAGAAACTTATAATCGATTAAAAGAGTTATACTACTGGCCTAAAATGAAAACCGATATAAATCAGTTTATTAATAATTGTAATATCTGTCAAACTTTAAAATATAGTAGACATAAATCATACATTCCTTTAGTAAAAACTGATACACCTTCTAGACCTTTTCAAATGCTACACATAGATACTTTTATTTTTGAAAGTCAAAATTTTTTAACAATTTTTGATAAATTTTCAAAATTTGGACAAGCATACCCCTATGACAAAAACGCCAAATCTGTATGCGATAAATTAGTTAACTTTTTTTCGTTCTACGGATGCCCCGAATCTATTACGTGTGATAACGGTGGAGAATTTAATAACGAACTCTTAAAAGAATTATTAAAAACTCAAAAAATAGTAATACATTTTACTACCCCTAAACATCACGAATCTAACTCACCAGTCGAACGTTTTCATTTCACTCTACATTAATAGAGCATTTAAGAATTCTAAAACAAAATGACAAAGACAAATCCATTACTGAACTTATGCCATACGCAATAATTGCATATAACAGTATAGTTCATAGTGTTACAAAATACACACCCCATGAACTTGTCCTAGGTCATACCAACTCTAGAGACCCATTAAATTTAATTCCTACGTCATTTTATTCCGACTATGTGTCGTCACATAAAGATAAAATAGACCCAGTCTATGAAAACGTTACAAACAAAACTAATGACGCTAAAGAAAGAGTTTTAGCAAAAACCAATATTAAAGGAGACGAAAATCCTGAATTTAAAATAAATCAGAAAGTCTATAAAAAAACTATCGCAAAGAAATAAAAATAAACCAAAATTTAGCGGACCTTATATAATATATATAACTATATAATATTTATAACTGAGAAACTTGAATATAATCGTGTTAAAATAAAAAACGCGAAATATCCTGATAAAGTAGAAATTATACATATAAAAGAACTTAAGAAACCCCTTGTTACAGATGGTCCCTCGTCCAAGGAGACAACCCCAAATACCATAACTTAAATAATATTAATATTTTAAAACAAAACCAAGGAAATTTAAATATTGCCTTAAATAAACAAATGACACTTTTTAGTGACTCTATCGATAACTTTCAAGAAACTATTAAGAATGTTTCGCATAATCAAGAAACTTTAAAATCAAAAAATTAACTTTTGAAAAACTGCCTTTTGAACCAACTCTGTAAAATACCTTAAAGTTAGAGACTACTCTAGAAATAAGAAGTTATGTAAAAAATAATGAACTAATTTTTGTAATTGAGATTCCCTTAGTAGAAAAAGAAAACTATAATTTGTTTCAGTTATTTCCCTTACCTACCATGTATAAAAACTACCATAGAATAATTGTACCAAACTTTGAATACTTATTAATAAATGAAAGAAATTTTGGATACTCTAATCAACCATGTAAACGTACTTTTGCTAACGATTATTTATGTAATCATATACATTCTGAAAACTTTTATAAAAATACGCCCTGTGAGGTACAGTTATTACGGTACGAACATAATATTACTAATTGTAACACCCTGTATGTCAGCATTAATAATCTACAACTTCAAAATATTGATGACAATAAATGGATTTTGGTAACTAATAAAGATTTAATAGGTATCGAAAAATGCGGAGATACACAAAATAATATACTATTTAATGGAACTTATATGCTAGAATTAAGTTTTCCATGTAGTTTAAAATTAGGAGACATTATTATTAAAACTTATAAAAATGTTAAATATAATTTTAAGAACATTCCTTTGCCAAATATTGATACTAATTTAACCCATAAAACATGGTATAAGGAAGTAAAACTGCTCCATTTAAATAATATTAATTTTAATAAACTTAATAAACTTCAAGAAGAAATTAATATACAAAAATATGAAAATTTCAAAAAATTTAACGAGCCTATCTATTATAATAAAATAAGTATTTGGACAGTTTTGCTTTATGTTATTTTAAGTATAATAATATCATTTTTAATTTGGAAGTATCTACGACCTATCTATTTAAAAGTTACAAAGAATAAAAATATTGAAAATAATTCATTTATAATTTAGGTCATAGAAACTTGAAGGTTTATATGCCCTTCTAAGGGTGGAGGAGTTACATTCTGTATAAATGCTTATGATAGCACTTTTCGCCACTCCTTTTATATGATAAGAAATGTTATAAATAGGACTAGAATGCTTTGTCTCGTTACTTCTGTCGTGATTAGCTAAACTGTTCATTTTTTTCACTCCAAATAAATTCGTTATACTAGAGGGTTTCAAGTGGTTTTTCTAGAAATAAAATTATTTTTAAAAACGCCCTCCCCTCGGCCCGACGTATAACTCGCCATCGACCATTATTTGAAATTTGCTAATATTGCTGTTTAGGATGCAGAAGAAACGTGTATAATAAATGCATGATGTTTTTTAAAACCAATTTAAAACTAGCCATATATTTGTGCTGTAGACGAAAATAATAATTATTGTTCTTATATTCTTTTAGCCGTAATAAGTTTCTGAAAAGTTTGAATTGATAAACTGATTTTTTAGGAAAACACTGCTTTATAAATATTTCACTTTTTTTTTCTTTTATGTACAGAGACTGTTTAGATGTTACACTGGATCTAGTGAACAACAAACAATCCGACTCCCCTGTGAAAGTGGGAGAACTTATGTGTCTATTCAAGGGTTTGCACATAGATATTTCTACTAGTCACAGTAGAAGACGAGATGTATTGGCTAGGCGAGCTAGCAATTCCGTGACCTTAGCTCAAAGTAACACGGAGGTTCCTTCTCATACTGTACTCAATGGTAAGTGTAAGACTCATAAATAATTAAAAAGTAAAAATGACAAACAATGACTTAAGTAAAATCTTGCTGTTATGGTTTATTTTGTCAATTTTCAATAAAGTAAAGGGATTCACCAGGGAATTCGGATTCTCTTGTATATCAGCAACAAAGATTTTCGGATACTTATATAAAGGAACTTTTTTAAATTCTGGATCTAGAGTCTTCTCTTAAATATTTTAATGAATTTTTTAATTACCCTGCATAGGAACGCTTTGTTCGAAGCTTTGAAGTTTCAATCAAGGTTGAATCTTGCGACAGCTAATGAGGCAAATAACGGTAGGTATATGTTTCGAAAAGTTTTCAATATAAGACGAACTCTTTAAATATTTTTTTTTGGAAATAAATTGATACAAATCGGTCCGTCTTGTCATTATATACTCACGGACAAAAATATGGCATATTATATTTTATATCTTTTTTTTAATTTTTTTAACACCTGTAATTTTTATAACTAAGCGTGTTACATTGAACATTTTACGTAGGTATATTGCAATTTATTGCAGATAAAACACTTAACTATATGTGCAGGTTTGAATAAAGCCCCCCAATATACAGGGTGTTATGGAAATGATTTAATATATTGAAATGGGTGACTCCTGGGATAGTCTACAGACATATCCAATAGTTTTTTTTCTTAAATCGAACATTTTAAAAATTTTCAAAAATACCCTAAAACCTGACCATATTCGACGCACCTGGCTGAGCGAACACATGGCCCGACATAACGCTTGACAGAAAAATGCGCGCGATAAACTTAAAACAATTGAATTTGTTGTAACGTTGCCAGACATATAAATCTTTAAGAGAATTTATTTTCTGTTTTTAATCGTAATTTAAGACAAAGAAAAAAACCTTTTCCTCAGAAAAAAACCCTTTTCCTCAGAAAAAAACAAATAAAAAATAGTAAAAAGGCACTGCGAAATCAATCCTTTTTGTTGTAGCCTCAGTTTTAATTAATATTTATGACACCCTATATTAGGTTATAAATAAGATAAGCGTTATTCCTACTAGCTTAAATAAACTTTCTGCTAAGAAAAAGTTAAAAATCCAAACGAACAATACTAATTGAGCATAACTACATAGTATTTTAAAAGTATAAGCAAAATTCTTTCATTACAGCATTTGTAAAAAAAAACACATTATTCTGTTTCACGCAGCATGTTCAGAAAGTTCTTATTCGTCCTTCAGTTAAGAAGAAATTATGTTAAACTTACCGATTTTTTTGAAAAGATCCCCATAAATGAGTTTTGCACCCGCAAACGTTACCATAATATGTAAATATTATTAGTGTTTTAGATTTAATTTAGTTTTCAACCGTATTAGGCTAATTTAAGAAACCTATAATCAAAGCAGAAACTATTTTATAGTTGTAACGTCGTTGTCTTGAAATAAAGCGCGAACATTAAGTTTTTCACTTTTATTTCAGGATTAGACTAAAGTTATGAGATCTACATGATTAAGCTTAAACTGTAGCACCTTCTTAAGCTTACACGTGAGCTAAATAATAATAATGTTCCAAATATTTTAAAACACGACACTTTTACTTCTTAATTCCGCATTCTTGTCTGGAAGAAGTTTTTCTTCTTCTCCCTTTCTCTCGCTTTTACTGACATCTTCTGTCCCTTTTGGCGTAGTTCGTTTGCGGGCCATTTTGGCAGCACCTCATGGGATGGCGGCATGACGACAAAACATCCAAGGGCAAGGGAACACGTCCGTAGTAGGGGTTTTAGTTTGTTACATAGTAGAGAATAGGTATGTTGAAAATGTCTTCCATTACTTGCTTCCAAACAAGCGTGCGTCCGTAGCGTATTGTCCAGAACCAGTTGAAGGATATTTGTTAGGATAATTTTAATAAACACTGGAATCAAAGTACAAACGTATTTTTTATTGTTAATGAGCAAAAGTAAAAATTATCAGCTTAAACAAAAGACTTTGTTGAACACACTACACTAATTACTTCAAACTTTCTTCTCAAGTTAAACAAGAAAACAGTATTGATATCATTAAAGCTTTGGAAACGTGGGTTAGTCCATGGATGGCTCTAATCTACTTGGAAATAAAATTGGGATCCGATTTGAAAATAAAATACAAATATTTGTTTACTCACTCTGTGTAATTTGAAAATGCGAAATACGAAAATACCTCGGTAAAAGTAATATAACATACAGGGTGTCTAAAAGTATTAGTACGGGTAAATATCTTTGCTATTAATAAAGATAGAGACACAATTGTAGTTGTGTCTTATTGGTTAATAAATCTACTTTTTTCAGGTAATTTAACTTTTTCAACCCTCTTGGGGGGTGACGCTAGGGAGTTGAGGTCAAAAATTTTGAATGCAAACCTATGCCGTGTGGTCCCTTCTTTTAAAAGTCTTCAAAAAAGAAACATTTTACCGCAAACCCCGTATTTTAATTCATTTTTAAATGGCAAGCCTATAAAAATTATAAATTGTAAATCGTATAATCGGGCGAAGCATAAGTCGACCGTTAGTCGACCTCTTGTGCCACACAGTACCAGTCTGCTCGCACATTTATTTTTTGTTTTGTGGGGCACTTTTCTTTCTAACTTTTTTCCAACTTTTTGGACTTCTTCATTTGTCGTTTTTTATATTTTTTGTTTTTTGCCATCAGCGAAGTAGACCAAAATGCGTACAACGCGCAAACCGAGCGTGCTAGACATGCGCAAGGAATTTCAGGAGATGGACTTTGGTGTATTCATTTGAACCCATTCGCTTTTAAGAATATTTCTCCAATAGTCAAAGTACCACTACGTATTTACTTTTTTCCCAAGTTTTTTAGACTTCTTTATTTTTTTTGCGCAGTAGACCAAAATGCGTACCACGCGCAAACCAAGACGGCTAGACATGCGCACGAAATTTCAGGGGATGTACTCTGGTGTCTACATTCAAACCTACCCAATTTGAAGAATAGATCTCCAACAGTAAAACTACAACTACGTATTTAACATATTTCTACGATTTTATGAGGTCTTACTCTTTTGAACATTCTTACTTATGTGACATTGTGCCACCGCACAACAAGAATATGGGATGAAACATGAGCAATTTATTAAAAATATATAAACACAATCTTACGGTGGTATTTTACACAATCACAGCAACGCCCATGAATAAAATTATTTTTGTCAAATACCGTATACGTACGTACTTAGTTTCGGTATCGACGCGTCTGGTAACAGACAAGCAGTGCCTGCCTTACTTATTACGTTAAAAGTTGTTTAGAATGACCACCATGAACTTCTTGCCAGTAATAAAGTCCATTTTGGAACTCTGCCAAGAAGTAACATCTGCCATTCTCGAAAAGACCTTTAAAATGAGGTACCACACGGCATAGGGTTACATTTAAAATTTTTGACCTCAACTACCCAGCGTAACACCCCGAGGGGGTTGAAAAAGTCAAATTAGATAAAAAAGTAGATTTATTAACCAATAAAATACAACTAAAATTTGGTGTCTCTATCTTTATTAATAGCAAAGATATTTACCCATACTAAAGGCGTGTACCGTTGTCAACTTCGGTTACGGTTTTGTGTCCCGTAAGTATCGGTAACCTGAAAAGTTGGTAAGATTGGAAACGCGGTTTCTGAAAAATATCTGTCATTAATGTCACCGAAGGAACCGATGCTTCCCGGGCGTGTACCGTTGTCAACTTCGGTTACGGTTTTGTGTCCCGTAAGTATCGGTAACCTGAAAAGTTGGTAAGATTGGAAACGCGGTTTCTGAAAATATCTGTCATTAATGTCACCGAAGGAACCGATGCTTCCCCGCTGGTTTTTCGGTTTGTTATGTCATTTTGTTGTTTATGTTTCAAATTTTATTTTTTCACAATTAAAAATCGTCTTTAGTTTCAAAATGTTTAAAGCAGGAGGAGAGGTATGTTTTTGGGTTGGGTCGATATCTGTAAAAATAAAACAAACATAAGGGTCCGGAACGCTTTCCGGACACCCGAATTAAGAATCTTTTCACATGTCATCGAAAAATATGGATTTCAAATAGTATATTTCTGCAAAAAAATTTGCGGAATATTCAGTATTTTTCTTAAAAAAAATTATTGAAATTTGAAAAATTGCACAATAAAATGTCAGTTCTATGCGGTGGCGCCAAAATTTTATACGCACACGTATCACGCAGTCACAGTAAAAACTCAACAAAGATAAAACAAATTAAAAATATACTGATGAAACCTAAAACTGAGCAAACCTGTCCGAGAATGTATTTCACAACTCCTTGGCCACAAGAAGAAATTATATTATTTTTAACAACAGCTTTAATGCCAAATTTTTACAAAAAAGAATTAATACACCAAAAAAATTACAAATGTGGCAACACTGTGTTCCCATAAATCCAAAACGTCATTCAAAATTGATTTTTATCATAACCTCAAATATGTTGGAAAACCATCAGATAGGTGATAAAAATCATGTTTTTTTACTAATAAAGTAATTTCTGAGTTAAAATATTGCATTTTCCACATTAAAGATGATTTATAAACGTAAGTAGCATCGATATCAATAAAGAAAAGTGTTAAAATTCCAAAATTAAAGGTGTCCGGATAGTGTTATGAAACCTTTATTAATAGGGACTTTTTGCCACCCGCAAATGCGGCCACGCAAACGCTAAACTGAAGAGGTTTGCGTGGTGTTTCCAAAACAGCTTTTGCAATTGTACGCTAAACATTGTACAGGGATTTTACGCAAACCACTAAAAGGAAAATTGTACCAGAAATTTGTGTATTTGTAGCACGCAAACTATAGGTGTGTACAATTTTGGTTTACGTAAATTAGCAAGTTATGATGATTCTACAAAAAACAGAATTACACAATTAAATTAATGAGAGTTACCGTTTGTGTTATAAGACCTGAAAGACAGTGGTAAAGTGATAAAAGGGTGGATCTGTTAACGTAGGAATGTAAACACCTTTTAACAAAGAGATGTCAACAGTTTTGCCACAATGTTGCCAATCATGGGTGCCAGGTGAAAATACGGGGTGGGGGAGGGGGGGGGGGGGTGAGGCAAAAGCAAGCGTTCTTGTAAATATACACTTATTTTAAAAATCCTGTTCATTTACACGAAGTAGAAAATGGCAATAGCCAGCGGGGATGGTCGCCTCAGTGGCGTCGGCAGCATACTGCGGCGGGGGTGGGGCAACCAAAAGGGTAGGGGGGCAGTCGCGCACCCTGGCCCCCATCTGGCTACGCCACTGATCTGCCTCTACCTGGCGACACCCATAACAAACCTTAAGTGACTATATATGACAGGTGGATCGCTCTGTCATGGCGGTCATAAAGGGTATAAACATTGAGTTGTGATAAAAAGAAATCGTGATTTTTAAAATAAAAAGATGTCCACTAAAGTACGCGATTGGCACGATTTGAATTATGATATTTTAACATATTATATTCGACATTGTCAAGCGAAATGTTTATACGCTCTATAATGGTTTAAATTTTTTTCGCTGGGGGTTAGATCAGTTGTTGAAGTTCGCGAATATGGACAATAAGAATGACAGGGATATTCTTTTTTCTACGAATGTCAATAAAAACTTTTAGTGTATGTTCAATAGTAATTTCAGAACATTGTTTTTTACCATTTTTTTTACACATTTTCATTGTGCTTCAATCACCATGGGGATTCAACTACAAAATTCCCAATGTGCACGGGTATATTTTTACCAAGGTGGCGTTGACCGGCGCCGCGTCAACACGCCATAGTAATCGCACAGCAACGCAGACAATGCAAATAAAAAGTAAATGACAATTATTAGTTTGACATCTTAAAAAGAAAAATATTACTAATCCCATTTTATGTAACAGTAACATTCGTAGAAAAGTATAGTGAAAAACTCGCATGGAATGACCATTTCCTACTCGTATGATTTGCAGCACTCGCCTGCGGCTCGTGAAGCAAACGTCATACTCGTAGGAAATGCATGTCATTCCATGCTCGTTGTACAATATACTATTTTAGTCGAGGCAATTGTTTTCTATCTGCACTCTTAACAACGAATGTCTAAGAATCATCGGAATGTTAAAAGTTGTGAAGAAGAGATCGCTTAATCGTACAGCTTAAAATCGTAGTGTGGATTTTAATGTCGTTTGAAGCAACCCTGCCAGCCCGTGTTTAATAGAATCCTGAAACCGACGTTGCCGTAATTCAAATTTTTCCTGTGCCAATAACCTACACCCTACACTCTTTGAGTCGTTTAGTTGTATTGCCGCGATCAAAAATCAAAAAGAAAGTCGTACTTAAGAGTCCAAATGCAGCTTAGGGACTTTTTGAAGGTCTTGCTGATTGCTGGCTACCCCATTTAATTTGACAGCAATGTTTTGTACATGAGAAGGTTACAGTGGAGGGTCAGTTAAAGTAAATTTAAGAAAGCTAACATGCAAGCAAACTCCTAAGAAAATTAGATGTAGATACGACTTCTTTGTACGCCCCTATACGTGTCATAAAACGAAATGGTTATTTGAAGCGTCACCTACAGGCAGTGGTGTATTTAGGTAAAGTGCCGCCCCGAGCTATTTAAATCTGGCTGCCCCCTCCGTCAGCATTTCTTCACATTTTACATCACAATGAAGACATATTTGCTGCCCCTACAATTCTGCCGCCCTGGGCTATAGCCCAATCAGCCCATACGGAAATATGACCCTGGTAATAGTAATGAAATGAATGATAGAGTTCATTTTATGATAAAACTCAGCGTTGCGACATTTCACAATCACAGATGACATCAACAGCTGATATTGGTTCCTTAATAAAGTCCCTAGATCAGTAGTTGGTTGGTAGTGGGCATCAAGCTGACATGACAGGTTGTGTCGTTTTATTTTCTTTTGATTTTGGTATTTTGTTTTTGTGATGTTAGTGTTTCCGTGGGTGTTGTTTTGATAGTGCGTGTTTTAATCATTTTGCTTTTCGACTTTATAGATTTAGAAGACTAGATTTTATTGGTGTTTATTAGTTAAGTTATACGGTGAGTACAAGTCCAGTCCTGTCTTTTACCCAACCTCTAAACGTACAATAGACCAGACTTCAACAGGGTGCCATAGATGACAAGTGACTTGGCCACCATATTGCGAGATCTAAGAAAAAGTTTACTATACCTATTAATTACAACTATGGCTGTGTTTAGCTGATCATCAGCGGTCGCAGCAGCTGGCTGGATTTGGCAGCGACCACATGATTACTTATATCAAATGTGAAAACATGTAATGTAACATGCCATCTGTCAAATTTGATCAACTGCTGAGACCGCTGAAAATCGGCTGAACGCAGCCAATGATAAATTAATTCTTGCAAGAGGACGTGACAACATAGCAGTAGCAGGGTGGTTTAAACCATTTTTCTATCGATCGACGGCGAGCGAATGCCGAACAGCCGAATTCACCCGAAGGCAAATGTCAATTTCTTGAATCAGCTGATGTGTGATGATATATTATAAATATGTATATTAATTTGTGATTTGTTCTTGTCTTTAAATATTGTATTTTTTAGAGTGACGAAATATTTGCATGCCTTATATATTAAGAAAGGAAAAATCTGGGACTATTTCTCTGTTTAGTTAGGAATAAGAAATCAAACGCATTAGCTACAGGTTTGGTCACTTTTATCATTATATAAATAGGTACCTATATAACCATACTGGTATAAGTTAAAGGTTCTTAACAGACAATGAAGGATGTTCTTGAGTGACTTGTTTTAATGTGTGAAGAAAATAATGAAGTAAATGAAAATGGAATACCTACTCCTTAACCTTATCCAAACATACGAGACCATTGAAAGCTTGTCTAAAGATGAATGTAGGAGCAATTTTAGATTTCTCAAAGAAGACGTACTTCAGCTTTTAAGAAAACTTAGAATACCAGAAAAAATTAGAACGTCTACATGGTCAGGTAATTTCAGTGTTAAAAAAGTGTGAAGTTCGCCCCCCATGACATTTTTTAACAATAGTCGTGGTTCAAAACTCATAAGTTATGTCTGTGAAGTTGCAAAAACAAAAGTTTGGCCACAGTGCTTAATAGTTCTAAAGGAGTTCTACAGTTCTTTGTGATTTTCGAGGCCGGAACTCTTACCCAAAAAATTGTAATACCTACATGTTTTCTGCTTTTTGGGAAGGAAAAAATTACACAATAAAATGTCATTATCTTTATGCAGAACTGTAGAACTATTGCAGAACTAACGGGAACTCATGAGTTTTAAACCAGAGCTCTCGTTAAAAAATATTTCATGGGGTGCAAACCTCACACTTTTTTAACTATCAAATATTTACGTTGTAAACAAAAAAATACCATTCTAATTCTACAGAACTGTAGAACTATTGCAGCACTAACGGGAACTCATGAGTTTTAAACCAAAACTCTTCTTAAAAAAATTTTCTGGTTAGAACTTAAAGTATTGACAGTTCAAAAAGTGTGAAGTTGGCCCCCCATGACTTATTGTTTAACAATAGTCTTGGTTCAAAACTCATAAGTTCCTGTTAGTAAAAAGTAAAATGTGTTCTACAACTCTTCATAGGAAACTAGGAACTCCATGAATTTTTAATGAATTTTGCTCGGAATTTTGCATTTGGGGGACCAAATTCACAGACATGTACTTATGTATATTATAATTGTGATTGTAAAACTGTCTTTTGGTCCTTGCATTATCTTTTGTTTTTTTTTTCAGTCTGTAGGGGTGCAAAATTTAATATTTTTAAGTACAATACTGTACATACTGCAATGCTTTATTACATCTGTGATATGTGTAGGTATAATGAGTTGAGATATACTGTTTTGAGCTCTCAATGTTTGTAGGTGTGGGAAGGCTATGTAAACTGTTAAGAAGACTGAATTATCCAAACAGACTAGGGGATGTAGAGCCATTTTTTGGAGTGTCAAATCTATATATTTCAGCAATAACAATTGAAGTTATGCAGATTATCGTTAGTAATTTTGGAAAGAAACACGAATTTGCAAAACCTGCAGTAATGTAAGGCATGTAAACAATAATATTACAAGAATAAGTAACAGTGGGGGCTGGTGAAAGTTTAAAGTTCTATATCTCTGTGTTTTGTTTGTTTTATCTTCGGACAGCCCACGGAGGTCTTTAACCTAAGTACTCTAGGTACCGTGGGTGTACTGGGGGTATCCGTCGCACACATCCAGAGCTGGAAACATCCGTATGGATTTCACCAGCCCTTTAGCAGATGTCTGGGGTGGTGCCGCCTCGGACGAGGAATAATCCTCTACCACCTTCCATTGCTCTATGCCAAGTTAAGGATTTTTGATAATGAGCCTACTAGGAATCTTTTGGTAACGAAACAAAATAGGTGTTTTGTAATTTGCGAAAAAATGTAGAATTTTTGCTTTGACTCTCCTGGAAAAGAAATGAGCATGCTTAGGTATTTTATTTTATATTTTTTCTAAACAAACTACATCACTTTGTTAAAAAATTGTAAATTTTAAGAGAACAAATGGGTTTGTTTGGGTTGGTGTTACTAGAAAGTTAGTCATTTAACTTTTTTTTTTAAATTATATTTGAGGTTTCACAAAATTCAAGTGACTATAACTTTTTACTAACACATTTTTTTCTCTTCTTTCTTTTTCAAATCTAAAAATTTTCGACAAAATGATGTAAAATTTATTTAGAAAAAATATAAAATAAAATAACTAAGCATGTTTGGGGGTAAAAGCAAAAATTCAACTTTTTTTTGCAAATTAGGTAGAAATAATTTTTTTTTCTTTACCAAAACATTCCTAGTAGGCTCACTATTAAAAGCATGAACTTGGCATGGGTCCTGTAAGTAGCAACAGAGATATACAGGGTTTGAACTATAGGCCTGTCTCTTTAAAAAATAAAGTTAGCCTGCAGGTTTTAAAAAAATAACCGTGTACAACTTTAAAATTTCAGCAGCCGCCACTGATTTATTAGTATGGAAGTAATTTCAAACAAGTTCAAAAAATTCTTCTCTCTCTTGACACCAAAAAGTCCTCCGGTCTGGATGACATACCACCAGCAATTGTCCTAAAAAACTGCGCTCCAGAACTTGCACCCATCTTAACTCGTCTTTTCCAGATCTCTCATGACAAGGGTATCTTCCCAGATAGCTGGAACACTGCTCGAGTGCAGCCTGTCCCGAAGAAAGGATCCAAGTCCCTTCCATCCAATTATAGACCTATCTCTTTTGTACTTGTACTGTAATATATTTTTGTCTACCAGTAAAGACTACAAGTGTAATAGCTTTCAAGTCCAGTGACGTACGCAGGAGGGGGCTGCAACCCCCCCCCCCCCCCAACCAACATCACAGGCACACAAAAATTGAAAAAGTACACTTATAATTCAGACCCCCCCCCCCCCCCCCCCCACACAGACAAAATCCTTGGTGCGCCCATGTTGAAGTCATGTATTTTTATACTTAGTACATACCTACAGTGGGTCTGAAAATGTCTGCAAATGGAAAACTTACTACTAATTTATTGAAAACAAGTTCCTCGTAATAGTTTCACTTTCTTTTAGTGCAAAACCTAAGGAACTGTATCTTGGGTTTAAAAATTAGTGTAAGGTTAGCCTCATGGCGTATTAAAAACAAAATGTTTCCCAACATTTCTAAACAAAACGTTACCTTATGTCAGTTCAAACTTGCATTGAATTATTACACTGAAAGTAATAAGCCTTTTTCTCCTATTTTTGTTTCGAGGTTGCATAAGTACGAGTATTTTAGGTAATAAAAAAAATTAGATATGGTGGAATCTCTTCTTGTTTTTGGAGGCTGCGAATCTAAATTTAGATATATTTACCTTTAAGAATTTACATTGTCCACTATACAGGTAAAGTCGGTCTCTCTTGGGGCCATTTTGGATTATTAACTTTTTTCCTTACAACTAAAATCCATTTATAGAGGATGTTTTCAGATACGATTTAGGTATTGAATAAGTCAAAAAGTACTATAACTCAGGGCCTATTTTAACTGACTTAGGCGCTCGACTCGCGCAAATTTTTGCGCCCCCTATTGGCCAGAAACTTTTCGAGTGAAAATGGGTATAGAGGTAATAGGAGAGTGAGAAACTAAAGACGCAGCATAGGTGTAGTTAGGCAATCAAATTGATGGGTGGTTAAGCCCTAGACCCTATTCAGCATATGGCTAAAAAAATTAGTTGCCTTAGTGCTTCATGTAAATTATGACGATGGTAATTAAGAGTTTTGTGGGTGCTAAGCACCCCCCCCCCCCCAACTACAAAAAATATATGTGATTTGAATTTAATGAAAGTTTTGAAAAATGATGGAAAGAAATAAAATAAAATATGTATGTATTTATAAATATATTTAAAAAATAAAATATTTACAAAGAAAACAAAAGGTATTTTTTATTAATATTTTCTCGGAGGTAAACACCTGCTGTTTGCTTGGACTGATAGACTACAAATAATATAGGTACTTTTTGCAATTCCACCCAATTTTCTTTTTATTAACGCAGTGACGCAATACTCCTTTTCACATAGAGGGTGTTAATAAAGTATGTGGCATAAACATGGGTCCTAAACGACTTTGTTTTTAATACACAGGGTGTTGAATTTTTTTAAAAGGTTTTTCTTAAATAACTAGGAGACGCAAATTAGTATCAAGTTGAAACTTGGTGACAATTTTTAATGCGTAAAGAGGAGTCTTTTAAGAAAAAAACTGTTTTTCTTACTTTGCCAGTAGCATGCACAGGGATAACGTCCAAGGTTTAATAAAAAAAATAATGAAGTACGTCAATTTTTTTTTTAAATCTGATATAGGATTGATGATTTAGCAAATACAACTACACAAAAATCATCTTATTTTTTTGCTCAAAGTGGCCATTTTCGATAAAAACGAAAAAATGTAAAGTTATGCATAACATTATTTATTACTGTAATTTGTTGAAAACAACGAAACAATCAGAGAGTCATGGAAACAAAAACACTTCTTTAAACAAATTTGACAAGTAGCAAGATTCCTCTTTATGTATTAAAAATTGTCAGTAAGTGTTCACTTCAAACTAATTTGTGTCATCTGGTTATTAGGGAAAATTAAAAAAAAATAACACCCTGTGTATTAAAAACCAAGTCTTGTATCACCTATGTTTATATGAACATTTTTTAGTCTTTAAACTGACTAAGGTCTAATTCCCCAAATTTTGGCCACATACCTTATTAACACCCTGTATATAAAACTGTCCATTGTTTGGGTTTAATATATAACACTATAAATAAAGCCCTAGTGCACTAGTATACATAAGCACTTGTGAATCATTGATTTTGATATGTTCATAACCGAAACATTAGTTAAATTCTTCAATCTGTTTGTTACTTTCAGTTCTGGTTTTAACAAATAAATTTCAGCTTCCAACGATGTTCCAGATGTTCTCGAACAAGAATGTAACTACTTGTACTTCTCGATGTACTTAGGGTTTCATGGTGGGTTTTAGCACTAGGTTTTGGAGGCCCTGCTTCCTCAACAGTATCGGTTGATTTATTTTCACACTAAAGATTTTACCACTATCTGTTGTTTAGAGACTTCGTTTACTACAAAAAATAGAAATGTTTAGAGTATTGATAATATAGGTACAACTGTAATCACAATGTAAGAAGGTAATATAATATTCATTTATATTATAAACGTTTTATTGAGAAGCATCTTTAAAATTACATACCGTTTTGTTAAAGATGCGAAGATAAACTTCCTTTTAGCGTTACATTCATATATAAGTAGTTGGTCCTTTTTTCTTCTCAGTGTTTACTAAATGACAACTGACTGCAAACGAGTGACTTGCCTCCTAAAAAGTAAAGTTTATGAGTTATCACATTCACTATTTACGTTGTAAATATGAATACCTCATCAGAGTAATAGACCTTTTCCTTTCGGATGATTCTACAGGAAATACAAAGAACTTCCATTTATGTTCATCACTGTAGTGTTGGCAATCGGCTTCAAGGCACATAACCATGGTGGGAATGTCTTTAAGCTAGAAAAATCATAAAATAACACATAAATGCAATCCAAAACAATAACATAACCTCACAAAACTGTAATCACTTTAAAATAAGAGTTAAAACGTTACCTTTGAAGATTATGATGGAAAATCCTTTAAATACGCACACTTTATCGAAAAATAAATCTCATAACTCTTATTCAAGAAGAATACAATAATAAACTGAAATAAATCAAAAATCGAAATGGGCTTTTGACAATTGACATAACCTATCGATTTTTTCTAAAGGAACTTTAAGCTCCGCCCATTCATGTGTCGTTAACCCCAAACATTGGTGACTATTTCCCTGAAACTTTCACTTTTCCTAGTTTGCAGTTGGCGATGTTGCCACTGTGAATATTTTAAACTGGAATATGATGAATTTATTGTCCAAGAAAGTGCCTTCACAAGTTTGATATGCTAAGTGATATACGCGTATAGGTATACGGTCGTTTTCCCTTTTTGTTCTTATTTACACTTATTGTTACAGTATAATATTCGTGCTTGCCATTTCTGTCAATGGAGTACACCCGATGGGAAAGAAAACTATGGCAAGATCAATATATCAACAGCCAGGGGCGGGGTGTGCCTCAAAAAACGGGGGGGGGGGGGGAGAAAGATACCGGGTCTTCCAGGGCAGGAGGGGAGGGGAGGTATTTTACCATTTCTCTCACAAAAGTTAGGGGTGAAGGTAAAAACGTGGGGGGAGTAAGCCCCCTCCCGACGCGCCGCGGCTGTCAACAGCTAAAGTGATATCTTGTCGAAAAGTTATAAAAAAGGAACTCCCCTTTTAAGGAGACCTCGTCAACAACATTTTTTTTATTGTGCACTAGTTACGACACAAAACTCAAAATTGTTCATTATAAAATTTTCCGTACCTAGGTTCTTGTTACGCCAAGGAAATTTTTTATTCTTGCTGGTAAATAGCTTATTTTTTACCATTTAGTCACGATTAGGATACAATGGAGCAACAGCAAAGGCATACACGCAACTACCATGAAGTTTTTGGGGGGCTTCAACTCCACCCTATATTATAGTCCAGACTTAAATATATACATCTTCTCTCTATACGCCTTTGGGGGTAATAAAACGATTGGGGACGTTTAGCCCCCCAGCCCCCAACCTAGAGACAAAGGTGATTTTATCAAAAATGTATACCTAGTACAAAATTTTATTTAATCCCTTTTTATAACCAAAGCTTAAGTTTATTTTAAACATGTTAAAACTCCAGGTTTAGACACTTATAGACAGGTTTATCAATTTGTGCGCCACTACGCCCTATGTTTTAGGCGCCCCCCTCCACATACCATTCATACCAAACTCAGCATTCATCTTGGTGTAGGGGCGCCTGCCCTTTTCGGGGCCCCTACGCATGTGCCTAGAGTGCCTAATGGATATACCGGCGCTGGGTATAGAAATTCGTTTCATCACCACTAATATTGATCAGATACATTTCTTGTTACCTGTTTGTCATTTTCATCAAGCAGAACTTTTTTTATTTTCTTTTGAGTAGTAACACTAGTAACATATCTATAATTAGAGAGAATTATTTCCGTGTATCAGCATGTTTCTTGCATATTCCATACGGAAATAAAACCATACAAAGTATCAACATATTTAAACATATTAATTTTGCAAATTATTATTATTTTCGCTGCTTAAAGGCACAAGACAAGATATCGGAATAAAGTGGAATTAAAGTAAACGCTCCCATAAATCTCGTATAATTGCGCGTTTCACTGAAACAAAACCCGTTAAGATGTGGCAACATAGCTCACACCTTCCCTTAACTTCATATATCCATCTTTTGCTACACTATAGCTATTTCTTTCTCACACATGTTCAGCGCCCTGAAAATCCAAGACCCCCTAAAATTTTGCGGCTTGTAAACCGTTTTCAGGCGATTTAGCGCTTTGCGTGAGCGTTTGCGTGAGGTGGCAAAAAGTCCCTAATATTCATTTTCGATAAAACTGACATTAAAAATACTAAAAACCTAAAAGCCAAAAGGAATTTTAGTTCACCATGCACCTTGTGTTGGTGGCGCTAGTAGTGAAATGTCATTAATGTCTATTTGTCTTGTATCTCATTTTACATAGGACCCGCTCTTCTCTCTATTTGTATTTTTTGCATAGGACCTCGTACTTCAATGTCTTCGTCACTTGAACTCTCAGCAGAGCTCAAAAGCTCTTGCACACAAAAGTCCTCCATTTTGCCTCAATAAAAAACAAACAACCGATCCTCCTTGCAGACTAACGCGAAAGTCAGAAAAATAAACTCAGAAAATAGAAAAAAGCTAAAAATGCAAATATTCGGAAATCCATACACAATAATTTGCCAGCTATTATCTGAAACTGACAACTGACAGAAACGACCGATCTGCGTTCCGTTGTAAATCCGGGTTTTTCAGGAACCGGCGTTACCATTGGTTTACCGCATTGTACCGAATGGTTAACCAGGTTTGACAACGGTACACAGCCTAAGACTTTTTAGACACCCTGTATGTTATATTACTTTTACCGAAGTATTTTCGTATTTCGCATTTTTAAATTACACAATGTGAGTAAATAAATATTTGTATCTTATTTTCAAATCGGACCCTAATTTTATTTCCAACTAGGTTAGAGCCGTCCCTGGAATATCCCACGGTTGCGAAGCTTGTACCCGAAGCCACGCTAAAGGGTTGTTGACCCCATTCCGACCGCTAGAGTGATTCCGATTGGCCGAACCGCACTCATGCGTCTTCGTCAGCTGTGTATGACCAGTTTAATAATACGGTTTACATTATTTTTGCTATTTATTTCTTAATTTGTGAAAGAAAAAGTTAATGCCGTTTAATATTAACAAAAGTTAAAGCCGTTTAATATTAACAAAATATCGTTTCGTCGCTTAGTGAGGTGCATTTTAAATTTAGTTGAAGTTGGGGTATTTATTTTGGTTTAAACAGCTTTTCTCTAGAGGGTTTTATTAAATTTGTGTTATAGGCAGTATTTTAACTTTTTGAAATTAATGGTGCTATGGTATGTGTTTATAGTGTTGGCTATTTATAAGAAAACAAAACATTTCCTTGTATCAAAAAAATCTTGATTTGACTTGCTGGAAGATCGTATGAAGGTAAAGTTTATTATTAATTTAGTTGTGAGGAATTTCGCTTAAAAATTCGGTGGTTTTAGGGCAAAAGGTGATATGTGAGAAAAGTAAAATTTTACAGGAGAGCAAAATAGAAGCATTCTGCCATAAAAATATGTAATAGAAACAAACTTAGCTCATCTTGGCAATTTAAAATAGAATTGTTTTTAAGGCAAATCGAGCCATATGGCTTTTAGAGAACATAGATCTTATTGGCATATAATATGTAACACAAAAAACGTGATTTGGCCAAAATATCGACATAGCACCTTTTGCCATAAAACCACCGAATTAAGGACGATATAGGTAAATAAACCTGTTAATAAATGCCCAATCTTCTGTTAAATATGATTTAAAATAGGCAAATAAAAAAAAGTACATTCTTAAGTGTTGGGAGTTTTTTGTTTAAAGCTAATTTGGAACCAAAATTTTTGTATAGGTACTCTTTTTCTTTCAAAAATTTCTGGTCGGCCTAATTGAACAAAATTTTACTCTTGTTTTGAATAGCTGTTCTATGGATTTTTTGTGTTGTAGTATTTTAACTTTTTGAAATTGAATGTTTTAAAAGATTTAGTATGATTTCTTACTTTAAAGATAACAAATCTATTATTTTTTCAAATCTGTTACTTACATAGGAATATTCTAGAGAGAATTGGCAACGTCACAGTGACTACTGATGTCAAAACAAAAGTTTTTTTTTCTGTAACTGACGTTTCCCGCTGTTTTTATATGGTCATGTGTTTATTGCCAGTGGTGAACTGTTACTTAAAAAAAATTTTTGAGGGCCAATATCAACCTTTTTTTTATAGTGAAGCGCCATTTATGAATATTTTTATTCAATCCGAATTCATATCAGGAGTTACCCATTCCAATATATTAAATGATTGCCATAACACCCTGTATATATATATATATATATATATATATATATATATATATATATATATATATATATATATATATATATACAGATCCAAATGGCTTTATCAGACCCGATACGTCTTACAGACAACCTCAGACCCACCAGTTCTATTAGGGTTGGGGGAGTGTAAAAGGTGGATAAAGTACTTACGTCCTTTCAGAAAAAGAGGCAACATTCGAGGGGTAACAAAGGAACAAAAATACAATTTTGGTATGTTTAATATACGTCATTCAATCCGCACGTACTGCCCACTTTTCGAGCCCATCCAAAATACAAATAATATTGTATACCGACGTTAGTAAACCAAGCGATGTTGCCACTTCCAAAGTTTATGATATGCCTTTTTTGGGCGCGAAAACACTGTTACACGAGGTTATTTGCATAAGTGTTAATAACAGGTGACTTGTTTAAGCGGTAAAGTTGATTCTTATGTGATTAAAATTGAACAACAAAATTATTATTAGAATTAGCCACTAGCAGTAAATCAGGTGAGTAATTTGTAGTTTTTATTGGATAGTTTTAGATAAATCAACAAATAATATAATTATATGTATTTTTAACCGATTTCACTCAAGGAGGTTATCAATTCGGCCCTTATGTATTTTTTATGTATGTTCGTGCATAATTCTTGAAAGGATTGACCGATATCGATATTTTTTTTCGTTTTGCAGATGAGTTCTCCCGAATTGTCACATTTTAAGGGTTTTTTTGCTGAAGTGAGCGGAAACCTAAAGAACTGGAATGGCGGCACCGATTTCAATAATTTTTTCTCTGTTGTGTTAAGCATGATGGTCAGGTGGTCCTGTTGGTGTTTGACTTTAAAAAAATAATAAACAGGAGGGGGTGAGACCGGTAAAACCGAAGCTGCTTAAAATTTTTCCGAAAATGTTGATTAATATCTCATTTTCGAGGTAAATGAGAGCATAAAATCTTATTTTGTCTAACAGATTTTAAAAAAATACCGGTGGGGGAGGGGATAAAAAGAAGAAACTGGAAAATTGTACAAAAATTTAACTATTGTGTCATTTTCGGGGTTATTGAGGTCAGAAAATCTAATTTTGTCTAACAGATGTTAAAAAATTAGCGCGGGGGGGGGGGCGGTAAAATGAGGGATTGACAATTTCTCCAAAAATGTCACCTTACTTGTCATTCTCGGGGTTATTGAGGCCAAAAAATGTAATTTTGTGTCCTAGAAATTTAGAAAATTGACGGCGGGGGGGGGGGGGGGGGGATAAGGAGAAGCGACTGCCAATTTCTCCAAAAATGTTAACTAATGGGTGAGGGCTTATTGAGGTCAGAAAAGCTAAGTTTATGTAACGGATGTAAAAAAATTACGGCGGGGGAGAGGGGCAAAAGGAGCGCGTGGAAAATTCTTTAAAAATGTTAACTATGTCATGTTCGGGGTAACTGAGGTCTGAAAATCCAATATTACATGGACATTACAAATTTAAATTGGGGGCAATAAGATGAAGGGGGAGGGAGAATAGGTGAACTAAAAAGAAAGAAATATTTTTTTTTCATAAAAATGAACCGACTTCACAAAAGAAAAAGCACTAGAAAGTATGAAATAATATTTTTACGAATTTGTAACTGTGGTTGATGGTTAACTTAATTTTGTTGAAAGTTAAGTAACTTGTACACCGAAGTTCTAAACTTTGAAGTCGGCGCAATATTAAAGTTTAATAGGAGTCCTTAATGATAATACATTACTCAAACACAAACATAGCTTTATTGTCATTCAAAAAACTGCAATTTTTTATTGACAAAGCCTGTTATACTTACTATTATGTAAGAAGAATTATTTAATAATTACTATAAAAGATTCTACTAATAAAATATCAAATGAAAAATATAACATTTAAGAAAAAACACTACAAAAAACGTCAACTGGTATAAATAAATATGTCTACCTATATGTAACAAAATAAAAAGTATCAGTAGTGGCAGGGCAAGAAGGGCCTTTTGTAAATAATATTTTTGAGGTACAGAAATATAGATTTAAAATCATAAGAAATAGTAAAAACACAAAATAAAAAATTTTACAAACAAAACAAAACAAATATCTAAAGTTAATTAACGCTATCCCTATAAAATTCATCAACGGTGTAATAGACTTTTGCAACTAAAAAATTTTGGACCTTCCTCTTAAACTTTTTATGACAATTTATTTGCCTTATGTTGTCAGGTAGGGAATTAAAAAGTTTTTTTCCATTATAGAAAATTGCATTTCTGGTTAGCGATGTGGTAGGGATGGGTAGGACAACTGTATGTGTATTTCGTAAAAAGGTAAACCGGTAGTCTATAGCCTAACTTCTTTTTAATAAGACATACAGTTTCAAGTATAAATAAACAAGCTAAAGTCAAAATTTTGCGTCTTAAAAAGAGTGGCCGGCAAGATTCACGAAAACCCGCCCTACATATAAACCTTATGGCTCTTTTCTGTATGAAGAAAACTGAATTAAAAAGATAATTAGAGCATGCTCCCCAGAAACAGATACCGTATACCGTGTCTCAAATGTGACTCAATCAAAGAAAATAGACATTGCGACTCGTGGAAAATGTCAGTTCTTTAGCCACAATTCTTACAGCAAGGCAACCACTGGATATCTTTTTGTTTAGGTTCAAAATGTGGTGTTCAAATTTTAATTTTTAGTCGATCAAGAGACCCAAAAATGTATTTTCTGGCGACGAGTTAAGAGCATTATTATCGAGAAGAATATTATTGATTTGTCATTTAAAACTTATAATATTTGTTTTAGACACATTAAGCGACAGATGATTAGCGTCACACCACTTTTTAATCGTAATGAAGTCATTATTTATATTTTGCTCTAAAATATTTGTATCTTTATTATGCCAAAGAATTGTCGTATCGCCCGCAAAGACGTTAATAAATTGTTAATAAAGAGTAATATTTTTAGTTATTTATGAGTAGAGATAGATAGGGCGTTCTGCATCAGAGCTCCCAAGCAAAGTGTGCAAACCCAACTCCGATACCGAGCAAATCGGAGCAAACCCAACCGGTACCGAGCAAACGAGAGCAAACCCAACCCGATACCGAACGCACTCACTCAAACCCAGCCCGATACCGAACGCATCTAATCAAACCCAACTGTCATCTGTCACCTGTCAACTGTCATCTGTCAACTGTCACACTCTTGGGCGTTAGTTATTTTGGTCTTAACTACTTGGGCACTATTTATTTGGGGGCACTATCTATTCTTCTCCTTCTTCTTCTTCTTCTTCTTTCTGCCGTTTTTGTTCACGATGACGTCACAAACTTTTTCATTAATTCTAATTAAATGTATTTATTTCGTAAGTCGCATATGCACTGAAAAAAGTTTTCTGTCCAAGGCGCGGATCGAACCCGCACACACCATGTGTATAAATTTCGTATTATATACGTTTCCCAGCTATAGAACCAAGTACGCCACAGCACCTAGTTGAATAAATAAACATGGAAAATGATACCATATGTTTTAGGTGTTTTTTGCGATATACAAATTAAAAAATACGTCACGTGTTCGGGGGCGTTGTCAGAAGGCGTTTAAAAAAAGAATGGCGTTGATCGGCCCTTTGGTTCCGGAGAAAATAATAGTATTATGCTACTACATACATATAAAGCCTCGTGCGCATGGCTCGTTTGTGCGATATAAAAATTTAAAAAATACGTCACGTGTTCGGGGACGTTGTCAGAAGGCGTTTAAAAAAAGAAAGGTGTTGATCGGCCCTTTGGTTCCGTAGAAAATAATAGTTTTATGCTACTACATACATATAAAGCGTCGTTCGCATGGCACGTTTGTGCGATATAAAAATTTAAAAAATCCGTCACGTGTTCGGGGACGTTGTCAGAAGGCGTTTAAAAAAAGAATGGCGTTGATCGACCCTTTGGTTCCGGAGAAAATAATAGTGGTCCGGTTGGCGGTTGTGTTAGCGATAAGCAGTCTTAGACGCCAAAAAATTAATAAATTTAAATTAAAAATTAACAAAAAATTCCCGATCATGATTGTAGGCTCGTGCGAAAGCTCTCAGTGGCGTAGAAATTAAATATATCAGTTACATGTATTAACATATAAAGTTCTGCTGAGTCTATCCGAGGTTGTCACTCAATGAGTGTAGGTGAGAAACATGGGCTGGACTCTAGGGAATGATTCTGTGATATCAAAGTTGATTGTAGACCCGTACGGAAGCTCTCAGTGGCGTAGAAATAAAATATTTCAATTACATGTATTAACATATAAAGTTCTGCTGAGTCTATCCGAGGTTGTCACTCAATGAGTGTAGGTGAGAAACATGGGCTGGAGTCTAGGGAATGATTCTGTGATGTCAAAGTTGATTGTAGACCCGTACGGAAGCTCTCAGTGGCGTAGAAATAAAATATTTCAATTACATGTATTAACATATAAAGTTCTGCTGAGTCTATCCGAGGTTGTCACTCAATGAGTGTAGGGTGAAAAAGTGGGCTAGAGCCTGCAGAATGTCTCTGTGATGCCAAAGTTGATTGTAGACTCGTACGAAAGCTCTCAGTGTCGTAGAAATTAAATATTTCAGTTACATATATTAACATATAAAGTTCTGCTGAGTCTATCCGAGGTTGTCTCTCATTGAGTGTAGGGTGAAAAAGTAGGCTAGAGCCTGTAGAATACCTCTGTGATGCCAAAGTTGATTGTAGACCCGTACGGAAGCTCTCAGTGGCGTAGAAATGAAATATGACTGTAACATTAAAATGGAAAATGAAGGCTGCTGAGTCTATCCGAGGTTGTCACTCAATGAGTGTAGGGTGAAAAAGTGGGCTAGAGCCTGGGGAATGCCCACGTAATGCCAAAGTTGATTGTAGACCCGTACGAAAGCTCTCAGTGGCGTAGAAATGAAATATTACTGTAACATGTATTGAAAAATACAGTGTTGTTGAGTCTATCCAAGGTTGTCGCTCATTGAGTGTAGGGTAAAAAAGTAGGCTAGAGCCTGCAGAATGCCTCTGTGATGAGACATGACGTAGTGGGTATGTTGTATGTATTTTAGGTGGTTACTATAATAATAATAATAATAAAATAGTTTCTTTATATTTAACATACATCGCGTGTGCCAGCCGGTGCACTTGCAGCCGACGATATCGAGAACGACTCGTCGTCGGTTCCAGGTAGCCCTACACACGAAACGGTGTTGCTGTCGAGGGTCTTACCGCGTATACCACAATATTACATGCTAAAAAAAATTGCATCATCAGCGGAAAAAATTCCAGGTAAAGCGCGCTAAAATTGATCGACACGAGGCAGGGTCAACCTGTGCACTCGCAGCCGGCGATACTTCTTATCACCATAATATTTACATCCGAAATAAACATACAAATGGAACTATGACCTTTAATATATCCCAAGTATCCGCTAGAACATCAGAAGGATGATATTTAGACTGTTTTGAGAATGTCTTTAGAACAGCATCCGAACAGCATCCGAACAGCATCCGGACACCATCCGGACAGCATCCGGACACCATCCGGACAGCATCCGGACACCATCCGGACACCATCCGGACACCATCCGGACACCATCCGGACACCATCCGGACAGCATCCGGACACCATCCGGACACCATCCGGACAGCATCCGGACACCATCCGGACAGCATCCGGACACCATCCGGACACCAATAGGGCTCTAATACCATCTTTCAGATAACGATTAAATAACCCCTGTTTCTAACAGCTTTGCTTATTGGAGATCTGATTCTCCACAAAAAGGTTACTAAAATACCACATAACTACAAAGAACGCAAACTTTTTATTTAATACATCTAGATACATTTCGATGGATAATTTTTCTAAGAGTTTTAAGTTTATCAGGAGCGTTGGAAAAGTATTGGTGTGTTGTGTTTGTTCTCTGGAATTGATTAAAAATATCCAACATTACTGCTGTCTCCATATCTGTACCCATACAAGGATCTTCTTTGTACACAAACTTCGTAGGGTCCACGGATGGCATTATATGTTTTATAACTTTGCGGGTGGGATCGTAAATTTCTCCTTCAAACACGTTCCAAAAATGAGCGTTGCCTCCTATTTCCCCATAGAAAATCTTTCCGCATTTTGGTTCTACATGTACATTATATTTTCTAGCAAGTTCCCAAACCATTAAAGTTGAAGGTAGACAGGCCCCACAATACAGGTTCCGACTGAATACTTCTTCAATGTTGTTAAGAATAAATTTTAATATTGCCGACATGTTAGTCGCGTGACGGCTGACAGTATACTAACCATTTCTTATAAGCTATTCTATTTAGATTACAAATTTCCTCTATAACCCTACCTTTTTCGTCTGCGTAGATTACAGTATGTAATAAGATTTACGAATCAAATATAAATTCTTCTTAGAATTGAATTACTCCAAGTTGTTCCCGTTCTTGTAAAATGTTCCAAATCTGGCTCCTGTTATTCTGGTTGCCAACCTGATTGGAGAATTCTAGCTTTTTTAGTCGTTCAACCAACTCGTTTACGTCATCATAGTCCGCAAATTCTTTGGGTTTTTCGATGAAGAACACTTATCGATTGATCAGTTCGTGTAATTATACTCTCAACAAACTTTTTATTTACAGCATCAGTGGCATCTGTCGGTGATTTCACGTTACAAAGACGATGATCTTGAATATTGTAATCACCATTTTTGCAAGAGTAATCAAGTTGGGTGTTTGCGACACTCGCAATCTTTTCTGATTAGACGAGCGGGGTAAGGAACGTCCAAACTTATTCATGATTACTGCGGTACTAAGACATAGTAGCTGTAAACAAACTTATTTATAGAATTCGATTACTCCAAGTTGCCCCAATTCCTGCAAAATGCTCCAAATCTCGTTCAAGTTATTATTGTTACCAACCTCATTGGAAGCTTCCAATTTTTTTAAACGTTCAACTAACTCGTTGACGTCATCGTAGTACACAAATTCTTTGGGGTTTTCGTTGTATTTCATTAAGGCAGATCCTGATTTCGATGATTTTACTGATTGAGATCTCGTCTTTGAAGTAGTAGGAACACTCTTTGAATAAATGGCTACGAGTAGTGGCCTCACAATTGTAGTATATTTACGCGACTTATTACCTTTAATTTGACCAGTCTCATTGAGGTATAAGTCTGTTCGTTTTAAAATATCGCCATAGTCTTTATCATCAGCCATGGTATTATATTTCGGGTCCTTTAAAAACAATAAATCGTATAAACCCACAGTTCCTTTGTACTTAATGGGACCTACTTGAATATCACCGTTCTTCAAAAACTTGACGGGCTGTGTACCCTAATGCCAAGAATCAGTCGTCATATCATATTTCATGCCGTTAGAATCTATTTCGGCCGAGTTAAACCAAAATGTTTTCAAATACCCTTGTGCAATTTTAGGATATTGTTCGACAAAGCTGCTATACACCTCCGGTCGTCGAAGAGAAGCCTCAAACTCGGCTTTTAGATCTTGAACCGATTTCTCTGCTAGGTCTTGTTGTGCTTCTTCAAACACATCGTCGGAATTATCTCCATATCTGGACTCAGTAGCTGCGGAGGACGAGGACGTCGGTATCTTTACTTCCGGGGCTTGAGAGGGAGAGATCGCTGTAGGCTGCTCAAATTTTATCAACGGAGTTACATATTCACTCTTTTCTATTTGCATCTTACGTTTCTTAGCCTTTTTACCGAGGGAAGCATCCACGAGCTTATTCAGAGGGCCTGTAATAGGTGTTAAGAATTTATTAAGAGCTTCATCGTCTTCACCCCGCTCTAACTTTAATGCCAAGAACATTTTTCGGATTGTTCGCGAAGCTCGGATAATTCGATGCTTAACGTTCTTATCACTCTGGTTAAAAGGAGTAGACATAACCACTCAACCACTCAACCGCTCAACCACTCAACCGCTCAACCACTCAACCGCTCAACCACTCAACCGCTCAACCACTCAACCACTCAACCGCTCAACCACTCAACCACTCAACGACTCAACCGCTCAACCGCTGAACCACTCAACCGCTCAACCGCTGAACCACTCAACCGCTCAACCGCTCAACCACTCAACCGCTCAACCGCTCAACCACTCAGCCACTCAACCGCTCAACCGTTCAACCGCAGACCTGTTTCTAGAGACTTGGTACATCCGACTTCTAGAACGACAAGTGTCACACTGAGCCTTGAGGGCTTAGGGTATGATATAAGTATCAAACTTGTTACGATATCGGCCTTTAGCAATATCATTGTCTTTTACCATTACTAGGAACCCATACCTATCTTTCCAACATTCGGAACAAATCTGCTTAAATGCATCGAATGCCATGTCTGTATTAACGTGATCGTTGTAGATATGCTTCAAGTTTAAGTCGTCCTGCTTAAATAAAATTAATACATTAGCATTATCCCGAATCAGCTGTTTAGGTATTTTCGAGTAAGTTTGCGATAAATAGAATGAATCAATTGCATGATGACGACCCATACAAAAATAATTACGTATTTTATCCTGCTTCTCACATGCTACGTCATCAAATATGAATACAGAGTTAGGTCGGGCACTGGAAGGATCTAGAACTTCATCGTTATCACTGTAATCGAAATAGCCTAAACGGGAATGTTTTAAGGCCCGTTGAAGAAAGTCGTACTTGTCTTGCTGCAGAGATTTTGAATACACGTACACATTCTCGAATTTTAAACCATTTTCATCAATCAAAAGACTAATCATTACATTGGTTTTGCCACAATTACTGGGACCACATATTAACGACCGAATTGTAGAAGGTAAAAGTTGACCATGTTTGCTACTTTGGGATTTGTCTTTCTTCATATCGCAATTATAAACTTGGATTTTGAGTTTCTACTTCTCTTGACGCATCTCTATAAATAGTAGTCTGCACCCTGCCAGGACTTCATTACTAATGAAGACTCTGCAGGGTGCAGGTGTATTAAATACAGTTATCAACAAGCTCCTATTCGAGCTTCATTTGCCTGGTTATTCCTATTGTGGTCCGGGAACCAAACTTCAAGAGCGGCTGGCTCGAGGCGATCAACCGAAGAACAAATTGGATAGTGCTTGTCGCGATCACGATATCGAATACGCAAAGTCCAAAGAGTTGGAACAAAGACATCAAGCCGATCGAGTGTTGGAGGACCGAGCTTGGCAGCGAGTCAAGGCAAGCGATTCCAGTTTTGGAGAAAAAGCTTCAGCGTGGTTAGTAACTAACGCTATGAAGGTAAAACGCAAGTTGGGTGCTGGCAAGAAGAAGATGAAACCCCTATCATCAGTGGTCACTCTGCTTAAGAAACAATTTAAACATACGGGTGCTGGTGATGTTAGTAAGAAAAGGACTCTCAGTAAAATACTTAAAGCTGCACGAGTAACGGTTAAGAAGGTGGGAGGGCGTAAGAGGATCAACGTACCGCGGATAATACCATTACCGAAACAGGGTGGGTTCCTACCACTTATTCCCATATTTGCAGGACTTAGTGCCCTGGGAGCACTAAGCGGGGGCGCCGCGGGGGTAGCGAAGGCCGTTAATGACGCTAAAAGTGCCAAGGATAAGTTAAAAGAATCAAAACGACACAACGGAACAATGGAAGCGATTGCATTGGGAAAAAAGGGCAGCGGCCTGTATTTAAAGAAACACAAAACTGGCTATGGTTTGTTTTTACGTAAAATGTCAAAAAACTACCAATAAAGCTACCTGAAAAGCCGTTATCCCATCACGATATTAATTCGTATGTCACTCGATTAAAAATACCTCATTTTAGAGGAGTTTTTATGCGAGACACTTTACCGAACGCACCCCTCAAAACAGAGTGTGGTGTTATTAATTTGGATCGGAACACAGGATTCGGGACACATTGGGTAGCTTACAAGAAACACGGTAATTTTTGTTTATTTCGATAGTTTTGGCAACTTGAAACCGCCCAAGGAATTTGTCAAGTACATGAGAAATGTGAAGATATATTTTAATTTCGAACAGTATCAGGATTATGGAATGACAAATTGTGGACATCTTGCTCTAGCATTTCTCTACAATGAAACTTTATAAATGTAGGTGTTGATGCTTATCAACATCAGTCATGTCACAGACATCCACGTTAAAAGGTCGCTCTCACCGTCTTGAAGCATACTTTGTACCTCCCGTAGAGCTCGATTCGAGATTCGATTACTCTTTAGCATTAATTTCGCTAGACACTTGGAACACAATCCCTAATATAGAAGAGGGACGAAACAAGTTTTATTACATTGTCAATAATCAGGAGGAGGAGAGATTATTGGAAATACCAACAGGATCCTATGAGTTGGGAGATATCGAACAGTTTCTACAACGTAATCTCCTAGATCCTAGTGCTTCCACAGACGAAAGGAATAGCATCTTATCGCTGAAGTCCAATAACAATACGTTAAAGTGCGAGTTAACCAGTGCCTACGACATAAACTTTAAGCCAAAAGACAGCATTGCAAAGTTGTTGGGATTTTCGCCTCAACTGTTAAAGTCTGGTAAATTCCACGAATCAGATCAACCTGTGGATATTATACAAGTTGTTACTATTAGAATCGAGTGTAACATCATTTCCGGTTCGTATTACACAAATAATCCCTCACATACTCTTTACGAATTTGCACCAACTGTCGACCCCGGCTACAGTATAAATATCGAGCCAAGGAATCTAATCTATTTACCTGTGAGCCAAAAAAGCATCTACAACATTACTCTCGCGCTAGTGGACCAGGATTCTAGACCTATTAATTTTCGAGGCGAAGAAGTAGTTATTCGATTAGAACTTAGACGAAATGGTTCTAGTATTTCAAAGGTATTTAAGCACTAATACTTCAGCTAGCAGTTCATTCAGTGATCAGAAGTCGAAGGGATCACTCACGTTTTCAAATATAGTATATTTGCAGTCTAGACGCAATCACTACCGCTACCATGTCAGAAAAACTTCAAATCTTCAATCAAATCAGGAGCGATGAGTCGGTTGTTCGCGAAGAATGGCACACTTATCACCCCTTTACCAACTCGTTTAATAACAATGACGAAATCGAGATTGTTATCAATCAGCAAGATGTCTTTTTGGATATGAGTGAAGCTCAACTCTACATCGAGGGTGCGTTTAAGGTGGAAGCAGACGCTGCTGGTAAGACCGGGACTTGCGACCTAACCAATAATGCTGGCGCCTTTCTCTTTGACACCATTTCCTATGAAGTTAATGGCAAGGAGATTGAAAAGATTCGAGATCCCGGCATTGTTAGCACAGTTAAAAATATGCTATGTTTAAATGAGCAAGAAAGTCGAGCTCTGGACATAGCTGGATGGAATTGGCCTAGTGGAATTGCTAAGACCTTGGACGAAACTTCTAAAGACTTTAATTTTCGTATACCACTTTCAATATTGTTTGGCGTGTTTGCCGATTACCACAATGTATTAATGGGTAAACAGAAAATTAAACTAGTTCGTGCTCGTCATGATGACAACTGCTACAAGTCTTCTGGTACTAAGAAGGCAACAATAATGTTAAAAACGGTTGAGTTGAAAGTTAGACATATTTACCCGAGTGATGCAGTGAAATTGAGACTTTTGGATGAAATTGCAAAGAACAAACCGATATATATCCCGTTTAGAAACTGGGAAATACATGAACTGCCTGCTTTGAGAACGACAAAGCGTGATATTTGGACCGTTAAGACTATGTCTGAGAGAGCCCGATATGTTATTGTATTTTTTATGAAGATGCGAAAAGATAACTTTGAAGCTGATTGTACCTACTTTGATAATTTGGACATCACCGACGTCAAGTTGCATTTAAATTCTGAAGTTTACCCCTATGAATCGTTAAACCTAAACTTTGCCAATAGACAGTTTACAGAAGCCTATCAGATGTATACGGACTTTCAAAAAACCTATTTGGGAAAACAACGGTGTGAACCGCTTTTGGATTTTGTCGCTTTCGCTAGTAGAACCCTCTTTGTTATTGACTGTTCCAAACAAAGTGAAGCCCTCAAGAGGAACACCATCGACGTGAAGTTGGAGTTTCAAAGTTCCGAAAACTTCTCAAATGAGTCACGTGCTTTCTGTATAATTATTCACGATCGAGTGCTTGAGTATCAGGCTTTAACAGGTCAAGTACGTGATGTGTTGTAGTCAGTTACTCTCCAGCCCTGTCACGATGAGGTTTGTTGTGGTTGACGTTCAAGGATTCCGCGTTCCAGAATTCCAAGCTAAAGAATTGTCTATTTACGATGGAAAGCAAATAAAGAACTATCTTTTTAAACCAGTTAAGCCCTTTTATGAGCTGTCCTATGATTGTCAGAAGCAAGCAATGTTTCTATATGGGAACCGACATGGCTTAAACTACAATTCCGGCGAAACCGACTACAATGAACTTTACCGCATTATCTACAACGATCTACAAGATGTTGATATCATCTATGTGAAGGGACATGTAAAGAAGGCCTTTTTACTTGAAACTTTTTCCACGATGAAATATTTTAAGAATATACCCGATATTGTTAATTTAGAATTTGCTAGGGATAGCGCTAATGTACCGAAATTATCTCTAAGTAAAACCACTTGCTCTTATCATGGTTTAGAATATTGTGCTTGTAGTGCTGAGAATTCAAAAATCTTGTATGCATATATTTATGATTTTTTGCCTAAATAAAGAAGTTAAATTGCATTACATGTTTAATTTTACCCTATATTACTAGAACCCCTTGAGAAATTTAGACAGTTAGACTCGAGCACATGACGAAGACAGTCGACTTGTCAGTTAAATTAGACGAGCATTTGAAAAAAATACGCAAGCTGAAAAGTGACATTACGTTTTACAAAGAAAAGAGATCTTTGGTTAGGATATTTTTAAAACTTACCATTTAAACTTACCAATGGCTTCCTCCTCCTCTTCCGGCTGGGATAAGGTGTTTGAAGCTCCTTCTAGATGTCCTGATGTCCCAGTTCTTAAGACTAAGCCTAACCGAGTTTACGAGATTGATGACTTTATAACAGTCATTTTTGACACATCAGAAGTGGGACGCAAACAAGTAATTTTTGATACTATTGGTTATGGTAAACTTTATTTCTCCAGTGGTGAATTTGAAGAATTTCTAAGCACTTTTGATTGTTTCAATACCCATTGGGTGGATATATTTATGATAATTGGACAGTATACTTTAGTGTTTCATCGCAATGGCGATAAGAGAAGTCTCAGGTTTGAAGATGCCACAACAGACAAGTATCTATTTAGATGGACCGAGAAGCTAATACACCTATTTGCAAAGCATATTTATGAATTGTATAAGCTTAATATACAAACAGTATTCTGTTACTAACTAGTACTCTGTTTATTTATTTTATTCTAACTAAGGAAATAAGACAACAATTTAAACACAAATAAAATTTAATAAAGTGTAAAACATATAGTAAATAGAGTAGATTGGGGTAAAATAAATACAATCATTAAATAAATAAAATAAATTACTAGCCTAATATCACAGCCTCTAAAGTCACACATTTAGCCACCGAAAGGGATTGATGGAAAGATAGCTGTCGGTGATTAGTCTTAGCTTATGGAATTTCCAATGATTCCTTATACTTTTCATAATCTCTATGACCCCAAGCAAGCGTGTTCTCCGAGTCACCGGGAATAAGATAACGCTTATCGTCCGCGTGTGATAGCGCTACTTTATTTTTCAGTTCGACATACATATCATGTAAATGCGAACGGAAAGTATTCATCTGTCGATGAATGAGAGTTCCTTCTACGTCAACCGCCTCCCTATAATCATCCAGAGTTAGTTCTTTCTGCGTGACGTAGTCAGGAACTCCCTTGGCTTTTTTCGTCAACTCTCCCTCAACATTTACACAATATGCTTTCGCCCCGGTGCCGTAGAAATCCCAAATGATTTTTCCTGCATACTCGTCTTTCATTTTACCCAAAATTGACTGGTTTACAGGAACATCATGTGGGCTATCTTGGGAGTAATTGGACGTATCGAACCTATCTAAATTTTCTCGCATGTCATGATAGAAATTTTCAGTTGTAATTTTCAACACAAGGGAATCGGTGTCAGTGTAGAGTAATACCGCGTTGTTACCATATTTTGGCTTGATATACCCGTACAGAAAGTCATATATAATTGTCTTGGATATTTCCAAGATACTAAAACCTACGTAAATAGGTTTATTATATACGACTTTCTGTTTTTTCATCTGGATAGCTACCAGGTTCTCGCTGAAAATAGTGCGGTCTTTAAAATGAGGTTTCGAGATTAACGCTTCGGCCCCCAACCTTCTACCAATATTTTCCCAATGGGAAACCAGCTTAACATCTACCCTTTTCTCTACATTTTCCATTGTTTTACCAAACACAGCATTGTTCATAAGTTTAAAGAAATCCTTCTCAAACTTATTTTTCGCTTTATTGCGCATTGCTGTGTTTAGATCGATATATTTCTTAAGCCATGGTGATTGGTCGAAACTTAATACGCGATGAATTTTTGTGAGCTTAAGCCCATGATCTAAAGCCTGGCGCAAATTTTGGCAATGAATTATATATTTACTCTTAGACTTCAAACTGGGAATAAATTTTTTAATATCTTGAAATTTGGATTCTGGAGAAGCAATGGATTGTGGGCAAAAGGGTAGTTCGTTGTGCAAATAATGTAACTGTTCCGGATATTCTAAATCTACCTCTAATACGTAGCCAGTTTTAGAATCACTCGCGACATTCATGTACTCTAAGTTTTGAATTTCGGGCTCATCTAACCACTGAAAATTCCCCGTTGGTAAATATTGTGACATGGCTGCGCCATACAGGTTGGTAGCATCCAAATACATGATGTAGGAAGTAGGTTTGGAAGCGTCATAATGAGGTAGAAATTTATTGTTCGCGAAAGCTTTTCTAACGCTACACTGACTGGCCCCGCCGCGAATACCGTGTTTAAAGAAGTGTACCATGTCTAGATCTGTCAGTAATTCAAGATTTACGCCCGTTGACTTAAGGGCAGAATCTAGCGAAAGTCCTGGTGCGCTAAAATACTGAGCAGGATCGAGGTGGTAAGTATCTAGGCACACGTCTCTAAAACTTTCAAAAACATCTGTTAATAATAAAACGTCGGATTTTAAATAAAGATCTGAATATTCGCCTAAAGTTTTGCACTCAAATAAATTCCACACAGTCCAAGCACGCTTGTAATCCTCTTTGCTAATGTTTTCTTTCTTTAGCTGATTGTAGAAGTCTTTATGCGATGGAAGCTCTGTATCATTTAATTTTTCGAAACTGTCTACGTAATTATATGGGAAGACACCCTTCTGCCGAATAAGCTGAAACTTATTTTCCTCCGCGAAATATTTTCTAACTTCTCGACATTGCTCTGGTTTTAAATTTTGACTGAGCTTATCTAGACCGCTGGCCATGAAACGAAAACTGTCGAGAAAGCGTAATTTTAAAAATACCCGTCGTTGTTTGCCATCTTTGTTCTCGATGTTATCCACCAAAACATGCTTAGTAAATGATATATACTTTTCCTTGTTTTGAGGGATAACATCCAGCTTTTCTTCGTTGGCAGCCAATTCCTTGATAAACAGGTGGGAATCAAAATTGGACATGTTATGGAAAAAGATAGGTATAAATTGAGGGATTTTGTAATTTAGGTTGCATACAGAGTGCGCAGGCGCCCGATATGCGCGGTTATGGTCATGCACGCGATCGTTCAATGCTACATCAAATGGCTTTTCGCAGATATGACACACCACAGCATTTTGATGCTCAATCTCTTGTGCCGCAGAAATAGGAATCATGGGTACTACTTCCTTCATAAAGCGATTATAGATTGATTTACAATCAGTCTCTAATCGCTTTACGAATTCTTTGTGGGCATCCGGACCCCTATAACTTTGGTAAATCGAATGAGCATCATCAAAGTCACATTTGATGTAGTAACCGAAAGAGTACGGGACATGCTTGTGCGTCCTCACAGTGTATGACGTATCGGGATCCTGCACATTTTCCTCTGTATCGATAGGTTGAAGGATAGTCTCGAAATCGGCATAAACAACGAAAGGCACCTTTAATCTCCTTTCAAAGTTTGTAAATTTCAAAATATTCTCGGGAATCTCTTCGCCATATTTATTTTTTTTTAAATCTGTTGTTGGGACTTTAGCTAAAACGTGCCCGCAATCATGTTCTTGATGTTCTTTTAATTTTTGCTCTGAATAAAAATAAGATAAACAACCATCACATAAATACTTTTCACCATGGTGGTTGGATAACTGTCTTGAGATCAGGCGAGATAAACTTCTTATTAAGCAGTAATGACTATTGCCATAGTCATTACTGATTACTAACAAATTTACATGTCGCTCCCTATTACGAGAATTTGTAAAGTATAAGGGCCCCACGACTTCAATAATATTTTTGCCATTGTCAAAAACCCTTTCAAGTCCATAGACATTAATAGAAATATTATTGAGCCGCTCAAACTTTAATATATCGATAAGTTTAATCGGAAATTCCATACCTGTAAAGTCCAGCTCGTTTTCAAAAGGCAAATAGTTCGCGACTCTATTTGCATTTTGAGCTCGATCCAAAGGATGTAGGGCGGCTAGGACTGACCACATGAAACATTTTTCATCCGCGTTCTGGATGTTCAGAACAGCTTTCTTTGCTTCAATCTCCTTAGGCAGTGGAATGTAGGAGGATGGCTTTAGAGGCTTGATCTTGTTAATCCCTAATTCCAAGTGGAGGAGTTGTTGAAGCACCCACCCTGCAACAATAGAAACAGCAATTTAGTATTAAGTTTTTACAGTGTTAGAAAGTATGTTATTTTTGTTGTGAAAAAATACTTACCGCTGTCTTTTTCCTTGAATTCAGAATACTTCTTGTCAAGGATCACAGCAAACTGGTTGAACAACTCCTCCAAATCGGTTGCCTCGCTAACCATCACATATTTGCTGTTAAACGACTTGACTTCATCTGTTTCTTTGGTCTGCAGAAGGAAGCGGCCAAAAAGCTCCAAACCGACTTTTAGGAGTTCGTACTGTTGTAAAATGTCCCCCACCAACTTGACAAATTTATCTCTTAGATTGTCGAGGTATCTCTTGATGTCGGTGGGGTCTTGGTTTGAAGAAAGTCGGTAGGTAGCAATTCGGCTTCTAAAGGACGTTTTCACGAGCTCTACACCTTCCTCCTGCACCACGCAGCATTGTTCTCGGTGACGTTGGGTTCTTAGATGTCCCAGCCAGCGGTTGCTAGTGACATCTATCTGACATAGTGAACAGTGCTGCGTAGCTGACGTCGATGGTTCTTGCACTAGGAAAAAAATATTTAGTAAAAATAAGAGCAGATTTGCTATTAATCAAACCCGTAATGAAACCCTGAAAAATTTAACTTACTCTCCAGAAGGTCAAGTCTAGCCTTTTTTACTTGATCGGCTTGTAGGGAAGGTATTTGCCTTTTTGGAGCTCTGTGCTTCCTTTGCTGATGCTGTTGTAGAGCCCCTGTTGATTTACAAGTTTCCCCACAAGCTTCACACGTCTGCGGTATCAGACGACAATCTCCATGTCGTGTGAGGTTGCTTTTCTTGGAGAACGACTGGTTGCAGTGCTGACAGACAAACATTTTCTGTAAAAAACAATATAGTTGCGGATGAGGGTTGAGGTTAGCAGCGATTGATACTTTTTTAGCTATTTCATGATATTACGCACTTATATTTTTCAGCCTTATAGAACTATCGGTTTGTGTGACAGACGCATGAACAAATTATTATTCTTATTATGGGAATATTTCAATCCTTTTTAATTTTTTCTACAAGTAGAAGGCAAACCGGTATAACTAAGTAAAAGTTTTTACTAATAGACCTATAATATACAGATAGGCATATCCGTAATATTTTTAACACTGCTATACACATAAATAATAATTATTTGCTAAGCTACGACACAACAGATTTTTACTAGAGAATTGAAGTACTTTTTATTTGTTTCTTGATATAATACATATAAATGTACTTACCAAATAATATTACACAAATACACACACTTTATAACACAAGAAAAAACAAAACCAACGCATATTTTTTCCAGAATCGACTGCTCTGCACGAAACCTTGCTAACGACTGGTGAATAGACCAGCGTTCTCACACTTGGAAGCGTCCCCAAGCGCGTCTACACAAAAAAAGTGAGCGGTGCATCGCCAACGCCCAGCAACAGCACAGTGCACAGGTGCACCTGCACAGCACAGGTGCCTCGTGTCGATCACTTTTAGCGCGCTTTACCTGGAAATTTTTCCGCTGATGATGCAATTTTTTTTAGCATGTAATATCGTGGTATACGTGACAAGGCTCACGGCAGCAACACCGCTGTGTGTGTGTGTGTAGGGCCCCCTGGAGCCGACGACGACGACGAGCCGTTCCCGATATCGCCTGCTGCGAGTGCACAGGTTGACCGTACCTCGTGTCGATCAATTTTAGCGCGCTTTACCTGGAATTTTTTCCTCTGATGATGCAATTTTTTTAGCATGTAATATTGTGGTATACGCGGTAAGACCCTCGACAGCAACACCGTTTCGTGTGTAGGGCTACCTGGAACCGACGACGAGTCGTTCTCGATATCGTCGGCTGCGAGTGCACAGGTTGGCACACGCGATGTATGTTAAATATAAAGAAACTATTTTATTCTTATTATTATAGTATCCACCTAAAATACATACAACATACCCACTACGTCACGTCTCATCGCAGAGGCATTCTGCAGACTCTTGCCCACTTTTTCACCCTACACTCAATGAGAGACAACCTCGGATAGACTCAACAACCGTCATTTTGCAATACATGTAACTGACATATTTTATTTCTACGCCACTGAGAGCTTTCGTACGGGTCTACAATCAACTTTGGAATCACAGAGGCATTCTGCAGGCTATCACACACTTTTTTACCCTACACTCATTGAGTGACAACCTCGGATAGACTCGGCAGAACTTTATGTTTTAATACATGTAACTGACATATTTATTTTCTACGCCACTGAGAGCTTTCGTACGGGTCTACAATCAACTTTGGCATTACGTGAACATTCAACAGACTCCAGCTCATGCTTTTCACCTACACTCAATGAGAGACACCCTCGGATAGACTCGGCGGAACTTTATATGTTAATACATGTAATTGAAATGTTTATTTTCTACGCCACTGAAAGCTTTCGTATGGGTCTACAATCAACTTTGGCACTACGTGGGCATTCCCCAGGCTCTAGCCCACTTTTTCACCCTACACTCATTGAGTGACAACCTCGGATAGACTCAGCAGCACTTCATTTTTCAATACATGTTACAGTAATATTTATTTTCTACGCCACTGAGAGCTTCCGTACGGGTCTACAATCAACTTTGACATCACAGAATCATTCCCTAGACTCCAGCCCATGCTTCTCACCTACACTCATTGAGTGACAACCTCGGATAGACTCAGCAGAACTTTATATGTTAATACATGTAATTGAAATGTTTATTTTCTACGTCACTGAAAGCTTCCGTAGGAGTCTGCAATCATGATCGGGTATTTTTTGTTAATTTTTAATTTAAATTTATTAATTTTTTGGCGTCTAGTAAACGTTTGAAACTTTCAGCGGCCGAATATTTTCGCTCGCGATTCGACTATATCAACATAAAAAATAAAACCTAGCACTTTATGAACACATAAAATATTGTACAGTAGTAAAACTAATTGCATGAGGTTGGCGGCATTTTATAAAAATTTGTTTTATTTGACCAAGTAATATTCATACAAAACAGGAACGAGTAACACTCGTTAATATTTTTTTAGACTTACGTAAAATAAGGCAGTGTGTACGCAATATATTTTATACGAAAAAACGATATAAAAACCACAAGTTTGTCAGATCTAATGCGCTCACTTCCATTTTTCATTGTCTCAATTCTCAATCCCCTGAACCACTAATTAGACTGCTTATCGCTGCTGCTACTCGGTGGTCCTCGGTGGCTTTCGGCCCGGTTAGTTCGAAACTTGACCAGCGAGCGTTAGTGAGAGGGCGCTGTGAGTATGCAGGCATAGTTCCAAGATTGGCCAGCGATCGTTAGTGAGGGGGCGCTGCGAGCGTGCTGGCAATACTGGCACTGCTGGCAGCTATTTTGTACTCTCACCAAAGTCGAGGCGAAAAAAATCTATTTTGCGTTTTTTTCTCCGCGTCCTCAGTTAGAGTGTAAAATTGCTGCCAGCACTGCCAGCATTCTGACCATGCGCAGTACGCGTTATATGTATGTAGTAGCATAAAACTATTATTTTCTACGGAACCAAAGGGCCGATCAACACCATTCTTTTTTTAAACACCTTCTGACAACGCCCCCGAACACGTGACGTATTTTTTTAATTTTTATATCGCAAAAACGTGCCATGCGCACGACGCTTTCTATGTATGTAGTAGCATAATACTATTATTTTCTCCGGAACCAAAGGGCCTATCAACGCCATTCTTTTTTTATACGCCTTCTGACAACGCCCCCGAACACGTGACGTATTTTTTAATTTGTATATCGCAAAAAACACATAAAACATACCTACTACGTCACGTCCAAACTCCCGGAAGGTATCATTTTCCATGTTTATTTATTCAACTAGGTGCCGTGGCGTACTTGGTTCTATAGCTGGGAAACGTATATAATACGAAATTTATACACATGGTGTGTGCGGGTTCGATCCGCGCCTTGGACAGAAAACTTTTTTCAGTGCATATGCGACTTACGAAATAAATACATTTAATTAGGATTAATGAAAAAGTTTGTGACGTCATCGTGAACAAAAACGGCAGAAAGAAGAAGAAGAAGGAGAAGAATAGATAGTGCCCCCAAATAGATAGTGCCCAAGTAGTTAAGACCAAAATAACTAACGCCCAAGAGTGTGACAGTTGACAGATGACAGTTGACAGGTGACAGATGACAGTTGGGTTTGATTAGATGCGTTCGGTATCGGGCTGGGTTTGAGTGAGTGCGTTCGGTATCGGGTTGGGTTTGCTCTCGTTTGCTCGGTACCGGTTGGGTTTGCTCCGATTTGCTCGGTATCTCAGTTGGGTTTACACACTTTGCTTGGGAGCTCTGATGCAGAACGCCCTATCTATCTCTACTTTTATGACTGAGCCTAATGATCAGCCCAATTGCGTTCGATTTTAAGTAATTTGTACACAAAATTCTAAACTTTAAAGTAAGCCCCTCTCATTAATTGTTTTTGAATTATCTTTACGGATCCTTAAACTGTGAAACTGCGCCGACTTCAAAGTTTAGAACTTCGGTGTACAAGTTACCCAACTTTGAACAAAATTAAGTTTCCCATCAACCACAGTTATAAATACGTAAAAATATCATTTCATACTTTCTAGTGCTTTTCTTTTGTGAAGTCGGTTCATTTTTTTGGAAAAAAAATTATTGCCACGCTTTTATTAACTTGACCTGTAACTTCTTAACACTGTAATGAAATCTTACAACTCACTTTTCACCCACTTCTAATTGTCGCATCGATTTAAAAATTTGCAAAATAATGCAATTCCGGTGACAATATGTTAAATATACAGCGTTCTTCGCAATGGAAAAATTTTTATTATTAATTTTACGAAAAAAAGTGTCTCTATATAAAAAGTTCTACATCGTGAGAAAATAGCATTGCCACTCAAAAATTTGATCTAATACATACAGGGTGGGTTAAAAAATGTAGAAGCCCTAATACACGTGGACCTAAAAAGACATAAAATCGTTATTTAAAGGTAAACTGCCAAGGCAAATGTACTAGAGTTAATTTATTTATGTTAGTGAACTAGGTTTGGAACATGCATTAGGTCCCAAGAATACAATTAAGTTTTTAATATCGCCTTTACAAAAAAAGTATATCTTCATAAAAAGTCCTACATTGAGAAAAAAGAGCATGGATATTCAAAAATTTTGTCTAGGGCATATAGGGTGGCTAAAAAAATTACAATTTAAATCGTGACTTTTAGCTTTTTGAGCCACCCTGTATTGTCTTACATCAAGTTATTAAATAACCATGCTCTTTCTTTACAATGTAGAACTTTTTGTGAAGATATAGGTTCTTTTCTTGTAAGGTCGATAAGGAAAAATTATTTTTGGGACCTCCTGTATGTTACAAACTTAATTTACTAAAAAAACTATAAAATACCCTTTTATGAGTAGCGCACTAAAATGTTAGAAATAATTATTTTCCTTTTATAGTTAACAGAAAAGCAAAAAAGCAAACAGTGCGTCCCTTTACTCCTCACACATGCATATCCTTGTTTTCTGTTAACTTGTGCAGCTATAAAACATTTGGTCTTTAAGGCGGGACTCCACCAAACCGGGCTAGCCCGGCGGCACTTGCGGCCTTGCCGCCGGCACTAAATGCCGCGGCTTGCTGCGGCTTTGCCGCGGAATTAAATTCGACTCCACCAAACCGGGCAGATGTGTCGGCTTGCACAGAGTTATTGTTCTTCATCCGAGAATGTTTGACGACAACGAAATTTTTTTGTTAGGGTATATGGCCTTAAAAATTATGGAAATATGGCCATCATCTTGGGTATTTTCCGTATCCGTATCTTGCGTATCCATTTTAAAAAATAAACATCTGTTAACAATTTCAATGTATGTTAATATGTTTAAAAAACAAACTACAAACGCAAACAACGTACCACGCAAACAACGTACCGTTCAATACAAATATTCAAAACTTACTGAAAAAACGTGTTTGCACTGATTCAGACAGAGACTGCCCGCGTAGCCGGCAGAAATCCCTTTGATCTTACCGACATTTGCCCGCTAGCAAAAGTATGCCGGCGGCCCATGCTGGCGGCTTCGAAAGGATGTTTATTTTTAATTTTTCTTGGGCAAAAGCCGGCGGGTTGTGCCGGCGGCACGTGCCGCGTTTGGTGGAGTCCCGCCTTTAAATAGCTAATTAAATTTAAATGCGTTGAGCGCAGTTATATAGCGATCTAGGCATAATAAACAAAATTTAGTGTATGCCTAGCATAGCTGTACAAGTTAACAAAAAACCGGGGTATACATGTGTGCGAAGTAAAGTGAGGCGCATTTTGTTAGTTGCTTTACTTTCCGCACGATGCGCACACTGCACACTCCGGTTTTCTGTTAACTATAAAAAGCAAATACTTATTTCTAACTTTTTAGTGCGCTACTCATAAATGCATGTTTTTTAATTTATTAAACCATAATTTATTTTCTTATTTTTTGATCAGGTTATGATCAGTAAGAAGAATTTATAATGAGAGAATTAGATTAGAAAAATTTAGATTTTGGTATAAAATATATTTATAAAATAATTTTTTTTAGGTTCTTACCGACATCAAACAAGGAGCCTGTCTTTTCATGTTTATTTGCGTTTAACTTTTCTTTTAACTGATTTTGATTGACCATTATTTTTTTTTGTAAACTATAAAATATTTTACTAAACACTCGAAAAAGAGGGAGGGCGAAGCAGGAATAATTTTTTTTAGGGTTCCACACAAAAAAATTATAAACAATTAAGTAGATACTTCTTTGTAAAGTACAAAACACAAAATATTATTAGCATTGCAGTTTGTAAAGTCCCCATCCACCCGTATTCTTAAAACAGATAGTATACCACTTTTTAATTTTTGCACAATTAAAGCATTTTAAAAATTTACCCAGTAGCGGCATGAGAGAATTACATAAAAACTGAAAATCCGAAATGGAAAATGGTATTTTTAATGCAAAAAGACAATTAAGAATCAAACAAAGTTTCCCTTATTAATGTTTTATTGCTTTGGGGGTGTTTTTTTTTATTTAGCGTCATATTATTACTGACAAGTACCTATTACTTATTTAAAATTATTTTGGGGATTCGGTATATATGCAGATTTTATTTAGAAAAAAATATAGAATAGTATCCAGCTAGATTTATTTTTTTATTTGTTATTTTAGCATATTGTTAATAATTTTTTAAAATAAAGTGTTTACTTAACTATGGCGTATTTCCTTAGTATTTTACCAATTAGGCCCTCTAATTTATGATAATTTGTACAACAAACGTTTAATCGTTCCATAATGGTAAGGGGTGTAGATTAGTACTTTATAAAAAATTATAATTGATAACAAAGTACGCTACAATGCCTTAAAGCTTGTGTGTAGTCCTCAAAAAAGAAAAAAACAAAAAAGGAAATTATATGTAGTAACCCATAGTTTCAATAAACAACCTAAATTTTATATTTTATTAAAGATTTTTAAAGCAGGCCGAATATAGGAATAAGCTAGCGTTTTTATTTTTTCTAATTCTTTAGATTCCTACCCAATTTCTACACAATTTATGAATAAAAAACCCTTTTGTAAAAGTAAACAATAATAATCCACAAAAATTAATTTTAAAAACAAAACATAATAGGTAAGCCCATTAAATTTAATTTTTTAATCCAATAGAAGAACCTATATTTAATATAAGGCTGGCCAAATAACGAACTAAACATGAAAACGGTTAAGAAATAGTATTTTAATAACTGGTATGCGATTTCGCGATGTTGCCACATATCGGGTCCAGTAACGTCGGCAAAATATAACTTCGACGGATTCGTGTTTATACACAAACTGTTTCAAACTCTCGCGCCCTCTAGGCGGTAGATGCGCGAACTAATTCTGTTTATAAAAACACATTTTTACGGCGTTATTAAGCCCATCTAGAATTTATTTCCCTGCATCCCCCAACACCCCTAAGTACTTTTATATGCTTAAACCTTACCAGACCCGGGGCCGGGTCTGGTAACGTCGATTTTGGTCTGGTAACGTTTACTGAATATATCAAAATGGGTCTGTTTCAGCGGCGAAATAACTATATATATATATATATATATATATATATATATATATATATATATATATATATATATATATATATATATATATATATATATATATATATATATATATATATATATATATATATATATATATATATATATATATATATATATATAGTAGAAAAATGGAAGATTTCTTGGCCTATAGGTAATATAATAAATGTAAATGCGAAGATTTACTTCTTCGCTAGTGCAGCGAAAAGGCCGTGAATGAAAAATAAAAATAATGAGGACTATCTTTGATTCTGGTCTGGGTGACCTCCTGCTATCGATTTCTGGGCCCTTACCCATCAGCGGGCAGGCTTACACCCAGGGTGGCTGAAGAACAGACCACGATTTGACCAGAATCAAAGGGAGTCCTTATATCCAAAATGTTCGGAAAGGATGGGTAAGATGTAGTGGCTCGCGCCAACTAGTTCACCCAGTGTTGCTCCAAAAATGTTTGGCTGCTAACACAATAATACTCGAAAGTATGTCGAATGTCGATTTTCTCGACGTCGACGGTACAAATGCACCATTGTACAACAATAGTAGAAAAATGGAAGATTTCTTGGCCTATAGGTAATATAATAAATGTAAATGCGAAGATTTACTTCTTCGCTAGTGCAGCGAAAAGGCCGTGAATGAAAAATAAAAATAATGAGGACTATCTTTGATTCTGGTCTGGGTGACCTCCTGCTATCGATTTCTGGGCCCTTACCCATCAGCGGGCAGGCTTACACCCAGGGTGGCTGAAGAACAGACCACGATTTGACCAGAATCAAAGGGAGTCCCTATATCCAAAATGTTCGGAAAGGATGGGTAAGATGTAGTGGCTCGCGCCAACTAGTTCACCCAGTGTTGCTCCAAAAATGTTTGGCTGCTAACACAATAATACTCGAAAGTATGTCGAATGTCGATTTTCTCGACGTCGACGGTACAAATGCACCATTGTACAACAATAGTAGAAAAATGGAAGATTTCTTGGCCTATAGGTAATATAATAAATGTAAATGCGAAGATTTACTTCTTCGCTAGTGCAGCGAAAAGGCCGTGAATGAAAAATAAAAATAATGAGGACTATCTTTGATTCTGGTCTGGGTGACCTCCTGCTATCGATTTCTGGGCCCTTACCCATCAGCGGGCAGGCTTACACCCAGGGTGGCTGAAGAACAGACCACGATTTGACCAGAATCAAAGGGAGTCCTTATATCCAAAATGTTCGGAAAGGATGGGTAAGATGTAGTGGCTCGCGCCAACTAGTTCACCCAGTGTTGCTCCAAAAATGTTTGGCTGCTAACACAATAATACTCGAAAGTATGTCGAATGTCGATTTTCTCGACGTCGACGGTACAAATGCACCATTGTACAACAATAGTAGAAAAATGGAAGATTTCTTGGCCTATAGGTAATATAATAAATGTAAATGCGAAGATTTACTTCTTCGCTAGTGCAGCGAAAAGGCCGTGAATGAAAAATAAAAATAATGAGGACTATCTTTGATTCTGGTCTGGGTGACCTCCTGCTATCGATTTCTGGGCCCTTACCCATCAGCGGGCAGGCTTACACCCAGGGTGGCTGAAGAACAGACCACGATTTGACCAGAATCAAAGGGAGTCCTTATATCCAAAATGTTCGGAAAGGATGGGTAAGATGTAGTGGCTCGCGCCAACTAGTTCACCCAGTGTTGCTCCAAAAATGTTTGGCTGCTAACACAATAATACTCGAAAGTATGTCGAATGTCGATTTTCTCGACGTCGACGGTACAAATGCACCATTGTACAACAATAGTAGAAAAATGGAAGATTTCTTGGCCTATAGGTAATATAATAAATGTAAATGCGAAGATTTACTTCTTCGCTAGTGCAGCGAAAAGGCCGTGAATGAAAAATAAAAATAATGAGGACTATCTTTGATTCTGGTCTGGGTGACCTCCTGCTATCGATTTCTGGGCCCTTACCCATCAGCGGGCAGGCTTACACCCAGGGTGGCTGAAGAACAGACCACGATTTGTTTATTTTTCATTCACGGCCTTTTCGCTGCACTAGCGAAGAAGTAAATCTTCGCATTTACATTTATTATATTACCTATAGGCCAAGAAATCTTCCATTTTTCTACTATTGTTGTACAATGGTGCATTTGTACCGTCGACGTCGAGAAAATCGACATTCGACATACTTTCGAGTATTATTGTGTTAGCAGCCAAACATTTTTGGAGCAACACTGGGTGAACTAGTTGGCGCGAGCCACTACATCTTACCCATCCTTTCCGAACATTTTGGATATAAGGACTCCCTTTGATTCTGGTCAAATCGTGGTCTGTTCTTCAGCCACCCTGGGTGTAAGCCTGCCCGCTGATGGGTAAGGGCCCAGAAATCGATAGCAGGAGGTCACCCAGACCAGAATCAAAGATAGTCCTCATAATTTTTATTTTTCATTCACGGCCTTTTCGCTGCACTAGCGAAGAAGTAAATCTTCGCATTTACATTTATTATATTACCTATAGGCCAAGAAATCTTCCATTTTTCTACTATTGTTGTACAATGGTGCATTTGTACCGTCGACGTCGAGAAAATCGACATTCGACATACTTTCGAGTATTATTGTGTTAGCAGCCAAACATTTTTGGAGCAACACTGGGTGAACTAGTTGGCGCGAGCCACTACATCTTACCCATCCTTTCCGAACATTTTGGATATAAGGACTCCCTTTGATTCTGGTCAAATCGTGGTCTGTTCTTCAGCCACCCTGGGTGTAAGCCTGCCCGCTGATGGGTAAGGGCCCAGAAATCGATAGCAGGAGGTCACCCAGACCAGAATCAAAGATAGTCCTCATTATTTTTATTTTTCATTCACGGCCTTTTCGCTGCACTAGCGAAGAAGTAAATCTTCGCATTTACATTTATTATATTACCTATAGGCCAAGAAATCTTCCATTTTTCTACTATTGTTGTACAATGGTGCATTTGTACCGTCGACGTCGAGAAAATCGACATTCGACATACTTTCGAGTATTATTGTGTTAGCAGCCAAACATTTTTGGAGCAACACTGGGTGAACTAGTTGGCGCGAGCCACTACATCTTACCCATCCTTTCCGAACATTTTGGATATAAGGACTCCCTTTGATTCTGGTCAAATCGTGGTCTGTTCTTCAGCCACCCTGGGTGTAAGCCTGCCCGCTGATGGGTAAGGGCCCAGAAATCGATAGCAGGAGGTCACCCAGACCAGAATCAAAGATAGTCCTCATTATTTTTATTTTTCATTCACGGCCTTTTCGCTGCACTAGCGAAGAAGTAAATCTTCGCATTTACATTTATTATATTACCTATAGGCCAAGAAATCTTCCATTTTTCTACTATTGTTGTACAATGGTGCATTTGTACCGTCGACGTCGAGAAAATCGACATTCGACATACTTTCGAGTATTATTGTGTTAGCAGCCAAACATTTTTGGAGCAACACTGGGTGAACTAGTTGGCGCGAGCCACTACATCTTACCCATCCTTTCCGAACATTTTGGATATAAGGACTCCCTTTGATTCTGGTCAAATCGTGGTCTGTTCTTCAGCCACCCTGGGTGTAAGCCTGCCCGCTGATGGGTAAGGGCCCAGAAATCGATAGCAGGAGGTCACCCAGACCAGAATCAAAGATAGTCCTCATTATTTTTATTTTTCATTCACGGCCTTTTCGCTGCACTAGCGAAGAAGTAAATCTTCGCATTTACATTTATTATATTACCTATAGGCCAAGAAATCTTCCATTTTTCTACTATTGTTGTACAATGGTGCATTTGTACCGTCGACGTCGAGAAAATCGACATTCGACATACTTTCGAGTATTATTGTGTTAGCAGCCAAACATTTTTGGAGCAACACTGGGTGAACTAGTTGGCGCGAGCCACTACATCTTACCCATCCTTTCCGAACATTTTGGATATAAGGACTCCCTTTGATTCTGGTCAAATCGTGGTCTGTTCTTCAGCCACCCTGGGTGTAAGCCTGCCCGCTGATGGGTAAGGGCCCAGAAATCGATAGCAGGAGGTCACCCAGACCAGAATCAAAGATAGTCCTCATTATTTTTATTTTTCATTCACGGCCTTTTCGCTGCACTAGCGAAGAAGTAAATCTTCGCATTTACATTTATTATATTACCTATAGGCCAAGAAATCTTCCATTTTTCTACTATTGTTGTACAATGGTGCATTTGTACCGTCGACGTCGAGAAAATCGACATTCGACATACTTTCGAGTATTATTGTGTTAGCAGCCAAACATTTTTGGAGCAACACTGGGTGAACTAGTTGGCGCGAGCCACTACATCTTACCCATCCTTTCCGAACATTTTGGATATAAGGACTCCCTTTGATTCTGGTCAAATCGTGGTCTGTTCTTCAGCCACCCTGGGTGTAAGCCTGCCCGCTGATGGGTAAGGGCCCAGAAATCGATAGCAGGAGGTCACCCAGACCAGAATCAAAGATAGTCCTCATTATTTTTATTTTTCATTCACGGCCTTTTCGCTGCACTAGCGAAGAAGTAAATCTTCGCATTTACATTTATATATATATATATATATATATATATATATATATATATATATATATATATATATATATATATATATATATATATATATATATATATGTATATATATATATATATATCTTTTTTATTGTTTCTTTCTTGGGATTAGGTTCATTATAAAAACATTTTTTTTTTTATTATTATTTTTTATTAAAAGTCCATTGACGTTTCGACCCCTTTTCGGGTCATTTTCATTTTTTAAGAAGTTTATTGACTCAGTAGAAATGCCAGAAAACTACAAGCTTCTTTCCCTAGACGTGATATCTTTATACACAAACATACCAAAGGAACTTGTCCAAACAGTTATAAACGAAAAATGGAATTCATTACAACAACATACCACTTTAACAAAAAATAACTTTATAGAAGCAATTAATTTAACCCTAAATACAAATTACTTTCAATACAAAGACAAATTTTACAAACAATTAGATGGTTGCGCCATGGGTTCCCCAATCTCTTCTGTCATTGCACAGATTGTCATGGAGTATTTGGAAGAAAAAGTCATTCAAAGTTTGAACTTCAATATACTTTTTTTCAAGAGATTTGTAGACGATTGTTTAATCGCTCTACCAAGTGACAAAACCAATGAAATACTCTACCAGTTTAACAGATTCCATAAGAAATTACAATTCACAAGTGAAATAGAAACAGACAATAGAATAAGCTTCTTGGACGTGACACTAATTAGAAAAAATAATAAAATAATAACAGAATGGTACACTAAACCAACTTGGTCAGGGAGATATTTGAACGTTAATTCCAACCATTCAAAATCTCAAAAACAAAGTGTCATTATTGGCTTGACAGACAGAGCTATTATGCTTACCTCACCCGAGCTAAGACCCAAAATTTTAAAGAAAGTTAAGACTGTTTTGTTGCAAAATGGTTTCAAAGAAAACGAAATTAATAGAGTGATTAGTAAACGTACACACAAATTCTACAATAGCGCTTTTAGTACCAAAAAAAATCTGATGAAATAGCAAACAAATATGTATCACTACCCTATATAAACGAACTATCTGAAAAACTAAATAGTATTCTTAAAAAACATAACATAGTGGCTTGTCATAAAACAACAAACAAACTTGGTTCTCTTTTCACGAACTTAAAGAGTCCGACACCAACTATGAACCAATCTAATGTGATATACTCTGTACCTTGCACAAATTGTCCAAAAAAATATATTGGGATGACATCTCAGTTACTAAAGAACAGACTTAACGGACACAAATATACAAAAAACACATCAACAGCTCTGAGTAAACATGTAAGAGAGACAAAACATGACTTTAGTTACAACCAAACAAGAATTCTAAATAAAGATCAGAACTATTATAAATTATCCATCAAAGAAATGATAGAAATAAAAAAAGATAAAAATGCTCTGAATGACAGAACAGATATAGGAGGACTTAGCCGCATATATGCTAATTTAATTACAGCAAATTAAAAAAAGTATCTCCTCTTAACCAACATCAGTCATATCCTCTTAATATCAAATCAATAGATTACATTTTTTATAAAAAAAAAAAAAAAAACGACGGCTTTTTCTCTTTCCACGTAAAATACTCTGGTATGTTTTAATGTGTCTGATAACAAATAACAGATTAGTCCTTCTAAGACCTTATAGTTTTCAAGGTGCGTATAATAAAAATATCTTCCAATTGTAGAAAAATGTTTACTGTTAAGAACGTAGAATTTTAAAATAATATGTCCAAATTTTAATCCTTTACTGTCGTATTGTTGTGTTTTTGTAAAAAAAATTTTTAACCAATAATGTATTTTTAGGTCTTTTAACAAACCAAATAAAAAAAACATTTTGAAAATGACCCGAAAAGGGGTCGAAACGTCAATGGACTTTTAATAAAAAATAATAAAAAAAAAAAAATGTTTTTATAATGAACCTAATCCCAAGAAAGAAACAATAAAAAAGATATATTATAAATGGTTCAAGAAAAGTAACAAAGTATATATATATATATATACCTATATATATATATATATATATATATATATATATATATATATATATATATATATATATATATATATATATATATATATATATATATATATATATATAGTTATTTCGCCGCTGAAACAGACCCATTTTGATATATTCAGTAAACGTTACCAGACCAAAATCGACGTTACCAGACCCGGCCCCGGGTCTGGTAAGGTTTAAGCATATAAAAGTACTTAGGGGTGTTGGGGGATGCAGGGAAATAAATTCTAGATGGGCTTAATAACGCCGTAAAAATGTGTTTTTATAAACAGAATTAGTTCGCGCATCTACCGCCTAGAGGGCGCGAGAGTTTGAAACAGTTTGTGTATAAACACGAATCCGTCGAAGTTATATTTTGCCGACGTTACTGGACCCGATATGTGGCAACATCGCGAAATCGCATACCAGTTATTAAAATACTATTTCTTAACCGTTTTCATGTTTAGTTCGTTATTTGGCCAGCCTTATATTAAATATAGGTTCTTCTATTGGATTAAAAAATTAAATTTAATGGGCTTACCTATTATGTTTTGTTTTTAAAATTAATTTTTGTGGATTATTATTGTTTACTTTTACAAAAGGGTTTTTTATTCATAAATTGTGTAGAAATTGGGTAGGAATCTAAAGAATTAGAAAAAATAAAAACGTTAGCTTATTCCTATATTCGGCCTGCTTTAAAAATCTTTAATAAAATATAAAATTTAGGTTGTTTATTGAAACTATGGGTTACTACATATAATTTCCTTTTTTGTTTTTTTCTTTTTTGAGGACTACACACAAGCTTTAAGGCATTGTAGCGTACTTTGTTATCAATTATAATTTTTTATAAAGTACTAATCTACACCCCTTACCATTATGGAACGATTAAACGTTTGTTGTACAAATTATCATAAATTAGAGGGCCTAATTGGTAAAATACTAAGGAAATACGCCATAGTTTAGTAAACACTTTATTTTAAAAAATTATTAACAATATGTTAAAATAACAAATAAAAAAATAAATCTAGCTGGATACTATTCTATATTTTTTTCTAAATAAAATCTGCATATATACCGAATCCCCAAAATAATTTTAAATAAGTAATAGGTACTTGTCAGTAATAATATGACGCTAAATAAAAAAAAACACCCCCAAAGCAATAAAACATTAATAAGGGAAACTTTGTTTGATTCTTAATTGTCTTTTTGCATTAAAAATACCATTTTCCATTTCGGATTTTCAGTTTTTATGTAATTCTCTCATGCCGCTACTGGGTAAATTTTTAAAATGCTTTAATTGTGCAAAAATTAAAAAGTGGTATACTATCTGTTTTAAGAATACGGGTGGATGGGGACTTTACAAACTGCAATGCTAATAATATTTTGTGTTTTGTACTTTACAAAGAAGTATCTACTTAATTGTTTATAATTTTTTTGTGTGGAACCCTAAAAAAAATTATTCCTGCTTCGCCCTCCCTCTTTTTCGAGTGTTTAGTAAAATATTTTATAGTTTACAAAAAAAAATAATGGTCAATCAAAATCAGTTAAAAGAAAAGTTAAACGCAAATAAACATGAAAAGACAGGCTCCTTGTTTGATGTCGGTAAGAACCTAAAAAAAAATATTTTATAAATATATTTTATACCAAAATCTAAATTTTTCTAATCTAATTCTCTCATTATAAATTCTTCTTACTGATCATAACCTGATCAAAAAATAAGAAAATAAATTATGGTTTAATAAATTAAAAAACATGCATTTATGAGTAGCGCACTAAAAAGTTAGAAATAAGTATTTGCTTTTTATAGTTAACAGAAAACCGGAGTGTGCAGTGTGCGCATCGTGCGGAAAGTAAAGCAACTAACAAAATGCGCCTCACTTTACTTCGCACACATGTATACCCCGGTTTTTTGTTAACTTGTACAGCTATGCTAGGCATACACTAAATTTTGTTTATTATGCCTAGATCGCTATATAACTGCGCTCAACGCATTTAAATTTAATTAGCTATTTAAAGGCGGGACTCCACCAAACGCGGCACGTGCCGCCGGCACAACCCGCCGGCTTTTGCCCAAGAAAAATTAAAAATAAACATCCTTTCGAAGCCGCCAGCATGGGCCGCCGGCATACTTTTGCTAGCGGGCAAATGTCGGTAAGATCAAAGGGATTTCTGCCGGCTACGCGGGCAGTCTCTGTCTGAATCAGTGCAAACACGTTTTTTCAGTAAGTTTTGAATATTTGTATTGAACAGTACGTTGTTTTGCGTGGTACGTTGTTTGCGTTTGTAGTTTGTTTTTTAAACATATTAACATACATTGAAATTGTTAACAGATGTTTATTTTTTAAAATGGATACGCAAGATACGGATACGGAAAATACCCAAGATGATGGCCATATTTCCATAATTTTTAAGGCCATATACCCTAACAAAAAAATTTCGTTGTCGTCAAACATTCTCGGATGAAGAACAATAACTCTGTGCAAGCCGACACATCTGCCCGGTTTGGTGGAGTCGAATTTAATTCCGCGGCAAAGCCGCAGCAAGCCGCGGCATTTAGTGCCGGCGGCAAGGCCGCAAGTGCCGCCGGGCTAGCCCGGTTTGGTGGAGTCCCGCCTTAAAGACCAAATGTTTTATAGCTGCACAAGTTAACAGAAAACAAGGATATGCATGTGTGAGGAGTAAAGGGACGCACTGTTTGCTTTTTTGCTTTTCTGTTAACTATAAAAGGAAAATAATTATTTCTAACATTTTAGTGCGCTACTCATAAAAGGGTATTTTATAGTTTTTTTAGTAAATTAAGTTTGTAACATACAGGAGGTCCCAAAAATAATTTTTCCTTATCGACCTTACAAGAAAAGAACCTATATCTTCACAAAAAGTTCTACATTGTAAAGAAAGAGCATGGTTATTTAATAACTTGATGTAAGACAATACAGGGTGGCTCAAAAAGCTGAAAGTCACGATTTAAATTGTAATTTTTTTAGCCACCCTATATGCCCTAGATAAAATTTTTGAATATCCATGCTCTTTTTTCTCAATGTAGGACTTTTTATGAAGATATACTTTTTTTGTAAAGGCGATATTAAAAACTTAATTGTATTCTTGGGACCTAATGCATGTTCCAAACCTAGTTCACTAACATAAATAAATTAACTCTAGTACATTTGCCTTGGCAGTTTACCTTTAAATAACGATTTTATGTCTTTTTAGGTCCACGTGTATTAGGGCTTCTACATTTTTTAACCCACCCTGTATGTATTAGATCAAATTTTTGAGTGGCAATGCTATTTTCTCACGATGTAGAACTTTTTATATAGAGACACTTTTTTTCGTAAAATTAATAATAAAAATTTTTCCATTGCGAAGAACGCTGTATATTTAACATATTGTCACCGGAATTGCATTATTTTGCAAATTTTTAAATCGATGCGACAATTAGAAGTGGGTGAAAAGTGAGTTGTAAGATTTCATTACAGTGTTAAGAAGTTACAGGTCCAGTTAATAAAAGCGTGGCAATAATTTTTTTTTTCAAAAAAATGAACCGACTTCACAAAAGAAAAGCACTAGAAAGTATGAAATGATATTTTTACGTATTTATAACTGTGGTTGATGGGAAACTTAATTTTGTTCAAAGTTGGGTAACTTGTACACCGAAGTTCTAAACTTTGAAGTCGGCGCAGTTTCACAGTTTAAGGATCCGTAAAGATAATTCAAAAACAATTAATGAGAGGGGCTTACTTTAAAGTTTAGAATTTTGTGTACAAATTACTTAAAATCGAACGCAATTGGGCTGATCATTAGGCTCAGTCATAAAAGTAGTAGAATTTATTTCCCTGCATCCCTCAACACCCCTAAGTACTTTTATATGCTTAAACCTTACCAGACCCGGGGCCGGGTCTGGTAACGTCGATTTTGGTCTGGTAACGTTTACTGAATATATCAAAATGGGTCTGTTTCAGCGGCGAAATAACTATATATATATATACAGTGACCGGCAAAAAGTTCGCAACATATGGGAAAAATTTTTATTAGGAGAGTATCGGAAAAACTTTCCCAGGGGATCGGTTCTGCATGTCCGATAACCTAAAAATCGATTTTGACATACGTCACGTGACCACTGGTATAGCGTCAAATTAAAAAAAAATTGTTAATTTACAAAAAGTGAGGTTAGTTGACGAGATATCAAAAAAAGTTATTTGAAAAAATTGCTTAGAATTAAATTCTAGGTCCTTGTGCAAAATTTTAAGATTTTATTTAAAAAAATTGGAAAACTCAATTTTTTTTAAATATTTTTTTAACGATTTACAAATTTCCAGTTTTTGCCGTTTAGATAGCTTGCCTAATGTAAAGCCCATGTATCTGGATGAAAATAAACAAATGTAGTAGTTTTTTCTACAATTGACAGGACAAAATTAAAAAAATAGGGTTTCGCCGGACGCTAGCTGTTGCAATGATTTGTATCTAGCAGCAGTGTCAAAATTTTAGAGACATTTCAATGAGATTACATTGAGAAAACCTTAATCGTCTTAAATATATCTGAAGTTCGACTTTTTGTAAAGTTAAGGGGATTAAAATAGATAATAAACAAAAAAGTACCTGTTTATTTAATCGAAATTTTATAAACGAAAACCAATGTAAGAAAAACTTAAAAGTAGTCAAATTCTGTACTAACAACACAAAAAATCATTGTTTTTCCTTGGGTGCACAAAATTTAAAACTCAGTATGACCACCATTTCTCTCCATACATACTGTTGTTCTCGAGCGCAACTCTCGATTAACATTTCGGAGCATTTTACGATTTATTTGCAATACACAATTTATAATGACATCCTCTAAATTTTGTATATTCCTAAAGGGTCGATGTTTGTACACAGGGTTCTTTAGGTATCCCCACATAAAAAAATCTAACGGAGTCAGATCTACAATTCTACAATTGACAGGACAAAATCGAAAAAATAGGTGTTCGCCGGACGCTCGCTGTTGCAATGGTTTGAATCTAATGAAATGACTGTATCAAGATTTTATTAAGATTTTTCGCACATAAATTTAACAACCAGGTCTATTTAGTTGTACTTAAAACTACCAAAGCAGGCTCTGAAATTAAAACAACCAAATAATCTAGTAGGTTAAAAACAACAGAAAATGTCAAACAAATTATAATTTGTTTGATTTCAACCTATGTCATTGGTTTATGTCTCGCATCTTACTAAGTTTGATATTTTACATAAGTTTATTAATATTTTATTCCTTAAAATGGCACCCACACTACTTCTTCAGGAAAAGATAGAAATTATTTTAATTTCTGGAGATAATTACAAAAGCCATAGAGAAACAGCAGCAATTTTTAATGAGAGGCACCCCGATAAATCCCTCCATTATTCCACAGTATCTCGTCTAGTCAATAAATTTAAAGAAACGGGATCGGTAGAAAATCAGTATAAAGTTTCCCATGAAAAACCGGTAACAGGTGACGAAGGTTCTCTGGATGTGTGTTTGTCGATCACAGAAACACCCCAATTAGCAGTTAGTCAAATATCGGAGATCACTAACATTCACGAAAGATCTGTGCGGAGGATATTAAAAAGAAACAAATTTCATCCGTACAAACCTAAATTTGTACAAGTATTAAAAGATAGGGATTATGACGCCCGCTTCGATTTTTGTGCCTGGTTCCAGGGTATGATTGAGGAAGATTTTAATTTCCCAAAGAACGTTCTTTTCTCGGATGAAGCTACATTTACCTCTAACGGAACCGTCAGTTCACAAAACTGTAGGTGGTGGGCCACCGAAAACCCAGACTTTGTAATTCAGAGTAAAGACCAATATAGTTTTAAGGTTAATGTGTGGTGCGGAATTTTCAACCTCAGAATAGTGGGACCTTTTTTCTTTAGAGACAATTTAAATTCAGAACGATATTTAGAATTTCTACAAACTGAGATATCTGACTTTTTAGACAATTTGTCATTAGCCGAAAGAAGAAATTTATACTTTCAACAAGACGGAGCTAGCATTCATTCCACAAATGAGGTGAAGAGATGGCTGGATCAAGAATTTGGAAACCAGTGGATAGGACGGTTTTCTGAAAATCCGTGGCCTGCGAGATCACCAGATCTGACTCCGTTAGATTTCTTTATGTGGGGATACCTAAAGAACTCTGTGTACAAACATCGACCCTTTAGGAATATACAAAATTTAGAGAATGTCATTAGAAATTGTGTATTGCAAATAAATCGTAAAATGCTCCGAAATGTTAATCGAGAGTTGCGCTCGAGAACAATAGTATGTATGGAGAGAAATGGTGGTCATACTGAGTTTTAAGTTTTATGCACCCAAGGAAAAACAATGATTTTTTATGTTGTTAGTACAGAATTTGACTACTTTTAAGTTTTTCTTACATTGGTTTTCGTTTATGAAATTTCGATTAAATAAACAGGTACTTTTTTGTTTATTATCTATTTTAATCCCCTTAACTTTACAAAAAGTCGAACTTCAGATATATTTAAGACGATTAAGGTTTTCTCAATGTAATCTCATTGAAATGTCTCTAAAATTTTGACACTGCTGCTAGATACAAATCATTGCAACAGCTAGCGTCTGGCGAAACCCTTTTTTTTTTAATTTTGTCCTGTCAATTGTAGAAAAAACTACTACATTCGTTTATTTTCATCCAGATACATGGGCTTTACATTAGCCAAGCTATCTAAACGAAAAAAACTGGAAATTTGTAAATCGATAAAAAAATATTTAAAAAAAATTGAGTTTTCCAATTTTTTTAAATAAAATCTTAAAATTTTGCACAAGGACCTAGAATTTAATTCTAAGCAATTTTTTCAAATAACTTTTTTTGATATCTCGTCAACTAACCTCACTTTTTGTAAATTAACAATTTTTTTTTTAATTTGACGCTATACCAGTGGTCACGTGACGTATGTCAAAATTGATTTTTAGGTTATCGGACATGCAGAACCGATCCCCCGGAAAAGTTTTTCCAATACTCTCCTAATAAAAATTTTTCCCATATGTTGCGAACTTTTTGCCGGTCACTGTATATATATATATATATATATATATATATATATATATATATATATATATATATATATATATATATATATATATATATATATATATATATATATATATATATATATATACATCACCCTATCATTTTTACTTCCGAAAGGGGTCTAATCCCTATCATTTCTGCTACCGCTGCAAACTTGCTGCCGTATATCGGACGCAAGATTAACTTAGGCGTTTTTCTCGAACATGGCTATAAATTTTAAGTCCCACATTGTCGCAGTGGCTGGTCCACAGTACCATACCTTACGTAAAGAAATTGTTCTTTGACAGTTTAAAGCATAAACTATTGGCGGGGAATAATAGCGGGACGAAATGGAAGTAAAAATGATCGAAAAATAAATGAAGATGTATAAATTTTAGTTGTAAAAATTTCCGATAGAGGCGCAAAATTATACATGCGTATATTAAAAGTTTTACTGGTCGGTGGATTTTGCTACCAGAAACTTGGCAACGCTAAAGTATGATAAAATTGTATTTAAATATTAGTTCTATAATTATGAAGTGTCCGTGACGCAGTGAACAGCATTTTCGCTAAGTGGTGTGCTTTTTAACCGTCTTCTCAAGAGGAGGTTATCAATTATTCGGCCCGCATGTGAGATTCTTTATATGTTCACGCATAATTCTTCAACGGACTTCTTCAACTTGGTTTGTCGATGAGTTTTTCCGAATGGTCTCGTTTTAAGTTTTTTTTTGCTGAAGTTATGTGTTTTTTTTTCATTAAAAAAATATACAGCATGTCTTCGAAATGGGAAAAAATGTATTATTGATTTTACGAAAAAAGTGCCTGTTTATAAAAAGTTCCGCATCGTGAGAAAATAGCATTGCTATTCAAAAATTTGATCTAGTACATACAGGGTGGCTCAAAAATAAAAAAGTCCTGATGTACGTGAAGCTAAGAACACAAAATCGTTATTTCAAGGTAAACTGCCACTGCAAATGTACAATTCAATAATATGTTTTTTCATTACAAAAATATACAGTATGTCTTCAAAATGGAAAAAATTTTGTTATTGATTTTACGAAAAAAGTGTCTGATTATAAAAACTTCTGCATCGTAAAAAACAGCATTGCCTTTCAAAAATTTGATCTAGTACATACAGGGTGGCTCAAAAATAAAAAGCCCTGATCCACATGAAGCTGAGAAGACAAAATCGTTACTTAAAGGTAAACTGCCACTGCAAATGTACAATTCAATATGTTTTTTCATTAAACAAATATACAGTACGTCTTCAAAATGGAAAAAATTTTATTATTGATTTTACGAAAAAAGTGTCTGATTATAAAAAGTTCTGCATCGTAAAAAACAGCATTGCCATTCAAAAATTTGATCTAGTACGTACAGGGTGGCTCAAAAATTAATATTCATAATCCAAGTGAAGCTAAAAAGACAAGATCGTGATTTAAAGGAAAACTGCCGCTGCAAATGTACAATTCAATAATATTTTTTTCATTAAAAAATGTACAGCATGTCTTCAAAATGGAAAAAAATATTATTTATTTTACGAAAGAAGTGTCGGTTTATAAAAAGTTCTGCATCGTAAAAAAACAGCATTGCGATTCAAAAATTTGATCTAGTATGTACAGGGTGGCTCAAAAATGACAGTCATAATCCACGTGAAGCCAAAAAGACAAAATCATTATTTAAAGGAAAACTGCCACTGCATATGTACAATTCAATAATATGTTTTTTTCTCCTTAAAAAAATATACAGCATGTCTTCGAAATGGAAAAAATATTATTGATTTTACGAAAAAAGTGTCTCTTTATAAAAAATTCTGCATGGTTAGAAAATAGCATTGCTATTCAAAAATTTGATCTCGTATAAACAGGGTGACCCAAAAATAAAAAGTCCTAATCCATGTGAAGTTAAGAAGACAAAATCGTTATTTAAAGGTAAACTGCCACTGCAAATGTACAATTCAATAATATGTATTTTTCATTCAAAAAATATACAGCATGTCTACGAAAAGGACAAATTTTTATTATTGATTTTACGAAAAAAGTGTCTGATTATAAAAAGTTCTGCATCGTAAAAAAATAGCATTGCCATTCAAAAATTTGATCTAGTACGTACAGGGTGGCTCAACAATGAAATATTCATAATCCAAGTGAAGCTAAAAAGACAAAATCGTGATTTAAAGGAAAACTGCCACTGCAAATGTACAATTCAATAATATTTTTTTTCATTAAAAAATATACAGCATGTCTTCGAAATGGAAAAAATGTATTATTGATTTTAAGAATAAAGTACCTATCTGTTTATAAAAAGTTCTGCATCGTAAAAAACTAGCATTGCCATTCAAAAATTTGATCTAGTACGTACAGGGTGGCTCAAAAATGAAATAGTCATAATCCAAGTGAAGCTAAAAAGACAAAGTCGTTATTTAAAGGAAAACTGCCACTGCGAATGTACAATTCAATATGTTTTTTTTTCATTAAAAAATATACAGCATGTTTTCTGCATCGTGAGGAAATAGCATTGCTATTCAAAAATTTGATCTTGTATAAACAGGGTGGCTCAAAAATAAAAAAAGTCCTAATCCACGTGAAGCTAAGAAGACAAAATCGTTATTTAAAGGTAAACTGCCACTGTAAATGTACAATTCAATAATATGTTTTCTTCATTAAAAAATATACAACATATCTTCGAAATGGAAAATTTTTTATTATTGATTTAACGAAAAAAGTGTATCTTTATAAAAAGTTCTGCATCGTGAGAAAATAGTATTGCTATTCAAAAATTTGATCTTATACTTACCGGGTGGCTCAAAAATGAAAATGTCATAATCTACGTGAAACCATTTAGCTTTAAAAAATAATAAAGGGGAGGAGGTGAGAGGGGATAAAACCGGAGCGACTGAGAATTTTTTGAAAATGTTGACTAATATGTCATTTTCGGGGTTATTGAGGTCAGAATTTTTTTTTCCAGCAGGTGTTAAAAATTACCGTAGGGAGGGGGGGGGGCGAATAAAAAGGGGCGGCTGGGAATTTGTCCAAAAATGTTAACTAATGGGCCATTTTCGGGATTACTGAGGTCAGAAAATCTGACTTTGTGTAACAGATGCTAAATAAAATTTACGGAGAAGGGAGGGGAGAGGGGATAAAAGGGCGGCTGAGAATTCCTCCAAAAATTTTAGCTTAGTATTTTCAGAGTCATTGAGGTCAGAAAATCTAATTTTGTTGGAACTGATTTTTAAAAAATTAACGGGAGGGGAGATATAAAGGAGCGAATGGGAATTTACCTAAAAATGTTAAGTAATATATAAGGCTGCCCACTTGAATGCCACACCAGGGGCGCCCTTGGAAAAATATGCGTCCGGTGAGCGGGCGTCCTTAAGAAAAATACGCGCCTAGGGAGCGGAAGACCTAAGGAATAACACGCGTCGGGGGAGGGAACGACCTTGAGGGAAATAAGCTTCTTTAAAACGGACGACCTTAGAAAAATGCGCGTCTGGGGAGCGGACGACCTTGGGGAAATACGCATCTAGGGAAGCGGACGACCTTGTAAAAATACGCGTCTGGGGAGCGGGCGATCTTGGGAAAAATACGCACCTGGGAAGTGGACGACCTTGATGAAAAGTCGCGTTTGAGGAACGGAGGACTCTGGGGAATAGACGCGTCTGGGGAACAAACGATCTTGGAAAAACGTACGCGCTTAAGGAAAATACGCATCTAGGGAGCGGATGGCCATGGAAAGAATTACGCGTTTGGGAACCGGAGGACCTTAGAGAAATGCGCGCCTGGGAAACTGACGACCTTGGGAAAATACGCGTCTGGGGAGCGGACGCCCTTTAAGAAAATACGCATCTAGGTTCCGGACGACCTTGGAAAAAGTACGCGTCTGGGGAACGGACGACTTTGGGGAAAAGGAGCTGGTGGGAATTTCTTCAAAAATGTTAACTAATATGTTATTTTCGAGGTTTTTGTGTAATGGATGTTAAGAATAACGTGGGGGGTGGGGTGATATTAGGGCGCAACTGGGAACTTCTCCAAAAATGTTAACTAATCTGTCATTTACGGGGATATTTAGGTCAGAAATCTAATTTTGTTGAAACCTATATTTAAAAAATTAACGGCGGGGGGATAAAAAGGAGCGACTGGAAGAAATGTTAACTAATTTGTCATTTTCGGGGTTATTACGGTCAAAAAATGTACTTTGGTCTAACATATTTAAAAATATATAACGTGGGAGAATAAAAACAGGTAACTGATCATTTTTCAAAAAAAGTTATCTGATATATCATTTTCAAGGTTATTGAGGTCAGCAAATCTAATTTTGTTTAACGAATGTAAACAAAATTAACGGTGGGGCAGAGGGAATAAAAAGGCGCGGGGTTTGGAATTTCTCCAAAAATGTTAACTAATTTTGGGGGTTACTGAGAACAGAAAATCTAATTTTGTTGAAACTCATTTTTAAAAAATTAACGCCGGGGGGGGGGGGGGTAAAAAGGAGCCACTGGGAAATTATCTAAAAATGGTAATGTTGTTTTCGGGGTTATTGGGGTCAAAATATTTAATTTTGTCTAACATTTAAAAAACTAACGGGGGGGGGGGGGGGGATAAAAACGAGCGAATGGCAATTTCCCCAAAAATGTTAACTAATAAGTATGTCAATTGAGGTCAGAAAATCTAATTTTGTCTAACGAATGTGAAGAAAATGAACGGCACGGAACGGAATATTTCATAAGTTTTTAACGAAGACTTATTAACTATAACAGGAAAAAACCTGTCAAAACATACCTGATCAACTAGAAGATCCTAATTTAAACCATGCAGTACTAAATCTTAAACCTTCTTAGTGTATCTGAGCGTTAATGTTTAAACACGTGTTTTTTTCAGTTTTTAATAAATCAACCCCTAAGGGGGTATTACAATGGTATTTAAAGTTTGTAATGGAGTAAAATTGTTATACCGTGGAAGAAGTTGCGGGCGAAAGCTAGTTATTAAATAAAACAGCGACGCATGCCTGCATATCTTATTTGAATAGGTATACTGCAATTGCTGCAATACAAAATTACCGTTAAAGTGTCAAAAATCAATGGTGTTGTAAGTGGAGTGTAAAGTAGAAATAGAACAGTTGTACTGTACAGGGTGTAAGTTAGGAACAATGAAATTTTATTTTCTATTAGATACAACAGCCGCGTAAAATTTTCTTTTCTTGTTGGTGCTTTAAAAGTTTTAGTACTTTTAATTTTAAGGCTTTTTTATTACAAAAAAAACTATACCATTTTATATTTGTTTCTAAAATATAACAAGTAATCGATTTGGGATATAGTTTGTACTAGCCCATTTTAAAGGTATAATATCAAGAAATAATCGCACTTTCTTATGGAAATTACCACTTCATTATAACTGGAGGTTATTAATTTTAATTTGACATTTCTACACATCCTAAATTTATCTTTTCACGGAATATTTTTGCATTTTTAAAAATCATTTCTAATTTTAGTAATTTCAACTTTTTACTTCTCTCGCTAGAAAAAAATCACTTCCCGGGATTTTTTCAGATCTTTACGTGTTGAGGTCCCTATATCAGATGGTCTCCCATTTCCGTCGGTTTGTCTGTCTGTCGGATTGTCTGTTGGAGCGAACGCTTAAAACTGCTTGACCAAAAAGAAAAGGAAAAATTTTGCATATGGACTACTTTTCAACCTGGCTTGGAACAGGCTGTATTTCCGGTGAAATATATACAGAGCACCTTCAAAATTAGTTTCTATTTTTTGTTGCTCAAACTGGAAAACGATTTATGTTACAGAAACTGTATTTTGTGCATATAGTTGACATATAAATTGCAAAGCTTTTTGAAGCTTAAGTTTAACAAAATGATTAAGTTATATAGACGTTTTAGATACGTTTCCTGTGTAACATTTTCACCTATTTCGATTGATGCGGTTTTTCGAAAAAATAAAACTTAAAAAGTTATTTAACAAAAACTACATTTTGGAATTTATTTGTTAAATAAAAAAACTAGCTCGCCAGTTACTGTGGTCGACATTTTACATTATCTTTGTAGTGTATTAAAAAGGTTTATTTCGGTTGGTAAATTTAACTGTACTTAACTGTTATTTAAATCGTTCTTTTCTTTATAAGTTGGCGAGAAAAATTAAAAAGAAACTAACAGTATAAAATTTGGTTGTCTTATCTTAACACTTGCCAATTTAAACCCTTAATTACATAAACCTGAGCACTGAGCAATGAGCAAGACCTTAATTGCCAAATTACACCTGTCTTATCAATAGTGATTCCAGCCAAAATATCTGTCGACATTAAATATATCTGTTTTAGTTTTATTAGGTGGATAATTTTTGTTGGACACCTTGTCATATTTTGAGCTAATCTGGTGACTTAACCCAAATAAAATAAACGAAAGTTACAATAAAAATAGGTTTTTATTATAATTCGCAATCTTATTTCCAAGTTCCAGCAAAACAACTCAAAATAAACTTAAATCATGGAATGAGGTAAGGAGAGTCCATGGCTCAAAACTCCTTTTTATAGCGATCTCATATGTAAAGAATGCGGAGAACTCTTGGTAAAAAAGCGCCATTCTGTGATAGCAATGTGTACATGTCAGTGCCATGTCAGTAAATTAAAATAAAAATTGTCAGCCTTGATCTATCACCTATATATTAATTATCACTTTTACCAAAAGGAGGGCAAATGTCTGACACCGTTACTGTTATGAATAATTGAAATTTGTCGACGGCTAAGCATTCCTAATTTCACATAAAAATAAACTAAAAATAATATTATATTATATAAGCATGGAAAATACTTACAATATTGTTATTCATATTACTATTGTTATCAATCTTTTTATTCTTCAATAAATTTTACAAATTAAGAAATAAGCGGTAAAAATGTTTATAATATTAATATTATTTAAACTTATATTTTCAACTTGCATTTTAGGTTAAAAAAATAAATTATAATTTAAAAATCTAAAAAAACCGCTTTTATGAGTAGCGCACTAAAAAGTTCAAAATAATTATTTTCCTTTTATAGTTACCTAACAGTAAACCGTAAAGTGTTTTTAGTTTTTTAAACTATACCTAATTTATTTTTAACTTTTTAGTGCGCTACTCATAAAAACGTGTTTTTAGTATTTTAAACTATAATTTATCTTTAACTTTTTAGAGCGCTACTCATAAAAGCGTGTTCTTTTAGTTGTTTAGTGAATTAGTTTTGGAACATACACGAGGTCTCAAAAATAAAATTAATTTTTTTATTACCGATTTTACAAAAAAAGTACCTATATCTTTATAAAAAGTTCTACATTTTAAAAGAAGCATGGTTATTCAAAAACTTGATGAAGGACAATACAGGGTGGCTCATAAAGCTGAAAGTCCCAATTTTAATTTAAATTTTTAGCCACCCTCTATGCCCTATAAAAATATTTAAACCATGCTCTTTTTTCACAATGTAGAATTTTTTATGAAGATATACTTTTTTTGTAACGGCGATTTTAAAAAATTAATTTTACTTTTGGGACCTCCTGTGTGTTTCAAACATATCATAAAAATAACTCTTATATGTACATTTGCAGTGGCAGTTTACCTTTAAATAACGATTTTGCTTTTTTAGCTTCACGTGGATTATGACTTTTTCATTTTTGAACCACCCTGTACGTACTGGATCAAATTTCTGAATGGCAATGCTATTTTTTCACGATGCAGAACTTTTTATAAAAATACACTTTTGTCGTAAAATCAATAATACATTTTTTTCCATTTCGAAGACATGCTGTATATTTTTTTAATGAAAAAAACATATTATTAAATTGTACATTTGCAGTGGCAGTGTACCTTTAAATAAAGATTTTGTCTTTTTAGCTTCACGTGGATTATGACTTCTTCATTTTTGAGCCACCCTGTACGTACTGGATCAAATTTCTGAATGGCAATGCTATTTTTTCACGATGCAGAACTTTTTATAAAAATACACAATTTCGTAAAATCAATAATACATTTTTTCCATTTCGAAGACATGCTGTATATTTTTTAATGAAAAAAACATATTATTAAATTGTACATTTGCAGTGGCAGTGTAATTTCAAATAAAGATTTTGTCTTTTTAGCTTCACGTGGATTATGACTTTTTCATTTTTGAGCCACCCTGTACGTACCTACTGGATCAAATTTCTGAATGGCAATGCTATTTTTTCACGATGCAGAACTTTTTATAAAAATACTTTTTTCGTAAAATCAATAACAAAAATTTTTCCATTTCGAATACATACTGTATATATCTTTTAATGAAATGTCCCATTACAATGTTATAAGTCAAGCTAATAAAAGCATGTTAATAAAAGATCGATGGTTTTGTAATAGACTCATAGCACCTTGGTTATCTCATCCTGCTCTTGGCGTAAAGATTTACATGTCTTCATCATATTATGAGGAAACAATTAATTATACCTTTAAGTTATAAACTGCCCAGTCCCTCAAGCTGTTTCTGGTGACAGATTAGTCATACCTATCATTGGTTCAAAAGCGCTGTGTAATCTTTCCCACCTTTCGGACTTTTCAAAATTCTGGCAACAGGGCAGTAGTAAAAATGATAGAGAAGTGTCCAAATATTATACGGCTCGGAAGCAAAATGCGTCGACAAATGTACAAAATTATACGCCGGACGCAAATTTGATTATAATATGAAAGGAGTTGAAAATGCTGCATTATAAAATAAAAGGTATATTTTAGTTTTAAGAGATATTTAAAAGAAAAATTAGGAGCAATACAAAAAAAGGAAAAAAATCGATATACACTTGAAATACAAAGCCTAAAGCCTCTATTTCTAGGGGACGCAAAAATGATGGATTATGAAAGGACGCAGAAATGATGAAAGATGTATATATATATATATATATATATATATATATATATATATATATATATATATATATATATATATATATATATATATATATATATTATATATAAAAATTTTTCCCATATGTTGCGAACTTTTTGCCGGTCACTGTATATATATATATATATATATATATGTATATATACAGGGTGATTGATGGTGAGTGGCCTATTAGAAGTTCTGGCGAACTAGTCAACGGATCACTTTGAAAATTTGGTAGTTTACATAAGTGGACATGACCTTTCTTTTAAAATTATTTTTGGCCTTGCGGTGTTGCCGCTTCTACTGAAAAGTATTAGCACCTATGATAATTTAAATGGAACACCCGGTATATTATATTTTTTTTAGAATCCCTGTTGGTTTGTTAATAAGTTTCGTTAACATATTCCTATGTCTATCTAGTATCGTTGTCGAGATAATAATTATTTTCTTCTTTTTTTCTCGGAAAACATGGTAGTCAATAAGGGCTGATATTTTTGAACTCATGACAGATAGGACACTAGAATTTGGTGGAGAGCTAGGTAATACCACGAGGCTATTCACTCGGTGTCCAAATCGTAGTTATATTTGTACAGGGTGTTTCAAAAATAAACATATTTTGATGGTTTGGAAAAATGATTAAAAGTACATTTTTTTAAATGGAACACCCTGTATTTTAACCGCGGTCCTAAAAGCTCTGTAAATTTCCTATCTTTCAATATATCATGTCCCTATACCTATCTCGAATAGTTTTTGACTTATTAGCATTTATTTGGACAATTTAACTATTACAGATAACATTCACGAGTTTTTAGGAAAATTTGAAAAGTAGCCTTTGGAAACTGTTGTTTTTAAATGGATGACACTTTTCTATTATTTATTCCGTTTCGTTGTCAGTTGGTTGCCGTACTTGAAAATTCTAATTTAAGGTTTTAAGAGAAATGGAAGAAAACAATAATTATTCAAATACAGTACTTATGAATTTATTTGTTTTACATGGTCAGTGTGATAAGATCATTAGTCGTACTTGTAGAAAATTCAATGAAATGTATCCAAATTTGCCATCAATGAACAATAAGAAATTTAGACAAATTTTAAACAATTAGTAAATTCTTAAATGCTTAAAATTACTTAATCATATTTAAGTTGTAGTGTACATAATAATATTTTTTTGACTTCTAACAAAATTACCAAGAAAAAAGTAAAAAACATTTAATTAGTTTTTAATAAATGTTCAAAACGTTGGCCGTTGACATCTAAGCATTTTAAAATTCGCTTGTTTACACCATGTCCAGTAGCAAGTCTAAGTTCACCAGCATCCAAATTTTGAAATGCCCGATTCACCCGATCTTCTAACTCTTCCCTTGAATTTACCGGTGTCTTGTAAATAATATTCTTGAGAGTGCCCCAAAGGTAAAAATCCAGAGGTGTTAAATCTGGGGACCTTGCAGGCCAATTCCAAGGTCCCAAACGCCTGAACCAACGATCTTCAAACATTCTCTGTATTTCCGCACTAACTTCGTCAGTGCAGTGAGCGGGAGCCCCGTCCAATTGGTACCAGCAGCTGCGATACTGGGCGAGAGGAAGGTTGTCCACGAAATTTTCGACAAATGTAGTTAAAATTTCTAAGTATTTTCTGGAAGTTAAATTTTCATCATATATCAAATATTGAATTTTGTTGTCCATCATTACACAAAAAACATTAAATCGAAAATTTTCTTGAAATCCAGTATCTCTCGTTACATGAGGATTTTCCTTCGCCCAATAATGAATATTTTTCCTATTAAAAATTCCTTCGCGAGAAAATTTTGATTCATCAGTCCAAATGATTTTCCTTAAAAATTGTGGATCTTCCTGAATATGAACTAACAAGTTTTCGCAAAATAAAACTCTTTGTGGACAGTCCTCAGGCTTAAGACATTGAACTTTGGTATACTTATAATCATGCATATTATGTTTAGCCAATATTTTTTGCACGCAGAAATAGGTTAAGCCCAAATCTTCTTTGGCACATCTTATTGAAGCCTGCGGATAGGCATGAAAATAAGCCAAAACGTTAATTTCGTTGTCCTCACTAGATGTTACAGGTCTGGGTAAATTTCTGGGAACTTTCAAGGAAGAACCAAAATTTTTGAAATTGCTTTGAATTCGTCTAAATTTCTTATTGTTCATTGATGGCAAATTTGGATACATTTCATTGAATTTTCTACAAGTACGACTAATGATCTTATCACACTGACCATGTAAAACAAATAAATTCATAAGTACTGTATTTGAATAATTATTGTTTTCTTCCATTTCTCTTAAAACCTTAAATTAGAATTTTCAAGTACGGCAACCAACTGACAACGAAACGGAATAAATAATAGAAAAGTGTCATCCATTTAAAAACAACAGTTTCCAAAGGCTACTTTTCAAATTTTCCTAAAAACTCGTGAATGTTATCTGTAATAGTTAAATTGTCCAAATAAATGCTAATAAGTCAAAAACTATTCGAGATAGGTATAGGGACATGATATATTGAAAGATAGGAAATTTACAGAGCTTTTAGGACCGCGGTTAAAATACAGGGTGTTCCATTTAAAAAAATGTACTTTTAATCATTTTTCCAAACCATCAAAATATGTTTATTTTTGAAACACCCTGTACAAATATAACTACGATTTGGACACCGAGTGAATAGCCTCGTGGTATTACCTAGCTCTCCACCAAATTCTAGTGTCCTATCTGTCATGAGTTCAAAAATATCAGCCCTTATTGACTACCATGTTTTCCGAGAAAAAAAGAAGAAAATAATTATTATCTCGACAACGATACTAGATAGACATAGGAATATGTTAACGAAACTTATTAACAAACCAACAGGGATTCTAAAAAAAATATAATATACCGGGTGTTCCATTTAAATTATCATAGGTGCTAATACTTTTCAGTAGAAGCGGCAACACCGCAAGGCCAAAAATAATTTTAAAAGAAAGGTCATGTCCACTTATGTAAACTACCAAATTTTCAAAGTGATCCGTTGACTAGTTCGCCAGAACTTCTAATAGGCCACTCACCATCAATCACCCTGTATATATATATATATATATATATACAGTGACCGGCAAAAAGTTCGCAACATATGGGAAAAATTTTTATTAGGAGAGTATCGGAAAAACTTTCCCAGGGGATCGGTTCTGCATGTCCGATAACCTAAAAATCGATTTTGACATACGTCACGTGACCACTGGTATAGCGTCAAATTAAAAAAAAAATTGTTAATTTACAAAAAGTGAGGTTAGTTGACGAGATATCAAAAAAAGTTATTTGAAAAAATTGCTTAGAATTAAATTCTAGGTCCTTGTGCAAAATTTTAAGATTTTATTTAAAACAATTGCAAAACTCAATTTTTTTTAAATATTTTTTTATCGATTTACAAATTTCCGGTTTTTTTCGTTTAGATAGCTTGGCTAATGTAAAGCCCATGTATCTGGATGAAAATAAACGAATGTAGTAGTTTTTTCTACAATTGACAGGACAAAATTAAAAAAAACAGGGTTTCGCCGGACGCTAGCTGTTGCAATGATTTGTATCTAGCAGCAGTGTCAAAATTTTAGAGACATTTCAATGAGATTACATTGAGAAAACCTGAATCGTCTTAAATATATCTGAAGTTCGACTTTTTGTAAAGTTAAGGGGATTAAAATAGATAATAAACAAAAAATTACCTGTTTATTTAATCGAAATTTTATAAACGAAAACCAATGTAAGAAAAACTTAAAAGTAGTCAAATTCTGTACTAACAACACAAAAAATCATTGTTTTTCCTTGGGTGCACAAAATTTAAAACTCAGTATGACCACCATTTCTCTCCATACATACTGTTGTTCTCGAGCGCAACTCTCGATTAACATTTCGGAGCATTTTACGATTTATTTGCAATACACAATTTATAATGACATTCTCTAAATTTTGTATATTCCTAAAGGGTCGATGTTTGTACACAGGGTTCTTTAGGTATCCCCACATAAAAAAATCTAACGGAGTCAGATCTACAATTCTACAATTGACAGGGCAAAATCGAAAAAATAGGTGTTCGCCGGACGCTCGCTGTTGCAATGGTTTGAATCTAATGAAATGACTGTATCAAGATTTTATTAAGATTTTTCGCACATAAATTTAACAACCATGTCTATTTAGTTGTACTTAAAACTACCAAAGCAGGCTCTGAAATTAAAACAACCAAATAATCTAGTAGGTTAAAAACAACAGAAAAATGTCAAACAAATTATAATTTGTTTGATTTCAACCTATGTCATTGGTTTATGTCTCGCATCTTACTAAGTTTGATATTTTACATAAGTTTATTAATATTTTATTCCTTAAAATGGCACCCACACTACTTCTTCAGGAAAAGATAGAAATTATTTTAATTTCTGGAGATAATTACAAAAGCCATAGAGAAACAGCAGCAATTTTTAATGAGAGGCACCCCGATAAATCCCTCCATTATTCCACAGTATCTCGTCTAGTCAATAAATTTAAAGAAACGGGATCGGTAGAAAATCAGTATAAAGTTTCCCATGAAAAACCGGTAACAGGTGACGAAGGTTCTCTGGATGTGTGTTTGTCGATCACAGAAACACCCCAATTAGCAGTTAGTCAAATATCGGAGATCACTAACATTCACGAAAGATCTGTGCGGAGGATATTAAAAAGAAACAAATTTCATCCGTACAAACCTAAATTTGTACAAGTATTAAAAGATAGGGATTATGACGCCCGCTTCGATTTTTGTGCCAGTTCCAGGGTATGATTGAGGAAGATTTTAATTTCCCAAAGAACGTTCTTTTCTCGGATGAAGCTACATTTACCTCTAACGGAACCGTCAGTTCACAAAACTGTAGATGGTGGGCCACCGAAAACCCAGACTTTGTAATTCAGAGTAAAGACCAATATAGTTTTAAGGTTAATGTGTGGTGCGGAATTTTCAACCTCAGAATAGTGGGACCTTTTTTCTTTAGAGACAATTTAAATTCAGAACGATATTTAGAATTTCTACAAACTGAGATATCTGACTTTTTAGACAATTTGTCATTAGCCGAAAGAAGAAATTTATACTTTCAACAAGACGGAGCTAGCATTCATTCCACAAGTGAGGTGAAGAGATGGCTGGATCAAGAATTTGGAAACCAGTGGATAGGACGGTTTTCTGAAAATCCGTGGCCTGCGAGATCACCAGATCTGACTCCGTTAGATTTCTTTATGTGGGGATACCTAAAGAACTCTGTGTACAAACATCGACCCTTTAGGAATATACAAAATTTAGAGAATGTCATTAGAAATTGTGTATTGCAAATAAATCGTAAAATGCTCCGAAATGTTAATCGAGAGTTGCGCTCGAGAACAATAGTTTGTATGGAGAGAAATGGTGGTCATACTGAGTTTTAAATTTTGTGCACCCAAGGAAAAACAATGATTTTTTATGTTGTTAGTACAGAATTTGACTACTTTTAAGTTTTTCTTACATTGGTTTTCGTTTATGAAATTTCGATTAAATAAACAGGTAATTTTTTGTTTATTATCTATTTTACTCCCCTTAACTTTACAAAAAGTCGAACTTCAGATATATTTAAGACGATTAAGGTTTTCTCAATGTAATCTCATTGAAATGTCTCTAAAATTTTGACACTGCTGCTAGATACAAATCATTGCAACAGCTAGCGTCCGGCGAAACCCTGTTTTTTTAATTTTGTCCTGTCAATTGTAGAAAAAACTACTACATTCGTTTATTTTCATCCAGATACATGGGCTTTACATTAGCCAAGCTATCTAAACGAAAAAAACTGGAAATTTGTAAATCGATAAAAAAATATTTAAAAAAAATTGAGTTTTCCAATTTTTTTAAATAAAATCTTAAAATTTTGCACAAGGACCTAAAATTTAATTCTAAGCAATTTTTTCAAATAACTTTTTTTGATATCTCGTCAACTAACCTCACTTTTTGTAAATTAACAATTTTTTTTTTAATTTGACGCTATACCAGTGGTCACGTGACGTATGTCAAAATCGATTTTTAGGTTATCGGACATGCAGAACCGATCCCCCGGAAAAGTTTTTCCAATACTCACCTAATAAAAATTTTTCCCATATGTTGCGAACTTTTTGCCGGTCACTGTATATATATATATGTATATATATATATATATATATATATATATATATATATATATATATATATATATATATATATATATATATATATATATATATATATAATATATATATATATATATATATATATATATATATATATATATATATATATATATATATATATATATATATATATATATATATATATATATATATATATATATATAGTCACAACGGGGTTGTTGTGACTGAGACTTAATAATAGTCTCTGGGATCGTATGAAAATGAACTTAAAGCAGTTATAAAAATAAAATATATTTCCTTAAAAACAATTGTAAACAAACATAATAAATAAAAGTAAATACTTACTTAGATTTTGGGTAAATACATGGCGGAAAAGGCGGCTCTTCTCCCGACCAACGGGCACATGTCTTAACTCTACATCTTTTCCGGAACGACTGCCTATCATTTTGTCATTCAGCGATCAATGCCCGGAGCATTGCTAAGTCAGCATAACTTGGCTTCCTCCGTAAAGTTAAACAAAATCAAGCTGACCGCTAATCAGACTACCAAGTTCACTGAACGACAAAGTGTCTATTCATCGTTAATATGCGAATGCATCTTTTAATAAAATGTGATTTTTAAATAAACCAAACAAAAATCAATAGAATAAATCAATGAGGAATTTTGACTCTTGACACATGCCCCTTGCTCGCAAAAACTGGACCCATAGCTTTACAAAACTTTCATTTTACTGTACAATTACAAATATGTTGGTCAAGCCATCAGAAATTATTTAAAATTAGATAAGACCTATAATTTTGACAAGTTACTAATTGATGATAAATTGGACAAATTTAAATTTAATCTTGATATTGGGATAACTTACTGGACTTATAGCATAATTAAAATTAACTTAAAAGATTAATTAGGTACTACATTTTTTTTTATTTTAATAATTATTTAAGTACGTATCTTTCTAACATTGTAACTTAACTAAAATACTATAGATACGTGCATTAATACCCACATTTAATGTTATACTGAAGATTCTTTCTTTAAATTTACAAAATATTTTTTCTACTAAAGAGACAAAGGTTAAAAAATAAAAATTAAAGTTGTTGGTACTGATAAAATTTCTTTAAATATCTAACAAAACCTTAAAAAACAGCACTGCTTGAAAAATTAGTTCGTGACACACACCTTTTTGGCAATATATTATGACAAGAAGACTTGGCTGGAAATTGGCTTAATTTTATTAATGCTGACCAATGATAAATTATGCACAATTGTGAACCAGAAGTTGTTTAGCTGTATTAAAGATATCAATTTCCCTACGCACTTAACATTCACCACTTGCTGGATGGATTTTTCTTATACTCCGTTCTTCATCGCCATCATTCTAGAATATGATACAAGAAGGATGCAGTTGAAAACGACTTGCTTTCATAAAGTTATCTCTACTGGGCCCTGGGCCCCTGGACCCTAGGGCGTTTTCGAGATACTGTTAGGTGTTAGGCTACCTAACGGGATGTTGGTAGTATGATGGTTGCGTGCGATGTGGTGACGGGTAACAGCTTTTGTTGGCTCAGGTTAAGGTATGGTGGATATAGGCATTCTGGCTCCCCTTTAGTGTAGGAAGTTGTGAATGCTATTTGGCTCATTTCCATTTTCCACTGTCATTGTGCCATTGTGTCCAGGTACATGGAACATAAAGAGAGTGCGTATCAAAACTCATGAATACACATATAAAAACCAAATTCTACATGCTTTGAGTACTTAAAAGTTAAATTGGGAAACACGTTTTCTTTTTCACGTTTCTAATAATAAAAATACCTAATATATAAACTGTTCTATAAACTAAGTTTGGTTTTCGTATGAATAATAATATAAATTACAATTTCTTGTAAATTCAAATACAAGCATGTTTAAAATAATGCTTTATGTACATGCATTATAACTAGTGTTGTAAAATTTCGGGAAATATATTTTTTGGAAATATTTCCGGAAATATTGGAAATATTTCCGGAAGTACTGGAAATATATGGAAACATTCGAAATATTTATTAAAGACAAGGTATCTTTTAAAAATAACATCGAAATCAAAATTTATAGCAAAAATAAACAAATAAAAATAAATGCATCGAAAAGTATATAGCAAAAATAAACAAATAAACATAAACTGATGCAAAAATACCGAAAAACTGTTAAGAAATTGGTACTAATTAAAATCAGTTATTTGCGAATCGCAAATCGAGAGAGAGCCACGTCATCATTTATTAAATTTGTCTCTTAAATATTTGGTAATGGTTCTTTATCAACAGAACTGATTTTATTACTTAGCTCTTTGCTATTAGTAATATTGTCACTGTTCTCGTGGCTATCAGATTTCTCATTTATTTCATCTATATCTTCATCAGTTGTTCAAAATGACCACCATGAACTTCTTGGCAGTAATAAAGTCAATTGTGAAACTCTGCCAAGAAGTAGGTAACATCTGCCATTCTCAAAAATGTTTTAGCTTACTGTCTATTCTCTCTGACGCACAATACATAGGACCCAACGACTGATTTTAAAACTATTTACTTTCACTTTACGTTCAAAAAATACCATGACGACTTTTAACGTCCCTTCATCTGACTCTCTTCTTTTTTCTTTTTAAACTACTAAACTACAAATGGTTCATTTGCACTGCCATGCCAGTGGAGCATCATATTCGGAATATTGAATATTCCTAACAAATGTGAGAAGTAAGTTCCAAAATTGACTTTATTACTGCCAAGAAGTTCATGGTGGTCATTTTGAACATCTTTTAAAGTAATAAGAGAAATAAAGGTACCTACTCAAATTTTAAATTTTTTTTTCACGAATTTTAATTTTTATATTTTTATATTTGAAAACGAATTAAGAATCGGACCACAGGTTTACGGTAAAATGTTTCTTTTTTGAAGACCTTTAAAATTAGGTGCCATATGGCATAGGGTTGCATTTACAATTTTTGACCTCAACTCCCTAGCATCACCCCTCACGGGGGTTGAAAAAGTATTACATAAAGAAGTAGATTTATTAACTAAGAAACATCTAAAATTTGGTGTCTATCTTTAGTAATAGCAAATATATTTGCCCATAGTAAGACTTTTCGGACACCCTGTATACTGGTTGTTACATATTTTAGGCTGTTACCCACTATGTGATGTTTGTTTTAATTGAAAGTACCCTAAGTGAACATATTTATGATCTGCGTACTACCCATTTTGCAATATTTCCAATGTTTCCAATATTTTCGTTATCCCTTCTGAAATTTCCAATATTTCCATTTCCATGGAAATATTTCCAGTGGAAATATTTCCATTTACAACACTAACGGCGGGTTGCAGAAAGAACATTTATTAATTCGTGATTAACTAACAACGTGTTAAATTTGAATGCGTTGTTAAATTTTGGTCAAGTTACCCAAGATTTAATCAAAGCCTGCCCAGGCCCACTTGAAACAGCAATCGCTTAACATCGGCTTTTAGATTTGGAAGCGGTCGCTGTTTCGGGAAAAGTCGAAGGATAAACGTCAGATTTTAATGTCAACAAAGCGTTTTGTATTTTTTGAAAAGCGAAGATATTTTGTATCAAAGAAAATATGTTTGTATGTTAAAATGGGAAAATTGGCAAGGCGAATAGAAAACTCACACAAAAATAGAAGAAAATAAACTTCTAAACATATATTCCTTAAGGTAAGTAGTATCACACCCTTTAACCATAAACTAGTGTATAAGTACGCTGGCCAAATGTTTATAGTTTTTCTATTAATTTTTAAAATCTGTGTTAAATTGCTTTGCATAAAAAATCTACTGCTTTTCAGCTACTTAAACGCTATCCTTTTGCCATCATTATCCATTTATGTGCTTGTTTTAGGTACATGGAAATATGATTGTATTATTTCTAACGAATATGAATTCCTAATCCTAAAAACTACACCTTTAATGAAAGATAAGGCACACAAATATCATAAACATATTTCCTTAGACTTGGTAAACCTACATGTAAGGAATGGAGTCCTAAATGGATGTTATTTGAGAGATTATCCTAGCCACAATATTGGGTGAAATACCAGGGGAAAAATTTGGAAGTTTGTTGGTATTTTCTTGATAAGGTAAAATAGTGTCATTAATATTCTATCACTCACTACTTATACAATTTTTGAGTACTACAATTTTGTTTCCTATTTTTACCTCAAGTTCTATCTTTACCCGTTACCCATAATAGCTCACATGCAAATATATTTTTTTTGTCCAGTGCATGTGACAAAACATTTTTGTCTGGGTAAGCAGTGCTGTAGGTGTAGGCAGACTAGGCCCTTGCATGAGCGCTTGTGGCAAGGGGCGCCAAATAGAAAAACTATAGAGTCTATAAGCTAATTAGGTCTTGTTATAGGGGTGTAAAATTCCTGGCTTGCCTTCAGTCAAACTTAGCCTAGCAACAGCACTGTGGGTAAGTATCCTGGTCAATTATAGGTAGTACAGATCACAAATAAAATTTTTGTAACCATGTGGCACGCTGAAACTGTAGTGTTCATTTAGTCCACCACAAATTCATTCAAAATTAAGTTCGAAGTAAAATATTTCTCATTTAATAAACGTTTTGCTCGTGCTTACAGATTCAGAGATTGAAGATGGGAATTTTTCTGTTACACATTTACTTAACTACCATTTTTATCATACTCATGTGAATCATATTGTTGCTTTTAAGAATGAAATATCTATGAACAAGTTATTTACGTGGGTTGTTTTGCATATTGGTTTTATTCAGATTACTATGTAATCATGTACATAGACTTTTACATGTTATTATGTGTTCCATTTTCTTTTGTTACAGGTTATAGATAAGTCACAGAATATATCAAACATGTAATGTGAAGACTGGCTCAAAATAATATAGGTACCTTAGTACCTTCCTACTGGTGACATAGATGTTGAAATATTTTATAAATAGAAATTTGTTACTTTTACATAAATAAAATATGTTCTAGGATTTTTTAAAATATAAGTTTACGTTAATTTATATCAATACTTTTGTTCATTTTTATTTCCTGATAATTTATAAAACAGGAAAGTTCCATAAAGAAAATTACAGGGGTCAACAATATTTTTTTTTAAATTTGTTTTGCGGCATTAATCTACTTTTTAAATTTAAAAAAGTCGAGGGCAACATAAGATCTGTTCATTTGTGTTGCACGAAACTGCACTAACCTACACTTTTTTTATGTAAGAAGATATCAATTAGAAAAAATCTGTGCAAGTAACTGCAGTTTCAACACAAAAGGTTTGTTCTTTTGTATTACACAATTTGCACCAACCTGCACTGATTTTTCTCCAATGGGTTTGATTGGGTGTCTCCACAAACAAAAAAAAACTAGGTTAGTGCAGTTTTGTGCAACACAAAAGGTTTGTTCTTTTGTGTTGCACTAACCTGCACTTTTTTTACTTGAGGGGATACCCATTAGCAAAAAATCAGTGCATGTTCATGCAACATAAAAGAACAAACCTAAAAGTGTAGGTTAGTGCAGTTTCGTGCCACACTAACGAACAGACCTTTTTTGGATTTACAAAAATTGAATTGAACCTGGTCACTTTTCGTTTGTGTTGCACAAAATTGCATTAACATAAATTGATTGTTTTTAATGGGTGTCTTCACAAACAAAAAAGAAGGGTGTGTTAGTGCAGTTTCGTGCACGACAAACGAACAGACCTATTAATACGCCTCAGCAGTGGGACTCCGCGAGATCTTAGAATTCTGTTTGTAGGGACAAAGCTATATTTTTTCGCTCTGTTTTACGTTCGCTGTCAAATGATCGGCATACAAAAACAACACGATCCCTTTGTGTCGATTATACAAAACTATAACCTCCCGGAGTATGGGCCATGTCTCTTATTCAATTCACTGGATCGATCCGGATCATTTTATGACACTTTAATGGTATTTTATCTCTTTCTACTGCCTTTATTTAATTATGTATTTCACTCGAAATTCCTAAACCTATCTGAATCGATTCAATTTTCGTCAATCGAATACGCCCCAGACCACAACCGTCTTAGGTAGAGGCGGTTGTGCTTTGTGCTAGAGCGTTTTCCGATTGTAACCGGTTTGTCAACCGGTAAACTCTGAAAAACGCATATTATGTCAAAATTGAAAACCACAGAAAAATAAAGGAGCAACATGTAGGCTGTTTACCGTTGTCAAACCTGGTTAACCACCACTCTGTATAATGCGGTAAACCAATGGTAACACTGGGCCCTGAAAGAAGTGGTTTTACTACGGAACGCAGATCGGTGGTTTCTGTTAGATTTCTGTTCATTTTTACGGATATCAAGTCGACCTAAAAACATACCTCTCCTCCTGCTTCCAACATTTTTAAACAGACGATTTTTAACATTTGTGAAAAAATAAATTTAAATTTAAAACCCAACCCAAACTGATAATTTATAAAACTAAAAAAGTTCCATAAAGACAATTACAGGGGTAATTCATTTTTTTTTAATTTAAAAAAATCGAATAGGGCAACATAAGATCTGTTCAGGTTGGGTTGCACGAAATTGCACTAACCTACACTTTTTTTTATGTAAGAAGATATCAATTAGAAAAAATATGTGCAAGTAACTACAGTTTCAACACAAAAGGTTTGTTCTTTTGTAGTAAACAATTTGCACCAACCAGCACTGATTTTTTTCCAATTATCTCCCACAAACAAATGCGAGCCATCTTAAACTTATATTAAAACCAGGCATTATTGCACCTAGCCGTGGGCGTCCACTTTACTTGGCTAAACCACCAGTGAACGGACACAGTGTTGCCAGACCTTTTTTATTTGGTACTACATTCTGATTGAAAAAGTACCAAATTTAATTAAAATGTACTAGATCTTCCCAAAACAGATGAGGCCCTGTATAATTATGCTTTCTGGCTTTATTCAGTACAAAAACACTACCAGTATGGATGTATTATTTATTAATTATCAAAAATTTTAATATTTATTGAAGCCTTGCAAAAACAATAATTTTTATTTGATAAGCCTTGGAAGACCAGTAATTAATAAACAGGAATTCAGCAGTATTTACATCGTCGAAAGATATTATATATCTTTCGACGATGGTATTTATATCAATCCAATTTTCGTCAATCGAATACGCCTCAGGATAGCGCCACAACCGTCTTAAGTGGAGGCGGTTGTGGTGGTAGAGCGTTTACCGGTTGTAACCGGGCTGACAACCGGTGAACTCTGAAAAACGCCTTGTATTCCAAAATTCAAAACCACAGAAAAATAAAGGACTAATGTGTACACAGTCCCTGCGGGTGGCAAGAGCTCTGGTCTAAGCGCGAGACCGGGAGGTGAGCTGGCTAACCTGTTACATTGATGCGGGCCAGCAATAACTGGAAGACGAAGAGAGAAATATTTGAGATTACATCAAAGACATCTTTGAAATCTGTAGGTTATAAACTAGTTTTCTCTAACAAGCCCTTTATTTTTCTATGGTTCATAGTTAGAAGGTTGTGCCTTATTGTATAGGGGGCCGCGGACCAAAACAAATGAAGTGATTCATATAAAAATTGCTTTTATTCCAATGTTTTTACTTTTATAAGTAGTAATTTTCTTTTTGATTTGTTATGACTAAATTAATTGAAAAAAATAACTACCTCTCTGGGTTAAATAAAGAGAGACAAGGAAAAGTTAGTTGACAATTCGGAAGTGTTGAAAAAAAATAGCCAATTTAGCAGAATATCTATATTCTTATAGAAGGAAAGTGTTTTAATTACAATATTATTACGAATAGTTTAAAACCAAGAAGAATTTCAGCAATAGAATATTATTTTTGCACAAATCTAACAAGAAAATAGTGGTATAAAGAGTAATTTTGGTATGTTATTGAAGATGAAAGGTGTATTTTTTGGTAAAATCAACATTATAAATGATGAACTTTATTTTTCCTACGTTTTTTGTAAGCGTTTGTAAAGGTAGGTACCTGCTAATAAGCATTATGATAAATAAGATGCCCATCTGCAGTAAAAATGTATATAGTTTTATTTTAAAATATTGAAGGAAGGAGTTTTCTTTCAATTTCTTGAGTTGGAACATAAACTTTTGCCAAAGTAACCGATATTTTATCAAAAATGTTACCAAAAACATGACTTTAATACAGGAGACGCTTAAAAATATTTAAGTTATTATTAACTAAAATATTATTATTTTAAAACAATGATTTATTTCAACAACTGAGCTAAGCAGAGAGTGGCATATAATAGGTTTAGGTAGAAATAATATTTTAGTGAATATTAACTTAAATATTTTTGATCGCACCTGTATATATCACTTTCCGGCTGCCAGTTTTTTATTTTTTGATCGGTCGTAATGATACTCTGCAAGCTTTATATACCCATAAAATGACACTTTTTAACATCCCAGTCGAATTTTAGTGACTTTCGGTTTAACCAGAAGTGACACTAACTTTTGATTTTTAAATGCAACACCCTGTATATTTTTTATGTTTACAATTTAGACATCATTCGACTTAGGATTGTGACATTTTTGTCAGTTTTGAAGTAAATTTGTCAATTTTACCGTCAATTTTATTTACAGTGCCATGAAAACAACTATATCGTGGGTATCAAAAAATGTACAAAGACTGTCTGAAAAAATAATTGAGTAAGGACATCTCAAGCTAATAACATCACTGATAATTAATTAGTTATTATTATTATTATATATTAATTGTTTTTGATTTCTTTAAAAATTTTATGATTTTCACATCTTGCAATAGAAAAACGGCAATTTTAAAGTATAAATTGTGATAAAATGTGTGTTGTGATATTTACATCGTTGTGTTCGTTATGAAAAACTACATCTCATTTTGTTATGAAAGCAAGGTAGTGCTCTTTGAAATTTTCGAGAAATTTCCAAAAAAACTGATTTAGGGAACTTTAAAAGCCTCTGGAAAACAAATGATCCACTAAGAAATCATGTACGTAGATATTTTTCTGCAGTCCAGAACATCGCTTAGAACGATTTTAGCTGTCATGGCACTCTAGATTGCAAAATAAAATAGGCTTGAAAATTGACTTAAAAACTGACAAAAATGTCACAGTCGTATGTAGAATGATGTCTAAATTGCAAAAATAAATATACAGGATGTTGCATTTAAAAATTAAAAGTTAGTGTCACTTCCGGTTAAACCGGAAGTCACTAAAATTCGACTAGGATGTTAAAAAGTGTCATTTTATGAGTATATAAGGCTTGCCGAGTTTCATTACGATCAATCAAAAAATAAAAAACTGGCAGCCGGAAAGCGATCTCGTTCACCCGGTATAATAAAGTTTTTCGATATGTCATTTTTGTTTATTTTGCATTTTGTGCAATAAAACATGTTATTTAACTACAAGTCACCCTTACTCATTCTCATTAACTATATGATGGCATATCATAAATTAATTGTGACATGCCTCAAGTGCTGCTCAAGAAGGTCTTAGTTCGTGGTTTAGATCCTTACATTGATTATACACAGAAAAATCAAGGTTCCTACTGATCCGAGAAATTAGAAAAATAAACTGCTGGCCACTCGAACTTACACATAGAGATTTTTAGGCAAAATTTAAAGTTCAATATTTTCAACAGGAATGCAAATTTTTGAACTCGTCTTGCATATTTTAAGAGCTAGTTTTTTTCGGATTCAGCTGCATGACGTATATTTATCGTAGGACCTTAGGTTTATTATATACGGGGTGATCAATGAAGTCATGCAAAAAATCAAAACGCTTGTATGAGTGAAATTTCCGCAAAAAATTTTTTTAGTCGTTGCAATATGGTTCGTTACTAAGGTAACATCAATATCTCTAGACGTTTTTGTCACTTTTTGGATTAAGTCCCTTAGGTCTTGTACATGCTACTAAACATAAAATTTGGGTAGCAAAATTTTTAAAATGCTGTAACTTGACATTGGATTGACGGTTCTTGATGATTTTTACGGATTTGGAATCCTTATTTCACGTAGATTTTCTATCATCTAGGCATTTTATTTGGGGGTTGAAATATACAGGTTGAAATTTACACATTATACCGGGTCGATAATAGACAAAAACGTAGCGACAAGAACAAGTTTATTACATTATATTCTACAATATACAAGATTGGTTAACAACGGCAAAAAGTCAATTCTTATAAAATTTCTAATTCTAAACCTAATTTAAAGGTTCCTGCAATCCCTAAAAAAGCCGTCAATGCAATGTCAAGTTATAGCATTTTAAAAATTTTGCTACCCCAATTTTATGTTTAGTAGTGTGTACAAGACCTAAGGGCCTTAATCCAAAAAGTGACAAAAACGTCTAGAGATATTGATGTTACCTTAGTAACGAACCATATTGCAACGACCAAAAAAAAATTTTTGCGGAAATTTCACTCATACAAACTTTTTGATTTTCTGCATGACTTCATTGATCACCCCGTATATAATACACCTGTGGTCCTACGATAAATATACGTCATGCAGCTTAATCCGAAAAAAACTAGCTCTTAAAATCTGCAAGACGCGTTCAAAAATTTGCATTCGTGTTGAAAATATTGAACTTTAAATTTTGCCTAAAAATCTCTATGTGTAGTACCTTTATTGCCAATTTAACCAAAATATAATGCCAAAAATTTTTAAATTTTTATTATAGCAGTTGAAAAGATTTTTAAAATTGAATGCATGTTTTACTATACTATAAGGGCAGTATTTTAAGCAATAATAAATTACTTAATATAATATATATTTTTATATTAATTTCGAAAAAAAAACATTTTGTTATTCATTCAAATATAATTATTATCAACGATAATTAACTTGTATACAATAGTATCATGTTACAACTAACAAATAATAAAAAGACGATAAAGAATGCCCACTTAAACAAAAAAGCGAAGAATGCGGTATTGCCACTTTTATCGGATCTCATCTTAAACGTATAACCCATGTCGCATAACGCTGACTGCGGCTCCCTCTACATATGCTTTTACGAACTGAGATTGTATAACAAGTGACAAAAAAGTGAAAAACGAGATCCTGAGACTTTTTAAAATTTAAGCAGTTTTGGTTTGACCTCCGACCAAGGAACGGATATACACATAAAAAAAGATGAGATCCAAAATCGGATCTCGTCTTTCCAAACGGATCTCAGGATGACCATATATCACCAAAAAATGATCTCGTTTGGCCACTTTACGTGTATATATATATATATATATATATATATATATATATATATATATATATATATATATATATATATATATATATACCGGGTGCCCACGAGATTACTGGCCAGCTCGTTATTTTGTTAAGAAATAATATATCGATCTGAAATTTTGGGAAGTGGTATGGTTGCTTTAGATGCAGATTTTGAGTGCTCGAACATCTGACTATCGTTTCCGGTTCAACCGGAAATACAGTCAACTTTGTTATTTTAAACGAAACACCCTGTATATTTTTTACAATTTGGATTCTACGTAAAATCCTAATTATAAAACGCGTATCATACCCTATACCTATCTTTAACAGTTTTCAAGAAAATGGCGTTTGAAAATGTCGAAAGAGCCGCAAACTATACTGTTTTAACATAAAACAAATGAATATGCGAAAAGTTTATTATATTATTCTTACTTCTTTTTAGGGGCCTTGTATGCTTGTGTCGTGACAATCTCACTTCCGGTGCAACCGGAAGTGCTACAAAATATGACATTCAGGCCCAAATTACTTCAATAATTTCAATTGAACGCCCTACTTTAAACTCTAAATTCTAATTTATCTGACTTTTCTCAATAATTTTTGTATACACTATCCCAGGTCTAAAGTTGATAGTTGTTAAGATATGGACAGCTAAAAATTTAGCAGCACTCCAATTTTCAATCTGTTCAATTTTATCTAGGCGGCTGTGAACATCATTTGTCGTTTGAACTGCTTCATAACCATGTCAATTTCCAATTATTTAATCTAAGATGGCTATGAATGCAAGAAACTTGTCATATTTTACTTGTGTTTTCACGCCATCAAAGTTAATTTAAACGAAACAACCAGTATATTTTTTAAAATTTGGATTCTACGTAAAATTCTAAGTATAATCCAAGCAAAGCCAAGCAAACCCAAGCATACCCCATACCTATTTTAAACAGTTTTCAAGAAAATGACGTTTAAAAATTGTTGCATTTAGAAAATGTAGAAAGGATACACAATTAATAATCAGAGTAGTGCTTAAACTAACAATTTTATTAGGTTTTTATTATAAAAAATAAGAAATTAGCCATAAATTAAATGTTCAAAGCGTTGACCGTTTTCTCTCTGGCACAGACGAACTCTTTCTTGAAATTCCCTGAGCACGTTGTTCTTTTGTTGTGGGGTGATATTATTAACAGCTTGTGTTATTCTTTGCCTTAGGTCTTCAAGATTCTGCGGTTTCGTCCTGTATACTTTTTCTTTGATATGACCCCAATAAAAAAAATCAAGGGGCGTCAGGTCAGGCGATCTTGCTGGCCACCTTACAGGACCATGAGTCCCTATCCATCTATTTTCGAAAGTGACATTTAGGTAATCTGTTACTACCCTAGCGTTGTGCGCTGGAGCGCCGTCTTGTTGATAGAGAATCTGTACATTTTCCCGTAGAGGTAAGTTATCTATAAAATGTTCTATCTGGTTCTGTAAAAAGGCTAGGTATCGTGCTGCAGTTAATGGTTCTTCAAAAAATATGGGTCCTATAATATTAGTGCCTATAACACCAAGCCATACATTGACACCAAATCGTTCTTGAAATGCCCCCTCCCTCACCAAATGCATATTTTGAGTCGCCCAGTACTTGGTATTGTTCCTATTAAACATACCCAAATTGGTAAAACGTGATTCGTCGGTAAATAATATTTGAAATCTTAAATGCGGCTGCTGTTGTTCTTCTTCAAAATACCAGTTGCAGAACTGAAATCTTCGAGCATAGTCAGCTTCATAAAGGTGATGATGAATCTGGTACTTGAAAGACTTATAACCATATTTTACTAAAATTTTTCTTACGCTTTCTTTGCCAATTCCGATTTCTTCACCAATTTGCCTTGTTGAAGTTGTCGGGTCCATTTCAACACAGGCCAATGTGTTTATTTCCGCCTCTTCATTGACGATAAAACCTTCTTCTTGAATATTATTTGCGTTCTCACGTTTTAAATGGTTTTCCAACCAGGGAAAATAGTTTGCGCATGGATGCTCACGATCTGGAAAACGCTGAACATACAAAGCTCTGGCCTCTCTTTTATTTTTTCTTGCTTCTCCATAAATTAAAATCATATCGATTTGGTGCTCCCGCGTAAAATGAGGCATTTTATTTTATTTTTTTAACTAAACGCAATTATAACACTACAGAAAGCTGTAAAAACTAAAATTATCTATGATGGCGTGAAAACACAAATAAAATATGACAAGTTTTCTGCATTCATAGCCATCTTAGATTAAATAATTGAAAATTGACATGGTCATGAAGCAGTTCAAACGACAAATGATCTTCATAGCCGCCTAGAAGAATTTAAAAAATTGAAAATTGGAATGCAACTAAATTTTTAGCTGTCCATATCTTAACAACTATCAACTTTAGACCTGGGATAGTGTATACAAAAATTATTGAGAAAAGTCAGATAAATTAGAATTTAGAGTTTAAAGTAGGGCGTTCAATTGAAATTATTGAAGTAATTTGTGCCTGAATGTCATATTTTGTAGCACTTCCGGTTGCACCGGAAGTGAGATTGTCATGACACAATCATACAAGGCCCCTAAAAAGAAGTAAGAATAATATATTAAACTTTTCGCATATTCATTTGTTTTATGTTAAAACAGTATAGTTTGCGGCTCTTTCGACATTTTCAAACGCCATTTTCTTGAAAACTGTTAAAGATAGGTATAGGGTATGATACATGTTCTATAATTAGAATTTTACGTAGAATCCAAATTGTAAAAAATATACAGGGTGTTTCGTTTAAAATAACAAAGTTGACTGTATTTCCGGTTGAACCGGAAACGATAGTCAGATGTTCGAGCACTCAAAATCTGCATCTAAAGCAACCATACCACTTCCCAAAATTTCAGATCGATATATTATTTCTTAACAAAATAACAAGCTGGCCAGTAATCTCGTGGGCACCCGATATATATATATATATATATATATATATATATATATATATATATATATATATATATATATATATATATATATATATATATATATACAGGGTGGTCAAAAAAGTTTGCAACAAATGGAAAACTTTTTTATTTGACGTTTCTCAAAAAATTTTATTCTTGAGAAAAGTTGGTGCTTGTTTCAAAACCTTTAAATACCATGACAGTTTTTCTAACATTTGAGTACTAAGGTCATAAATTATAAAAAAGTGAAAATCGCCGAAGAATAAACTACCCCTATTTTTAAAAATCGACGAAAATTTTATTTAGAAAAGTTACTTAGAATCTCATAAAAGTCCCAAATACAAAATTTGAAGTCAAAATTGTAAAGAAAAAAGTTTGCAATATTTTTCACAATTTCATATCGCCCGAGTACGGCTCTGGCTCGTTTTATTTTTTTAAATGTGCGACTCCTATTCATGCGACGGTAAAACATTAAAAGAATAATTTTTTTTAAGTTTTACTAACTAGTTTTAGTGATTAATTTTTTTTATAAAATTCAACTTGTTTTTTTGTTTCAATGAGAATTTTCTGAAACAGTGTGCAACAGAAATCTCCGAAGGAGATTTAAACAAACCAGTGGTACTGTAAGGAACACGAATAAAGTCTAATTGCAGCAATTTATTCTAATGTTGCTTTCTTTTGCATAAATTTGGTAAGCCATGTTGGTGTTTAGTATCCGTAAAATACCTCCCATTTGTGAATAATAAACCATATTAAAGTTTCATAAATTAATACATTTGGATTTAATTTAAGAAAATAATAATATCTTAAGCCAAATGGTGTAAACTTGTATCAGTATCTTTATTTTATCCATAATTTTAACAAAATAAACCCCTATTAGTTCACTTCTAGTTCGATTCATAGAGAATATTTTTATTAGTTGGCTTGGAATGCATTTGTTTTAAATTAGGATGGTATCTTGCCGTAGCTGTCATTTTTATAAATGAAAGTCATAAAGACGCTTTTCATAGTAAAAACAGTTTAAAATGCCAGCTTCAAATTTAACTATAACACAGTGAGAGAAGCTGCCGTTATTTTCAATATGCGCCATCCTGACAAATATGTCAGTTATAGTACCGTGCAAAGATTGTTGCAGACGTTTAAAGAAACTGGGTCCCTGGAAAGTAATTATAAAAAACCTCATGAAAAAACTGCCAGAACAGAAGAAAATGAGTTAGCTGTTTTGCAGACTGTAGTTGAGTCACCCCAAATATCTACTCGGAAAATTTCTGACCAGGTAGGAGTAGGAGTAACATCGGTTTAGACGATATTACATAAAAACAGTTTTCGTCCATATAAACCCCAATATGTGAATAAATTATATGATACTGATTACCATCAGAGATTTGGATTTTCTGCATGGATACAGGGCCAAATAGAAGAAAATCATGATTTCCCCAACTACATACTTTTTACGGATGAATCAACTTTTACCACGAACGGTGTTGTGTGTAGCCAGAATTGTCGGTGGTGGGCAGACGTCAATCGAAATTTTGTAATTGATCATAGGGATCAAAAATATCAAAAGACCAATGTATGGTGTGGAATTTTTAATGGAGAGTTAGTGGGGCCATATTTTTTTAGAGCCACTCTAAACGGAGAACGATATGCCTTTTTGGAATCTGTAGTCCAAGATTTTATTGAAGAGTTGCCTATAAATATTCGATTAAAGATGTGGTATCAACACGACGGTTGCCCAGCGCATAGGAATTTAACTGGCCACCTCGTTCACCAGACTTATCACCTTTAGACTTTTTTCTTTGGGGATATCTGAAGGAAAAGGTTTATAAAAATAGGCCTTTTCAAAACTTAGAAGAACTCGAAAATACAATAAGAATTTGTGCGGCAGAAATACCACGTGGTATGCTAATTTCAACACTTAATGAGTTTAGGCTGCGTACAATAAAGTGTATAGAGAGACATGGTGATCACACAGACTCAACAAGGATTGTAAATAATTCTTTAATTTTTTTTATTTTTTGTTCATTATTGTTTTAACCATAAATATAACCTTGTAACAAAAAAACTATAGTGTCTTCTGATAAAATATTGTAAAAGTCGTCAATATTATTATTTTGTTAAATTAAATCTAACTTTACTAATCTATAAGACTTTGATTTGGATTACGACGGACTCAAAGGTGTAAGGTATTTTACAAATACTAAAAAGCAATATGGGTAACCAAATTTATGCTAAAGGGAGCAACAGTATAGAGAAAATTGCTGCAGTAATGGTTTAGACGTGTTCCTTATAGCACAACTGGTTTAATTAAACTGCCTTTTGCGAATTTTGTTGCACACTGTTCCAGAAAATTCTCATTGAAACAAAAAAAAAACAAGTAGAATTTTATAAAAAACATTAATCATTAAAACTAATTAGTAGAACTTAACAAAAATTATTCTTTTAATATTTTTTCGTCGCATGAATAAGAGTCGCGCATTTAAAAAAATAAAACGAGCCAGAGCCGTACTCGGGCGATATAAAATTGTGAAAAATATTGCAAACTTTTTTCTTTACAATTTTAACTTCAAATTTTGTATTTGGGACTTTTATGAGATCCTAAGCAACTTTTCTAAGTAAAGTTTTCGTCAATTTTTAAAAATAGAGGTAGTTTATTCTTCGGCGATTTTCACTTTTTTTTTAATTTATGACCTTAGTACGCAAATGTTAGAAAAACTGTCATGGTATTTAAAGGTTTTGAAACAAGCACCAACTTTTCTCAAGAATAAAATTTTTTGAGAAACGTCAAATAAAAAAGTTTTCCATTTGTTGCAAACTTTTTTGACCACCCTGTGTGTGTGTATATATATATATATATATATATATATATATATATATATATATATATATATATATATATATATATATATATATATATATATATATATATATATATATATATATATAAAAGATGTGTATTCGTGACTGAATAGTTAGAAAAAAGAAATTTTTTTCTTGGGTAGCAGTCAAAATGCAGGAGGCCAATTAATTAATGCTTTATTGCTTAGTCGAGCTTTCGAGTTTCAATTTAACCCTTCTTCAGGACACACTACAAAGTTACAAAACACATTGTCAGGAAACACAGTTCCCATACAATCAAAAAATTATTTTAAAAACTTACCAATGTGAATTATTTAAAAAAAGGAATACAAAAATACTTCGCAGAAATGTTACTAAATATATTTATGAAATTTTACAATTAAAAAACATTAAAACATTGGTTTAAGATTGGCGATGATTGCCGAATAATTAATTATTACATTTTGGTTGCTGGATGATGAATGAGCAAACAGCTGGTCATTTAAAAATTGATTTGACGTTTGACAGAAACAAGAATATTAGGTTGTGTTCAAATTCGAAATAAATTGCGGCGAATTTAAAAAAATTTTATACTGAAAAATGATGTCCTGCGCATTCACCAAACGTAGAAAACCCAAAAGGTATGCAAGAACAATGTGGAAATACAAAAACTTTTTCTAAAATATAATGTTCACACAAAAGAGAAAAGACGAGAAAACTAGATAGATGTGTCTTCCTGTAAGGAACTGAATTTTTCTTTATGTAATTTAAGTAAGAAGGAATAAATAGTGCTGAGGTTTTGGATATCTGTTTTCTTATTCATGCAGTGGTCGGCGCCATGAATGTGCACCATTTCTAAGAACAGTCTTTTGTAAGAGTTATTGGATTTTGCCAGAACTTTAGGTTCAGCAAATCTCATTTGGTGGCCTTCTTTTATTACATGTTCAGCCAATGCACATGAAGGTACCGACCTCCTGCAGTCACTCTTGTGTGATATAACACGGTTATATAAGTTTCTGGATGTTTGACCGATATATACATCCTCACAATTATTACAAGAAATCTGATACACAACATTCCAATTGTGGTGAGGGGTGTTTTATTCTAGCATCAATGCTGAACAGAAAATTGTTTTTACTTAATTGTCGTAAATTGGGATTATTGCCGAATCATATTACTCATGGGACAAACTCTATGAACTCCATGTTACACATCACACATGGCAGAACAGGACAAAAAATCACCAACTTCAACACCAGGTTAGGAAAAAGCATTTTAAACTTGGAAATTAAGGCAACTTTTGTTGAGTTAAATAAAATTCAAAAAACTATAGAAAACATAAACTTTAAATTAACTTCATTATTACCAAATTACATTATTAATGAATATGACCGTAGATTACATCAATCATATGAACGTAAATTTCAATCAGTAAAACGCTCAAATTTAAACAAGTTTGCGAGGTTGAAACGAGACCAGCTCGAAGAGATCAAAACACAAGATAAATGGTTTCGCAATCTCACTTCCATAGATTTTCCAAATGACATAAAACAAATTTTGTCCCTTGGACGTAAATTTAGCCTATGTCCCACCCCTAAAGATTGGAACATACCATCTCTTCTAGCTGATCTCGAGACAGCTATTGCGCGGTTTGATGCTCAACAAAGGGATCTTTATAGAGCGCGTTTCACAAACATTATTACTAATTTTATACAACATCATCATAATAGCAATCAACATTTTAATGAGATTTTCCACAAAACTAAACTTTTTCTTCGGGAACATCCCGAGGTATATGTTACCAACAGTGACAAGGGCAATGTTACACTGGTCATGTATAAAGAAGACTATACATCTAAATCTCTAAATTTAATACAAGATCCACAATATTATAAAAAGCTTAATAATAATCCCACAAGCACATTACAAACAAAAGCTAATAATTTAATAAAAAGCCTTAAAGATGATAATCATATTGATGCTGACACTGCAAGGGCCATGACCTCTTATAACTCGGTAGCACCTAGGCTATACACTTTGCCTAAGATACACCAGCCTACTTTATCTATGAGGCCCATTGTTTCCTCAATTAACTGCCCTAATAACTCGTTGGCGACATATGTCACTAACATTTTAACCAAAGCCTATGATGTTCAAAATGAGTTTTATGTTAGAGATTCCTTTTCCTTTAGTACTTACATTAATAATTTCCAACTACCTGATGGTTATTATTGGTGAGTTTTGATGTTGTATCCTTGTTCACAAACCTACCATTGGAGGCTGTCTTAGATAGCATAAAAAATAACTGGGATCAAATTTCTCCTTATTGTGCACTGGATTGTCGAACAGTGGAAAAATTATTAACTTTCATTTTTGATTCTAATTTCTGTGTGTTTAATGGTGAATATTACAAACAAATTTTCGGTACACCTATGGGCTCAACCATATCTCCTATTTTAGTAAATTATGTTCTTGATGACCTGATACGAGATTGCTTACAGTATTTACCTTATTATATTCCTTTTGTGAAAAGGTATGTTGATGACCTCATTTTATCTGTACCTCAAAATAGAATTCATGAAACTCTGGAAATGTTCAACACTTATAATCGTCACATACAATTCACTGTCGAATAGGAAAGTGATCAAAGTATTCCTTTCCTAGACATGAAAATAAAACGGTCTGATGACAATGTTCTCAGTACTGTTTGGTACAGAAAACCTATGGCTTCCAATAGGTTTATAAGCTTTAAGTCATACCATCCTATGAAGATGAAAATCAATTTAATTTTAGGCATGAAACGTAGAGCTGTCATGCTAACACATCCACAAGATAGGCAAGCCTCATTAAAATTATTACAAACAATGCTGTTGGAAAACTCGTATCCACTTAAATTAATTAAGAAATTCTTATACAGTACAGTTTATCAATTACCGGAGAATGTTGTTGAGAGACCCAGTCAACCACCATCCCTTAACACACAACCTACGCCATCTCGGCATAATGACAATAATGCTAATCAAAGCACCACTGTTCCGACTTTTTATTGTACTTTACCGTATATAGAAAATCTCACTCCAAAATTAATAAAATTATTTGAGTGCACTGATGTTAGGTTTGCAAAGAAACAAGTGAAGACTGTTTCACAATTGTATACTAGAACAAAAACACCCCTCACCACAAAAGAAAATTGGAATGTTGTGTATCAGATTTCTTGTAATAATTGTGAGGATGTATATATCGGTCAAACATCCAGAAACTTATATAACCGTGCTATATCACACAAGAGTGACTGCAGGAGGTCGGTACCTTCATGTGCATTGGCTGAACATGTAATAAAAGAAGGCCACCAAATGAGATTTGCTGAACCTAAAGTTCTGGCAAAATCCAATAACTATTACAAAAGACTGTCCTTAGAAATGGTGCACATTCATGGAGCCGACCACTGCATGAATAAGAAAACAGATATCCAAAACCTCAGCACTATTTATTCCTTCTTACTTAAATTACATAAAGAAAAATTCAGTTCCTTACAGGAAGACACATCTATCTAGTTTTCTCGTCTTTTCTCTTTTGTGTGAACATTATATTTTAGAAAAAATTTTTGTATTTCCACATTGTTCTTGCATACCTTTTGCGTTTTCCTCGTTTGGTGAATGCGCAGGACATCATTTTTCAGTATAAAATTTTTTTAAATTCGCCGCGCTTTATTTCGAATTTGAACACAACCTAATATTCTTGTTTCTGTCAAACGTCAAATCAATTTTTAAATGACCAGCTGTTTGCTCATTCATCATCCAGCAACCAAAATGTAATAATTAATTATTCGGCAATCATCGCCAATCTTAAACCAATGTTTTAATGATTTTTAATTGTAAAATTTCATAAATATGTTTAGTAACATTTCTGCGAAGTATTTTTGTATTCCTTTTTTTAAATAATTCACATTGGTAACTTTTTAAAATAATTTTTTGATTGTATGGGAACTGTGTTTCCTGACAATGTGTTTTGTAACTTTTGTAGTGTGTCCGGAAGAAGGGTTAAATTGAAACTCGAAAGCTCGACTAAGCAATAAAGAATTAATTAATTGGCCACCTGCATTTTGACTGCTACCCAAGAAAAAAAAAATTCTTTTATATATATATATATATATATATATATATATATATATATATATATATATATATATATATATATATATATATATATATACATATATATATATATATATATATATGAAGAAATGTTGATCAGGGAGCAATGGCGCAGCCGGGGGTGGGGGGCTGCAGTTCTCCTGGTGACTTAGATTAGGTTGGGGTAGTTTGGAAGACTTCAGGATCCTTGTGACATCTTGTCGTACTTGCTCCGCTGTTTGTTCGTCTAAAGTTGATAGGCTTGTTTCTACGTTTGAGATAATTAGCGCGTTCGGCAATGCCATCTTTTCCATCGTTTTGCTCGGAATTTTTGACGGTCACATGGCCTCTTATTGTAAACAGTACGACCGATCACGTGTCTGTCAATAATTCCGAGCAAAACGATGGAAAAGATTGCATTACCGAACGCGCTAAACATCTTCCATAGGTATTCTTCTTGGAGCAACTGCATAGTTAAATCCTTTGCATAGTACACTTGTTTCGGCATCGGAGGGCTGGTATTCTGATATATTGTGTACCTTATGGCTGTTGTTCGACACTGGCCGTTGTGGTTGTTTTTTGGAGTTTGCCATACATTAAAGGAACTACTGATAGGATTGGTCGCATTCTTCGTAAGCATAATATATCCACTGTATACAGGATGGTGCAACCAAGATGGGGCGGACGATTGTGAGTAAACGGTAGGGAATTTCGAAAAAATTTTTTTTGGATATTATCGATAGTCAAACAGGCTATGTTTTAAAATTATTGCCATAATACAGGGTGGTCCGAAAAACTCGTGGCGAACCAAACTTGTATTTTTTTAAATGGGACACCCTGTATATAATTGTTCCAATTGATTCTCCTGTTCGTTACGATCATTTTGATATAGGGTTTATTGGGTCTAAAATTTATAGTAAGGGAATGGGACGCGGTTAAAGTTGAAAAAATGCTCACAGTTCGGCCATTTTAAAAAAAAATTGAAACAGTTATGGAAAAACCAAGTATTCCATAAAACGTTACATATCGTTGAATACATTAATCGCTTGCAATTTGTTTAAAATTATTCACTGCTATACAGGGTGGTCAAGTTGTGCAAATACGCCCTGGACTCATTTTTTTTAAATGGAACACCCTATATATTTTATTTTCATGTTAAAGATAACATTACTAGCTTTCAAAAAATACCGACCAACAGTTTTTTAGTAAACTAGCCGTGAAAGCAAAGTTTCTTCATTCTAATACGATTATACTGAATTTCCGTTGTTTATTATTAAATATCTAATATTGGGAGGCCATGACACTATCATAAATGAAACAAAAGATTGACGAATTTGTCAAAGTTACTGCCGCATAATCCATTATTTACAAGTTAAGCGTAGTTGAGGTAAGAAAACTGAGACCCGAAATCTTTACATGTTTATTAGAGATATTTCAAAAAACAGAAAATATTGTATTTAGGAAATGTAAAGTAATTAATAAACCAGTTATAAACAAAGATAATCTGTTATCAGTATTATTAATAGTGTAAGAAAATTAATTAAGCAAAACAGAACATCTTTTGAAATTATTTAGTTATGTGTTATGTAGTTACTTGTCAACCTAATTTAATATAAACATTTAAAAAAGCTCATAAAAGGTGTTCAACTAAACCACCACCTTTGCTGAAGGCACATTTCGAGTCTATCCATAAGTGAAAGTTTCACTTTTCCCAAAGTCTGTTCTGAAATGTTGCGAAAACTGTTTCTAATTCTCGTCTTCATATCTGTCACTGTGGTTGGAACCTCTTTATAGACTTCTTTTTTAACATGCCCCCATAGAAAAAATCTAGTGGTGTTAAGTCGGGTGATTTGGCTGGCCACTTAACTGGTCCACCTCGCCCAATCCAACGATCTGTCTTCCAATTATCGACAAAATATCTTACATTCCTATGGAAATGCGGGGGCGCTCCATCATGTTGAAACCATAAGGATGCCCTTATCATCAAAGGTAAATCATCAAGCAATACTGGCAACTCGTTTCTAAAAAAGTTGTTTAAAACTGGTTTATTAATTACTTTACATTTCCTAAAAACCATATTTTCTGTTTTTTTAAGTATCTCTAATAAACATGTACAGGTTTCGGGTCCAGTTTTCTTACCTCACCTACGCTTAACTTGTAAATAATGGATTATGCGGCAGTAGCTTTGACAAATTCGTCAATCTTTTGTTTCATTTATGATAGTGTCATGGCCTCCTAATATTAGATATTTAATAATATACAACGTAAATTCAGTATAATCGTATTAGAATGAAGAAACTTTGCTTTCACGGCTAGTTTACTAAAAAACTGTTGGTCAGAAAGGCATCATGTATGGTATTTTTTGAAAGCTAGTAATTTTATCTTTAACATGAAAATAAAATATATAGGGTGTTCCATTTAAAAAAAATGAGTCCAGGGCGTATTTGGAAAACTTGACCACCCTGTATAACAGTGAATAATTTTAAACAAATTGCAAGCGATTAATGTATTCAAGGATATGTAACGTTTTATGGAATACTTGGTTTTTCCATAACTGTTTCAATTTTTTTTTTAAAATGGCCGAACTGTGAGCATTTTTTCAACTTTAACCGCGTCCCATTCCCTTAATATAAATTATAGACCCAATAAACCCTATATCAAAATGATCGTAACGAACGGGAGAATCAATTGGAACAATTATATACAGGGTGTCCCATTTAAAAAAATACAAGTTTGGTTCGCCACGAGTTTTTCGGACCACCCTGTATTATGGCTATAATTTTAAAACATAGTGTGTTTGACTATCGATAATATCCAATAAAAAAATTTTAGAAATTCCTCACCGTTTACTCACAATCGTCCACCCCATCTTGGTTGCACCACCCTGTATAAGCCACACCAAACCATAAGAACAACATTAAAAAATCCAAAACAGAAGATTAAACTGAAAGACCAGGGTGTGTACAATGTAGCATGCGGTACCTGCAATAAAATGTACGTCGAACAAACCGACAGACGAATTTCAGCCAGGTTAGAAGAACACAAACTGGCCATCAGAAACAAAAACAAAACCTCAAATGTGGATAGTATTAAAATTAAAATAGACGATGATATTCAGATTTTAAAAACTAACAGTATTAAATACTTATTAATTATAATTTTTGACAGTAAATTAAATTGAGATTTACATGTAGATTACTTAATTAAAAAATTAAAAAATTTGCTACCAATATTGAAAAATGTTAGAACTTTTTTGGATATAAAACACTTAGAAACATTGTACTATGCATTAGTTAAAACTCATTTGAATTACGGGATTTTAGGTTGGGGAGGAATAAGTAGAATTTTAGTGAAAAAAAAATAGAAGTATGTATTATAAAAAATGTTTCTAAAAATTATATTTAATAAAGACTATTTTTATCCTTCAAAGGAATTATATTCAGAAACAAAAAAAATGGACGTTAGGAAAATACATATTTATAATATTTTAATATATGTTTTTAAAAATAAAAATCTAATACAATTTAAAAAACATAACCATAGCACAAAAGAATTGTATCATTAAAAAAATATAAAATTGAAATAAAAGCTTGGATATTATCAACAAACGATTTACAGAAATTTTTGGGATTACTTTGATATTATTTTGTATAATATAAAAATTATTTATTTCTTTTTCTCTAAGGATCTCTCGTGCTAAAAAAGAAATTATATGTATGTATTTGAATATAGATATTTTTTTTCAATTGAATAATTTAATGTAAATATAAGATTTGCCCCCAACAAGCACGTCTTCGGGGGTTTTATCAAGTTTATCTATAATGTACATATATAATCATATTTAAATTGTATTTAATTTAAATAAACTTTATTATTATTATTATTAAACAAACTACATCTGCTCTGTTTCAACATCAGCATTAAACTGGACACAAAATCAACTTTGATAGCTGCAGACAACTGGCAAACGTCGAAAACTAGAATAATACGAGAAGCCATCGAAATAGAAAAGATCGGTCATCTAAATAAAAGGGACGACGATCTGCAGTTGTCCAGTACATGGAAGACAATAGTAAAACGGCAAGCCGAAGCGCATCAACCCGCAACCACATCACAACAAACAGCCAACGAAGCAATGACTGAGAGGCGGAGCCAATATATATATATATATATATATATATATATATATATATATATATATATATATATATATATATACCGGGTGCCCACGAGTTTACTGGCCAGCTCGGTATTTTGTTAAGAAATAATATTTCGATTTGAAAGTTTGGGAACTTGTATGGTTGCTTTAGATGCAGAGTTTGAGTGCTCGGACATCTGACTATCGTTTCCGGTTCAACCGGAAATACAGACAACTTTGTTATTTTAAACGAAACACCCTATATATTTGTTCAAATTTGGATTCTGCGTAAAATTCTAATTATAAAACATGTATCATACCCCATACCTATCTTTAACAGTTTTCAAGAAAATGGCGTTTGAAAATGTCGAAAGAGCCGCAAACTATACTGTTTTAACATAAAACAAATGAATATGCGAAAAGTTTAATATATTATTTTTACTTCTTTTTAGGGGCCTTGTATGCCTGTGTCATGACAATTTCACTTCCGGTGCAACCCGAAGTGCTACAAAATGTGACATTCAGGCACAAATTACTTCAATAATTTCAATTGAACGACCTACCTTAAACCCTAAATTCTAATTTATCTGACTTTTCTCTATAATTTTTGTATACACCATCCCAGGTCTAAAGTTGATAGTTCTTGAGATATGGACAGCTAAAAATTTAGATCCATTCCAAAGTTCAATCTTTCTAATTTTATCTAGGCGGCTATGGAGATCATTTGCATTAAGAAAATGTAGAAAGGATACACATAATTAATAATATCAGAGTAGTGCTTGAAGTAATAATTTTATTAGGTTTTCATTTTAAAAAATAAGAAATTAGCCATAAATTAAGTGTTCAAATTGTTGACCGTTTTCCCTCAGACGAGCTCTTTGAAATTCCCTGAGCACCTTGTTCATTTGTTTTGGGAGTGATATTATTAACAGAAAATATGAAAAGTGTCTTGTATCCATAGCCATCTTGATTAAATAATTGGAAATTGACATGGTTATGATCATGAAGCAGTTCAAGCGACAAATGATCTCCATAGGCGCCTAGATAAAATTAGAAAGATTGAAATTTGGAGTGCATCTAAATTTTTAGCTGTCCATATCTCTAGAACTATCAACTTTAGACCTGGGATGGTGTATTCAAAAATCATAGAGAAAAGTCAGATAAATTAGAATTTAGAATTTAAAGTAGGTCGTTCAAGTGAAATTATTGAAGTAATTTGTGCCTGAATGTCATATTTTGTAGCACTTCCGGTTGCACCGGAAGTGAGATTGTCATGACACAAGCATACAAGGCCCCTAAAAAGAAGTAAGAATAATATATTAAACTTTTCGCATATTCATTTGTTTTATGTTAAAACAGTATAGTGTGCGGCTTTTTCGACATTTTCAAACTTCATTTTCTTGAAAACTGTTAAAGATAGGTATGGGGTACGATACATGTTTTATAATTAGAATTTTACGTAGAATCCAAATTTTAAAAAATATACAGGGGGTTTCGTTTAAAATAACAAAGTTGACTGTATGTCCGGTTGAACCGGAAACGATAGTCAGATGTTCGAGCACTAAAAATCTGCACCTAAAGCAACCATACGAGTTCCCAAAATTTCAAATCGAAACATTATTTCTTAACAAAATAACGAGCTGGCCAGTAAACTCGTGGGCACCCTGTATATATATATATATATATATATATATATATATATATTATATATCAGTAGGATAACGACCGTTATAATAAAACTTGCAAAATAACGGGATATCGGTCAATAAAATAGTATATTAGCTACTCTTTTACATATACCAAGCTTTCGTAACTATTTGGTTACTTCGTCAGGGCTAAAATTATAAATTATTAGGAACTATAAACATATTTTTATAATGTTGATATTTTACCAATGCGGTGAGTTATATTTTCCTTATTAAAAAATTATTGTTATCAGTAGATATCATATAAAAGTTTGTATAAAATAAAAATTTAATAAAATGGTATGAATCCTTAATAGAAAATTGTAAAATGTTGACACTTCTGACTTTTCTTATAAAAATTATCAATAAAAATTTTACATATCGAACCTAACATACAAAAAAGACTTTTTCTAGAAATGGCTGAAATATATAAACATGGAAATTCCATCAATCTTAAAACTGACATTAACGATTTAAGCATAATTTACTCATACCTTTTATCATTAGAACACTAATTTAACTATATATTTTTAAAAAAAATTTTTAAATACCTGATTTATACCTTTACACCTTCAAAGAAATACCAAAAATTATTTACGTCAAATTGATAATTTTTATAAGAAAAGTCAGAAGTGTCAACATTTTACAATTTTCTATTAAGGATTCATACCATTTTATTAAATTTTTATTTTATACAAACTTTTATATGATATCTACTGATAACAATAATTTTTTAATAAGGAAAATATAACTCACCGCATTGGTAAAATATCAACATTATAAAAATATGTTTATAGTTCCTAATAATTTATAATTTTAGCCCTGACGAAGTAACCAAATAGTTACGAAAGCTTGGTATATGTAAAAGAGTAGCTAATATACTATTTTATTGACCGATATCCCGTTATTTTGCAAGTTATATATATATATATATATATATATATATATATATATATATATATATATATATATACAGGGTGACGCGGATCTAAATGTACATACGATACCATAAGATAGAGACCACCTTGGGGGTTCTAAATCACCCGCATTTAGTAGTCCAATCTCTAACCTTTACCGAGATACAGGGTGTTTTATAAGTTTTGCCTAAAATTTATTTTTGTAATATTTCTGTAAGCACTTGAAATAAAAAATTCATAATGGGTAAGAATATTTTGTACAATTTGTGGGTTTAAAATGCCATATGCAAAAGTTCTAAAATCCAGGTCCGTACTTAAAATAAAATTAGTTTTTAATTTTTTTAAAATTCAACACACTGTATATCGGATTTTTAAAACTTGTAATTTCTACTCCAAACAAGCATAAAGATCTGATTCTATTGACATGGTTTTCAAAGTTGCCGCACTTACCACGAAGTCATAAAAAATAGGCGTTTTTAAGAAATCAATGAGAAAGTACATTTCAAATAAACAAAATCTGCTAAAAATAGTTGGTAGCCTGATAAAAGTGTCCATATTGACTAGAAATATTATGCACTACTTGTCGGATTAAAATGACATACGAAAGTGATAGAATCCAGGTCCTCACTTAAATAATGGGCCCATTTGTAATTTTCGAAATTTGACACCCTGTACATCAAATTTTGAAAAAAAAATGCATTTGGAACGAGCATAAAAACTGAAATTATTGACATGATATTCGAAGTTGCCACACTTATTACTTTATCGTAGAAAATAGGGCTTTTGCAAATCTACATTTAGGTAAATTGTTTTATTAACTGTATTAATGGTTAAAAACAAAAAGGATTGAATTCGAAAAATTGGGAATAAATATTAATACCTAGAACAACTTAAAATAAACCTAAATCAATCCTTATTGTTTTTAACCATTAATACTGTTAATAAAACAATTTACCTAAATGTAGATTTGCAAAAGTCCTATTTTCTACGATAAAGTAATAAGTGTGGCAACTTTGAATATCATGTCAATAATTTCAGTTTTTATGTTCGTTCCAAATTAATTTTTTTTTTCAAAATTTGATGTACAGGGTGTCAAATTTCGAAAATTACAAATGGGCCTATTATTTAAGTGAGGACCTGGATTCTATCACTTTCGTATGTCATTTTAATCCGACAAGTATTGCATAATATTTCTAGTCAATATGGACACTTTTATCAGGCTACCAACTATTTTTTAGCAGATTTTGTTTATTTGAAATGTACTTTCTCATTGATTTCTTAAACACGCCTATTTTTTATGACTTCGTGGTAAGTGCGGCAACTTTGAAAACCATGTCAATAGAATCAGATCTTTATGCTTGTTTGGAGTAGAAATTACAAGTTTCAAAAATCCGATATACAGGGTGTTGAATTTTAAAAAAATTAAAAACTAATTTTATTTTAAGTACGGACCTGGATTTTAGAACTTTTGCATATGGCATTTTAAACCCACAAATTGTACAAAATATTCTTACCCATTATGAATTTTTTATTTCAAGTACTTACAGAAATATTACAAAAATAAATTTTAGGCAAAACTTATAAAACACCCTGTATCTCGGTAAAGGTTAGAGATTGGACTACTAAATGCGGGTGATTTAGAACCCCCACGGTGGTCTCTATCTTATGGTATCGTATGTATATTTAGATCCGCGTCACCCTGTATATATATTATTTTTATCTATTTAATCTTTATTTCAAAATTACATTGAACAGTACAAAATGCACTCACAAAGTAAAAGGAAATGTCGTCAAAAACAAAAAAAGATGTGATTTACAATTTCTCAAGTTTCCAAATAATCATTAATAGTGTAAGGTTCCAACTCTATAAGAAAATGTTTTAGTCCTTTTTTTAAATAAGCGCTCATTTGGGGCATTCCTAATATCCACATTCAACTTATTATACATTTTAATACACATATAGTATGGATTCTTTTCGGATAATGTCAACCTATGTATGGGATAATTAATGTGTTTTGATCGTGTATTATAACTATGGTAAGTAAGGGTGTTAAATTTATCTTGATTCTTATAAAAAAATAAAATGGTTTCGTATGTAACTGTAAATATGGCATTTTATATAATATTCGTACCACACGATTTTGAATAACAAAAATCTTTTCTAATTTTGAGTTGGTCCCCCTAAAAATTATTCCAAACCTAGCTGTTGCTTCAAAATTTGCAAAATATAAGGTTCTTTTTGCTGTTTCGTTTAAATATTTAGTTACTATGCGTAGACCGTAGCATATCTTATTTAATTTTTCACCCAGATAGCCTATATGATGTAACCAATCTAAAAATTCGTCAATGTGAATGCTTAGAAACTTTGTATTTTTTTCTACGGGTAGTTGCTTTTGATTAATTTCTACTAGTTCTGGTCGTTCTTTTCTACTAAGTTTGGTTTTAAAAATAACAACGTTTGTTTTTTCTTTGTTTATAAGCAGTCTGTTCTTTTGAAACCACACTTTGGTGTCGTGGAAAATCATCGTTGCATTAGATGTTAATTCCAAGAGGTCCCTACCACCCACCAATATATCAGTGTCATCAGCATACTCTGTAAGACTAGCGGATCGAGCCAAATTATTAATTTCAAAGTTTAAGTTTAAATTATTAATGAATATAATAAAGATGATTGGTCCTAATATGCTACCTTGTGGTATTCCTATTGTATTTTGCAACATTTTTGATTTATACAAACAGTTTTCCTTTGCAATAACTACTCTTTGTGCTCGGTTTTCTAAGTATGACAAAATCCATTTTAGAGCACAACCCCTAATGCCATAAGAATCAAGTTTCTTCAAAAGAAGCCCTCTATCCAAACAATCATAAGCCTTTGACAGATCCAAAATTATACCCATAGCCATGCTTCCTTACTCAAGACAGTCTAAAATTAAACGGGTAAACTGAAAAATGGCCGTTTGCGTTGATCTCCCCTTAAGGTATCCATGCTGGTTCCCTGAGAAAAGATCACATTCATTCATAAATTTCATTAGCCGATCGCTCATAACTAACTCAAATAACTTCGAAAAGCTCGGAAGTAGGCTTACCGGTCTATAATTGTCCATGCTTTCTTAATCTCCCTTATTTTTGTAAAGTGGCTTAATTGATGCTAATTTAAGCTGATCGGGAAAAATACCTTCTTTAAGTGAACTATTAATTATGTGACACAATATCTTACAAATTGTTGGAATACAAAGTTTAACAATGCTTGTAGATATTATGCTTATTTTTAATTTTTTCTGACAGCTTTAGAATTTCTGGACAAGTAACGGGCATTAGATACATAGATTTTAAGTTATTCTGCACGTTACAATCCCACTCCACTTTTTGAATATTTTTTATTAAATCTGGCACTATCTATAATCATTCGATATTTTTTCCGGATCCCCAGAAAGCATGACATTACTTTTATTGTTTCTTCCAGAGATTTCATCATATATGGTCCACATACATTTTTTTTTTTATCCGAGTGCCTATTCTTACTTTCATAATTTTTAGACCTAGCACTCACTAAAACCGCATCATACTCTTTTTTACATTTTTATACATGTCGTTAAAAAACTAGCACGCGTAGAGCGCCTAATCGCCCCCCGAGGGGGCTCTATAAGGTCGGTAATATCATCATTGTCATGCCCTGAAAGTTTCGTGTTTCTAGGCCATGTATTAAGGAATATATCACACTCCTACGGACTGATGATGCAGAATAGAGCGCCCTTCGTAACCGTATCGCTATATACATACAAACACCTATTACATATAAATACAATATGTACGATTTCGCTGAAACCCTACTAAATTAAGCTTGTCATCTTTCGATCGGCTTTGAACCATACATTAGATAACATCATCTTCCTGAAATGGTCGAGCTGGATGAAGATTGGTGTCTCACTGATGTCTCTATGGAAAAAAATTGTGCATACATATTATGAACGTCGCTTCTTTCAATCTAAGAAGCCGTTCGCGAGTTGTAAGTTGTTAACTTTACCCCTAATCGTTGCTATGGCAATCATTAAAATTGAAAATTGCAAAAATATTTTTCAATGATTGACCGAATTCTACTTAGATGCGAAATTTCTACTCTGCAACTCAATAAATAACATCCAATCAAATTGATCGTCGTCATGACTACCAAAAATCGAAATTATTTTCAAATAAAAAAGTAGTTTACTTCCATCCCTTTCGATAGCCACCTCACTCGTTCCAATCGCAGAAGGCGTCCGCGAGTTATAAATTGTCAACTTTATCCTTAATCGTTGCCATGCCAACCATGGGAATCGATTTTTCCAGATATATTTTTGAATGATTGACCGAATTCTTCCGAGATATCAACTTCAATTTCAACTTTCCAACTCAATAAATAACGAAAATAGCAAATTGTTCATCGTCCCGGCAACGAAATGTCAAAATTATTTTCACATAAAAAAGTAGTGTACTTTCTAACATTTCGATCGTCAGTTTACTCGTTTCAATCAGATAAGCCGTTCGCGAGTTAAAAATGATCAACTTTATACTCAATCGTTGCTATGGTAATCATCGGAATCAAAATTTATAAAAATATTTTTGAATGATTGACCGAACTCTACCCAGATATCAAATTTCAACTCTAAAACTCAATAAATAATGGAAATAGCAAACTGTTCGTCGTCATGGCAACGAAATGTCAAAATTATTTTCACATAAAAAAGTAGCTTATTTCATTCCCTTTCGATTGCCACCTCACTCGTTTTAATCAGATCAGCCGGAGGTGAGTTAGAAATTGTCAACTTTATCCTTAATCGTTGCTATAGAAACCATGCGAATCAAAATTTACACATATAATTTTGAATGATTGACCGAATTCTTCCCATATATCAAACTTCAACTCTCTAACTCAATAAATATCGGAAATAGCAAATTTTTCGTCGTCATGCCAACGAAATGTCGAAATTATTTTCAAATAAAATAGCTTACTTCCTCCCCTTTCGATTGCCACATCACTCTTTTCAATCGAATAATCCGTTCTCAATTAATAACATATCTAAGCAAAATTTAAATCAGACCCGTCATTGTGATTTACCCCGTATACTACCTAATGGAATAGCCTTTCTATGATGCTTCGCCGCGTCATCGAAAAATTGTTAAAATTGGTATTTAATGACTAATTCTTCAAATTATATGTTCCGAAATCCACACTGGAAGGTCTATACAGGCCTTGCCCAGTATTTTTAAAGTCGAAAACGGCTCAGAAACCCTAAAATCTCGCAAGGAAAACTGGCATTTTTGCGACATTTTGACACTTCATATTTTAATTCATTTCTCCATATAAAACTGATTTTGAAAAGCATTTGCATGGCCCCTGCAAAATTAATAAATTTGGCATTTAATGCTTAAATCGTCCAATGAAATGTGCCGTAATTAAAAATATAAAGTCCGTTTTACCTTTGCCATGTATATTTCAAGCCGAAATCGGTTCAGGAAGCTTCCAATATCGCTACAAAAACTGGTATTTTCGTGACATTTTGACAGGTCATATTTTAATTTCGATGTAAAGAGAGTCCGTTTCATTTGTTTGTCCAAGGCAAGGCATTTAAAATATGTACTTTTTAAAAATTTTCCTGCAGCGATGCGAAAAAAGGTATTTATTTATAACTTTAACGAAAAAATATGAAATTTTAATTAGTTAGAAGTGTTCTCAGATGATAAGGGATGAAAATAAACCAAAAAAGAATCGTTAAATAAGAGAAATAATATATAATAATGCCTTTTAAAGATGAATTTTGGTTGAAAAAAAAAATAGAAAAAATTAGTTTTTACCCCCTAAATCCGGCCCTGGATCACCCGTTCGGGATTTATTTTAAAGCCTGATTATATCCTCAAGACACACCGTTGAAAAAGTTGGAAGAAATTAGATAGGAAAAGATACCGAGTGATTCAAATGTAGAGATGTCATGAAGAAAAATGGTAAAAAACCGAAATTTAATTATCGATTGCTCCTTTCCTATTAAGAATGAAGGAACCAAAAAATATGTTTATAACGTAGTTCGGCGAGGTCTTTCCGATAAGGTACATGGGATTTCAATTTGAATCCATTTTGACCCCCAAAAAAATTGACAACCGTCAAACATTCGCATGCAAAAACGTAATTTCCAGTTTTTCCCAAATTTTTCCAATTTCCAGTCGTTTTAGGTATAGGTAAATGTATTGCAAAAAGAAAGTATTTGAGATTCTTTAGTTTTATGTTCAAATCCGTTTTTCTGTCCGACGCTTCGTTTTCGAGCAATGTAGAATTGAATATGGGTCTGCAAGTGCCATTTTTCGACCTAAAAAAATTCAAAAGCATTACTTTCCATTTTCCGAATATCGCCAATTTCAATAGGGTTCGGAACACCCCGGCCCTCTACAACCTCCGAAAATTTAAATCGATTTAATTAACTTTTGCGACCTGTAATCGATATCATAGGAAATCGCGGAAATTTCGACTTTGACGTTTAATAACTCCGAAACGCGACACCCCGTATATTTGATTTTTTTTATCGAAGCTAGATGCACTATCCCTCTATTAACCCAGAAAATTTGGTTGATCCCCCTCTAACCGTTTTCGAGAAAAAAAATTGAGAATGGGAAAATACCGAATTCCACTGCAACCGACGAACATTTTGTGAGTGACGGGGCGTTATATATACTATACTGGATAAGTCAAATCCTTCTAACAGAGATATTTTGCAGATACTTACCAAAAAGTTTAACGATTTGGAGGAATCTGTCAAGTTCAATAGTAATATAATGGATGACTTGCAAAAAACGCTACGTAGTATTCAGAATGATAATAAAAGGCTTAAAAAAGAACAGAGCTTACTGAAAACAAGAATAAATGATTTGGAGAGGGAGGTAGCTACAATTAAGTTGAAAACAAGCAAGGAAGAAGCGGAAGAGAAGAGCAACAACATCATTGTGATTGGGTTGGATGGTGGTGAAAATGCTCCATCTGATGTGAAAAAAATGTTTCGAAAATTAGGCTGTGATATTCACGATGAAGACTATTCAGTACAGTCATTATATAGTCAATCTCAGTACAAGCCAGTTTTGGTCAAATTCAAGAGCATGGAGATTAAAAAAGGTGTTATGGAGCAAAGACAAAGTAGAGCCAAATTGGAATCCATGGAATGTGGAATTCAAGGGGAAAAACGGAATATATATATGAATGATGATTTGCCGAAACCGATCAGAGAACTGTATAAGAAGGCTCGCGAGTTAAGAAGCCATGGTTTTCGATATGTATGGTGCAAACTGGGCAAAATTTATGCAAGAAAGGACGAAGGCCAGGAACTTGTTAGAATACTTAATAAAGAGCAGGTGGGCAATATCATAAACGGTATGTAAATAATGTCATATAGTATTTATATTCTTGAAAAAACAATGGCTTCTGAAAAAAATATTATCGGACATATTAATGTCCGCTCATTAGCTCCTTCTTTGAATGAAATTAAATTAATAATCGCAAGTAAAAAAATTGATATTTTAGCTGTAACGGAAACATGGTTGAATCGCGAGGTGGATGATCGGGTTGTGAATATTCCCAATTACAATTTTTTTAGAGTCGATAGAGCTGATGGGCGTAGAGGTGGTGGAGTTGGTATCTTTATTGGAATGACCTTGCAGTCTGAGTTGAAACTGGAATATTCACATGCACAGGACCTTATTGAGCAACTATGGGTTAAAGTTAGGGTTGGGAATGTAGTTGTTGGTTTTGGAGTGATCTATAGACCACCAAGTCAGAATGTCAGACAAGCCTTGAATGTGCTGGAGTCCTCAGTCACGGCAATTTTGCCTGAGGTGAACGAAATAATTTTGTTGGGCGATATTAATTTGAATTTGTTAAATCTCACTTTAACATCCGACTTATTTTTGGACCTGTTGGATACTTTTGGTATCAAGCAGATAGTCGAGAAGCCTACTCGTATTACGCAGCATCAGTGTTCTTTATTGGACATTATAGCAGTTTCGAGCAGTGAAATGGTGATCGGTGAGGTGCTGCATACTGATATGCATGAAATATCTGATCATCAGCTCATATATTGTTCTTTAAGAGCCAGAATTCCCAGGAGAAGAATTCAGTTCAAAACCTTTAAGAGACTATAGTAAATTTAATCATGAAGAATTCGATAATAACATGCGTAGCCTAAGGTGGCAACATCTGTTTCACGTTGCGGATATAAATGAGAAGGTAAAAATCCTAACGGATAATATTCTTGCTCTTTTTGATAGACATGCGCCATGGCGAACTGTTAGAGTCACAAAGCCAAAGTCACCCTGGTTCACAGACAACTTGAGAATAATGAAAACGGAGCGGAATAAGCTTCTCTCAAAATACAAAAAAACAAAGAGATATGATGACTGGGTTGCATACAAGAGGATGAGAAACTTTGTTACCTCAGCTATGAGAAATGCCAAACGTGCATATCTAATTCATATTAATAATATCGCGGATAGTAGGCAAACATGGAAAGCTTTACGTACTCTATGTGTTTACTCTAAGAGGGAGACCGTCATTCCTGAAAGTTTATGTAGACCAAACGAAATAAACTCGTACTTTATCGACTCGGTCGCCTCTCTGGGTTGTCAGGTGGATCCAGAGACAGTTCAATATTACTTCCGTAATAGAGTTTCAGGGAATATTAACCCATTCGAGATTGGCGTGATTCAAATGAATGATGTTAGAAGTGCCATTGCTTCGATGAGTTCTAATGCTGCGGGTTCTGACGGAATAAGTTTGCAGATGTTGGAACTGTGTGGTGACTTTATTGTACCCTATATCACACACATTTATAACTCGTGTCTTCTTGCTGACCACTTTCCTGAAACTTGGAAGAATGCCTTGGTGAAACCATTACCCAAAAAATCTAACGTGGAGAATTTATCAGACCTTCGCCCCATAAGTCTGCTGCCTGTGCTGTCGAAAATCTTTGAGCGGATAATCTATATAAAAATGGTAAACTTTTTGTCTGAAAATGGCTTATTTTCTAAATTTCAGTCAGGATTTCGTAAATCACACAGTACGGTAACGGCGCTCATAAATGTGCTGGACGATATCCAACGTGCTGCTGACAAAGGGCAGTCATCAACCCTAATCCTTTTAGACTTTAGCAAGGCCTTTGACACGATTGGGCATGAACTACTCTGCACTAAGCTTCATTACTATTGCTTCTCAGATAAGATTATTAGGCTTTTTCAAAACTATCTGCTGGATCGAAGTCAATTCGTTAAGTTAAATGATGTCGTGTCGCAGACAAGAGGTGTAGAGATGGGGGTGCCACAGGGCTCTATCTTGGGACCCTTGCTTTTTATGTTGTATACGATGGATTTAAATGAGTTTGTAAGTGATAACTGTTCAATTCATCAATTTGCTGATGACACCCAGATTTATGCCGATTACAATGGGGAAAATGCCGAGCGGATTATCTCTTGTTTGAATGATACGCTTGGAAAGGTATATGATTACTCCATCCGGCATGGCCTAAAACTGAACCCAACAAAATCAGTAACAATTAATTTTGGAAACGCGCTAACTCGTATGGATTTGAACATAGTCTTAAATGGCGTTAGCATTCAACCTGCAGAAACCATAAAGAGTCTTGGAGTCTATATTGATAGGGACTTGCGTTTCAGGACACAGGTAAAATCTATAGTCCAAAGGTCGTATGCGTCCTTGAAAAGTCTTTATCGTAGCAGGCATATATTGAGTGGGGACCTTAAGAAGAGACTATGTGAAGCGTTGGTCTTGAGTCATGCCAACTATGGAGATCTGGTATTTGGACCTTGTCTTGATGTTCTAAGTAGTTCTAGAGTGCAAAGAATACAAAACTCTTGTGTTCGTTTTATTTATAATCTTCGAAAAAGGGATCATGTTTCACACAAATTGGTGGAGTTAGGGTGGCTCAATATGCACAGCAGACGTAAACTGCATTTGGCTTCGTTTGTCCAGAGGGTGCTTGAGACAGGTTTACCTACTTACATCAAGGAAAGGTTAAAGCATCGAGTATTAGTACATGATGTAGACACTCGTAACGCCCATCTCCTCGATATTCCCAAGCATAAAACGTCAATTTTTGAAAGATCTTTCAGCTACTCTGCGGTGTCTGTTTACAACTCGGTACCTCACCCCATTCGATTGAAGCTGTTTTATGGTTTTAAAAAGGCATACAAAAAATTCCTGTTGCAACAGGCTGTTGCTTGACGGTATGATATTGCCTTCTTAGAAATGTGCTCTGTTATTTTTATTGTATGTATAATTTACTTCTTGGTAAAAATTTTGTACCTAAATGTACTTTTAATTATATTGTATTTTTTTAAGTTTAATTGAATTCAATCTTTGTATATTTAATTATGTTATGTAATGTTTTTAGATTATTCTGGTAGTTATGGAATGTATAAATTTTATTACTTACATGGATATCATTTGCAGAATAATTAATTATATAATTCTACTGAAATTATTGTATTCGGTTAAGCTGAGCAGTCTTTGACTGAACTTCGCCGAATTAAAAATAAAGACGTTTATTATTATTATTATTATTATTATTATTATATAGAGCGCCTTTGGCGCTCTATAATTACTATGCGTTTTTAAATGCAAAAGAACATCTAACCTATCTTTCACCTCCTGTACCTGCCTATTGTTTTTATAAAGAGATTGTTTATATTGTTTTTTGTTAACCAGCTTTTTAGGGAAACAGTCATTAAAAATGGGTAAAAATAAATTCATAAAAACCGACCATTGTTCATTTACATTTGCCCTATCTATATCATAAACACCTAACCATCTTTTCTGTTCTAAAATATTTACAAATTTGGTCTTATTAGTTAATGAAAAGAATCTTTTATAATGGGGCTTATAAGAGTCCTCCCCTCTACATTTAAACATAACTTTCTGTGCAAAATGGCCTGACATTTCAGTCCGTAAAACAGCACTATGCAGCTCAGATTTAGGAATATTTGTACAAATGTTATCTATACAGCTCCCAGATGCGCCAGTAACTCTCGTATTCTCCAAAATTATTGGACCTACGTTAAACGAGTCCATTACCGAAAGAAAGTCTGTTCGGTTGTTATTGCTTTTAAGTAATTCTATATTAAAGTCACCTGCTAAAAACACTTTCTTGTTTTCCTCTATAACTTGTAACAATAGATTGTCCAATTTTTTAAGAAATATGTTCATATCGCCTCCAGGAGGTCTGTATATTGAAATCACCAAAAACTTTTCACCTCCAATATCGCACTCAGCACAAGCACATTCGAATTGTCCACTCAGTGATAGTTTATTAATTTTTTTGCGAACCTTCACTTTAATGTCATTTTGCGCATAGACTGCTGCTCCCCCATATCCGTTTTCTCTACAGAAACATGATGCCAGCTTAAAATCTTTTATACCAAACATTTGTAGCTGTTCCTTGGTTTTCCAATATTCTGATAAGCACAAAAATTTGCACTCTAGAACTCTAGATGATCTTCTAGTATATGGTTTATTTTGTCTATAGAATTGCCAATGGATTGAACATTTTGGTGTATTATACAGTAATTTGAGAGCTCTTTCCCTTCCTTTAATTTATTCTTTTGGTCAGACGGTTTTAATTTTTCCTTAAAAAATGTGTTTCAGCACTACTGCCACCAAAATCAATATGTTGCCGATGTTTTTCCAGTTTGAGTAAGTATGCTAGGCATCGAGGATCTTTAGCAGAATCTAATGGGCTATTTTCTGGGCACTGGTTACTTTCATGCTCTCCACCACATTTATAGCAGCACAGAGTTCCTCTGCAGTGTTTAGCTACATGGCCAAAGTAACAACATTTAAAACACATAGCCAGATTGGTATAGTCCCGCACATATGCCTTCATTAAGTCAAAGCTTATATTTTCATTTTTTATAAGCCATTTAAATATTTCTGGTTTAGTTTGGAGTATCCAATTGTCCTTGTTTTTATTTCTACACACTTCTTTTGCGATAAACTTTAGTTTTGTTGTAACATCTCCAAATAAGTCCTTTAGCTGGGGATTATCTTCAATAAGCTCTGATACAAACCCTTCAGATGTATAGCATTTTTCTATCCCACTTATCATTAGCATATGCTCATTATTTTCCAAGTTTTTCGGCTGAAAGTTACTTTGATTTTCCAAGAGTTTCTGTATTTTTTTATGTTGAGTATCATCATAAGATTCTAAGATTACTCCCCCATTTTGTAAAAGTTAGACCCTTCTAAACGTCTCATTGCCTTGTTCATCCGTACATATATTCTGTTTGATTTCCTTAAGCACCTGCTTTGAGTCCTTGTTCTCCTTTGGCCTAATCATAATTTCATTTTTCTTGGTATGTGGAGGGGTTACCCATTTCGGATCTTCATTTTTTGTTCCTGGATTTCTTTGTCCGCTTTTTTTGATTACTGAGCTGTACGTTTTTCTGGGCGTATCATTTATTACGGGTGTGATTTCTCGTACATCATCATTTTCATTGAAAAATTCATTGCTTTGCTGGGTCTGTTTAAACTCTTTCAGTTTATGATGGAAAATACAGTTTTGCTTTTCTAGTTGACCAACTTTGTAAGCTAGACCAGTAACAGCTGAATGTATTCGAAATGCAGCCTTCCTTAGCGCTGATAGTCATTCTCATTACGCTCTGGATTTTCAGCAAAATTATTTATAATTTCAAACGATTGTTGAAGACTTTGCAGCATAGTTTCAACGTTGTACCCGAGAATAAATGCAGTTGTTTATTCTCGGGTTGTACTGATAAGCAATATTTACATTATTTTCTTCTATAGTGTCAAAGGGGTCGTTTTCTTGGTTTTCTTCTTGTTGCTTCCGAATTTTTTGTCTGTCTGTGGTTTCTGGAGAACTAGAGTCTGATCTTTGCCTTTTTTGTGAGCTGGTTTCATTTTGCTTACTATTTACGTGTAATGGGGGCGTTCTGACTATTACTTTTTTTGACATAAACACTTCACCATATGTTGTTTCGTTTAGATCTGTGCTAGGTTTTATGATTTTATCCTTTTTTGGTTCATCCTGTACACCAGTGCTAGTATTATTTACCTTATCATTAACCTCCTTTTTTTGCTTGTGTTTATCATGGTGAGTTCTTATCTCTAATGGTGTTTTTTTGTCGGTGCCAAGAATTTTATTCACATCCTTTATTGTAAATGATAATCCTACAGAATTACTTCTAGTTTTTCTATTAATGCACTTTCTCACGTTTTTGGCTAAAGTTAACTTTTCTTCACCTGTGTGATCCATTTGTCATAATCACCATGACACAACAAAAAACAGAAAAAAAAAGCAAACAAAACTGACAATATTTAATGAAAACGCGGAGCGATTCCAAAACACGTTGAATGGACGAATGTCCAACACGTACTTATATATATATATATATATATATATATATATATATATATATATATATATATATATATATATATATATATATATATATATATATATATATATATATATATAGGGTGGTCCTTTTAAAGTGTTACAAGGCAATATTTAAGAAACGACTGAGTATAAAAAAATTAAATGTGGGGTGATGCAACAGGACTTTGGGGGACAATATTTAACATTATAAGTAACTTTGTAACCCTTCCCAGTTTTAAATGTTAAATGGAACGGTGCGGTTTTCTGTTCAGATTCGTAATCTATATTATTATTATTATTATTATTATTATTAAAAAACTACGTTAAAAACATAATTTATTGTCAATGTCAATGTCAGTATGTTAAATAAATTGAAGAAATTGACAAATTTTAATTTTCCACATTTTTCAGTTTACCTCCATGCAAATGAGGCGGTCAATGGCGTCAAGGCGAAAGGCAATGGTGTACGTGCCGTTATCATAATAACGCACGGGTCACAAAATCAACAATACAAACACATAAGTCAGCGCGTGACAGTGATTTTAGTGCTTTCTGTTATTAATTACTGTTGATTTCAGTTCAGTTCAGTCAAACTAACTGGCACTTGTATTTGTAGTTTTCAAAAATGAATGACTTCGACTGCTAAGTAGACACGTTGTTAATTCTCTGAGAATGTAGAAAAAACTACCGCAATGCTTCTGAACTTTGGTCCGAAAGATTCCCCCACTTGCCACGAAAATCCCACATGGCATTCAAAAGGTTAGAAACTAGGAGTCGTCGGACTGGCCAACTTTCATCCAAAAAGCGCAATCACAGAGAGACTAAAACCAGTGATGATATGGCGGTAGGAGTTTTAGAAATAGTAGGTATCAACCCTCATATTGGTTCCAGAAATCTATCTAAAGGCGCTGGGATGTGTAAATCACCCGTTCTCAGAATATTGCATAATTTCAAGTTTCATCCATACCAGATTAGCCTACATCAAGAATTGTATGACCAAGATTTGAGAGACGGATGGACTTTTGTCACTGGTTTCAACGATGGATCACAGAAAACAATTCACTGTAAAACATAATTTTTTCTGACGAAGCGACTTTTACGAACCATGGTTAAGTCAATCGACATAATATGCATTATTGGGCTAACGAAAATTCATACTGGATGCGAACAGTCGCTTATCAGCACCCTTGGTCGGTAAATACCTGGTGTGGGATATTTGGCGATGTTATTATTGGACCTCATTTTTTTGATGGAACACTTAATGGACAGCGATACTGCGATTTCCTTAGAAATGATTTACCAAGATTAGTACCAAATATTCCAGAGCAACAACCTGGGTCAGTTTGGTTCCAGCAAGATGGTGCGCCACCACATTTCTGTCGAGATGCACGTAATATTCTCGATGCTACTTACCGTAATAGACGGATTGGACGTGGGAGGCCAGTGCACTGGCCTGCTCGATCACCAGACATGACTTCCCTTGACTTTTTCTTCTGGGGTTTGGTCAAAGGAAAAGTCATGGTGACAGCACCAACTACAGACGAAGACATGAAGTAAAGAATTAGGCGTGCAGTTCAAGGAATCACCCCAGATATGCTGTTAAGAGTTCGAAATTCATTTCAGAATAGGGTTCTTAAATGTCTAGAGCAAAATGGCCGTCATTTTGAACACCTATTAAAATAAAATATTTTTTTAACTCTTACAGTATTTAATTTGTTGACTTTAACATACTGACATTGACATTGACATTAAATTATGTTTTCAACGTAGTTTTTTCTGTAGATTACGAATCTGAAATGAAAGCCGTACCGTTCCATTTAACTTTTAAAAGCTACCCCCACCCCTAAAAAGTGGGAGGGGTTACAAAGTTACCTATCATGTCAAATAGTGTCCCCCAAAGTCCCGTTGCATCACCCCACATTTCATTTTTTTATTCTCAGCCCTTTCTTAAATATTGCCTTGTAACACTTTAAAATAGTGATTGCAATCCCGCAGTGTTTTAAATCCCGCAGGGCATTTGCGGGATTGGTTCTAATCCCGCGGGATCCCGCGGGATCCCGCATAGGTTTTTTAATTTAATAAAATTCGATAAATTACTGTTTATTTAATTAATTATTATTGAACCAACTTTACTTTTTTATAATAAAAATCAACAAATAACCGTATTTCAGTTAAAAAATTATATAATTTAAAGTCTATCATCTCTTAACTATGCTACTATGACTATAAATCAGTCAAATTTCTTATCAACTAAAGTAACAAGAAACTTTGGGCAAATGAACTTCAAATAGGTTTTTTAATTTTATAAAATTCGATAAATTAACGTTCATTTAATTAATTAATTATTACCAACTTTAGTTTTTTATTGTAAAAATCAAAAATTAACAGTATGTCAGTCACAAAAAGTTTAATTTAAAGTCTAGCCTCTCTTAACTCTACTAAACTGCTGGACACTCGAAACGCACCGATCGATTTTTCTTGCATTTTTTGATAGAAGATTTCGCACAAACTACACAATATTTTGAAATGCGGTTTTCAGTACTTTGAAGTCTTATCCCTTTGTGTTTCTGTCGAAGTCGCGGGAAATTTTAATACTTCATAAACAACTTATACAGGGTGGATAATAACATATTGAAAATTTTGGTAATTTTCATCCTTAGCGCGAATTTTATTCAGCTGATATTTTTTTGAAATTTACCGACCATACGAATCCTTATTTTAAACGTCAAAAACAACTTTGCCCGATTTTACTTTTCTTCTCTGTTTTTGAAGATACAGGGTGATTTCTAATTTGTCGTCAATATTTTGAATATGTGAGTGTCAATTAACATCTGATGATTAATTTACAAGTTTTTTGATACTAAACGACTTAGTTTAGATCAAAAAACATAGGACGTTACGCACTTGATATTTAAGATATACAGGGTGTCTTCAATCGGCCATTTAGATTTAAATTTCCAAAGGTAATGTTAATTTTTTATTTTCCGCTTTCGAACTGGCTGTATTGGATGATAAAACATCTATCCGTGATTTATGTATACTGGTACAATCACTAGGATTATATACTGAAAGATTTTTTAAAATTTTCTGATTCCTGAAAGTTTGTAGACGCTACAGGGTGATACATATTTTAGTATTGTTTATGAGTTTTAATGACCAATAATAAGTGATGTATTCTTTTACTTTTTGGATTTGTATAATTTATTTACGAAAATTCAGGTTCGTACTACATTTTATACAGGGTAATTCAAATTTCAGCCTAATATCTAGTGGGACCTCCCCGTGCGTTGATAACGGCCTGACATCGCCGTGGCATACTTCTCACTAATCTCTGAATTAAATCCTGGGGGATATTTTCCCACTCATCCTGTATTACTACAGCGAGTTCCTCTAATGTCTCAGGAGCGTTTATTCTTGAGCACACTTGTAACTTTAATGCAGACCACACATGCTCAATAATATTCATGTCAGGGGATTTTGGAGGCAATTTTAACTGGTTAACATTGTTTGCCACCAAAAAATCCAGGACAATACGGGCCCTGTGTGGTCTTGCATTATCGTCCACTAAAATGAAGTCAGGCCCAAAATTTTCTGCAAACGGCAAAACAATGTTATTTAAAATGTCGTCCCTTTAAACGGTTGCGTTGACTGTTCGATTAGAAATAAACAGTTCAGATCTTCCATTAAAAATCACTCCCGCCCATGCTGTTATACCTCCACCCCCAAATGGTTCCTGCGGAGCCAAATTGTCTTCAATAAATCTAATACTTGCCAAACGTTTTATTTATTATGACAAAATTGAAAACCTTTGTTGAATTACCATAGTAACTGACACGTTTAGGTAAAACAATGTAATAATTAAGTTACGCGTGTAATGACGACTCACATTGCACAGGACTGTACAACCTATGATAAATTTGTTAAGAATTTAATTTATTAAACTTATTTGAACACAACCCTTCTTTTAGAGGAAGACGTAAAGCTAAATGCCCTCGCTTGTTACTTGAACATCTAAATAATTTAAATTTGCTGTTTTCCGAAAACTGTGGGCCTGACTTCATTTTAGTGAATGCAAGACAACCAAATTTGAATTACCCTGTATAAAATGTAGCACGAACCTGAATTTTCCTAAATAAATTATACAAATCCAAAAAGTAAAAGAATACATCACTTATTATTGGTCATTAGAGCTCATAAACAATACTAAAATATGTATCACCCTGTAGCGTCTACAAACTTTCAGAAATCAGAAAATTTAAACAACCCGTTCAGTATATAATCCTAATGTTTGTACCAGTATACATAAATCACGGATAGATGTTTTATCATCCAATACAGCCAGTTCGAAAGCGGAAAATAAAAAATTAACATTACCTTTGGAAATTTAAATCTAAATGGCCGATTGAAGACACCCTGTATATCCTAAATATCAAGTGCGTAACGTCCTATGTTTTTTGATCTAAACTAAGTCGTTTAGTATCAAAAAACTTGTAAATTAATCATCAGATGTTTATTGACACTCACATATTCAAAATATTGACGACAAATTAGAAATCACCCTGTATCTTCAAAAACAGAGAAGAAAAGTAAAATCGGGCAAAGTTGTTTTTGACGTTTAAAATAAGGATTCGTATGGTCAGTAAATTTGAAAAAAATATCAGTTGAATAAAATTCGCGCTAAGGATGAAAATTACCACAAATTTCAATCTGTTATTATCCACCCTGTATAAGTTGTTTATGAAGTGTTAAAATTTCCCGCGACTTCGACAGAAACACAAAGGGATAAGACTTCAAAGTACTGAAAACCGCATTTCAAAATTTGTGTAGTTTGTGCGAAATCTTCTATCAAAAAATGCAAGAAAAATCGATCGGTGCGTTTCGAGTGTCCAGCAGTTTATTATGACTATAAATCAATCAAATTTCTTATCAGTTAAAGTAACAAGTAACTTTGGGCAAATGAACTTCAAATGTTAATACGCGGGATCCCGCATAGGTTTTTGATTTTATAAAATTCGATAAATTAACGTTTATTTAATTATTAAACCAACTTTAATTCTTTTACTGTAAATATCAAAAATAAACAGTATTTCAGTCAACCAAATTATGTAATTTAAAGTCTAGCCTCTCTTAACTATACTACTATTAGTCAGTAGTTAAAGTAACAAGAAACTTTGGGCAAATGAACTTCAAATGTTTATACGCGGGATCACTCATAGGTTTTTTAATTTTATAAAATTCGATAAATTAACGTTTATTTAATTAATTATTAAACCAACTTCAATTTTTTATTATAAATATCAAACATTAACAGTATTTCAGTCAACAAAATTATGTATTTTAAAGTCGAGCCTCTCTTAACTATACTACTATGACTATAAATCAGTCAAATTTCTTATCAATTAAATTAACAAGTAACTTTGGGCAAATGAACTTTAACAGCCAGATTGTCCAACGCTAGTCCGGTCTAATTTGTCAACCAAAAGTTTTAAACTGACAAGTGTAAGAATAAGACAACTATTTTTATACTATCAGCTTATTTCTGAGCTTTTTCGCAAATTTATAAAGAAAAGGGCCATTTAAGTACGTACTTGTGATAATAATAGAACTAAATTCATTCTAGCAACCTGTTCCAAGATGAAAATCATTTGGAACCAAGCAAACTGCTGAAATATCAAGATAATTCATAAATTTTTTGTGACGAGTTATTACCAATGATAGAACAAAAACACAACTGATCCACTAGAAGATCTTAATTTAAACCAGTACTAAATCTTAAAACTTCTTAGTGAATCTGAACGTAAATGTTTATTATTTTTCTACCTGAGATAATAAATCTTACGAGTTTTTATAGTAAATCACATTAGTTTGATGGTAAGGTAAGTAAGATACTTATAATACCTAAGCAGTCTCATTAATTTTCATATTATAATGTTATAATACCACGGATATTTGGCAGATACACGTTTTCGTATTATTTTTTAAGAGTTTCCGGCTTTTTCATGGCTATGCGGATCCGCACAGCTGGTGCGGGATCCCGCAAGCCGTTAAATGATGCGGGATCCCGCGGGATTGCAATCCCTACTTTAAAAGGACCACCCTATATATATATATATATATATATATATATATATATATATATATATATATATATATATATATATATATATATATATATATATATATATATCGGTACGGATTGTTTTTCTATTTCAAGAAAAATTTTCTCAAAAGCGCCACAACCCAAAGGATAGAAATAGTGTCAAAACTTTTTCTGTTGTATATCATATTATCACAAAATGGGCTAAAGGCATTTAGTAGAGAAATGATAACCTTTATTAGTAGCAACCCAAAGATTGCAGAAAAAACTTTTAAATGGCCGATATCCCAAAAACGGTAATACTTATAGGATTATTCCAAATGGCCACCACTATCACCCACTGAAAAGATTTATATATATTATATTTATAATTTATATATATATATATATATATTATATATATATATATATATATATATATATACAGTCAACTTCGGATATAACGAACCACCAAGGGGATCTTTAAACAGTTCGTTATAGCAGGGCGTTCGTTATATCCGAAGTGCAGAGAATAAAACAAATATGTACTATGTACTGTATGGTACTTTTTATGAGTCGTTTATTATAATCAATACATAATAGTATTTTTAAATTATGTACTTATTAAACATACATATTTGTATAATTTATACAAAATCAGTAATTTGAAATTTTTTCTTTTTTCTAGTACATGTTTTTCAATTTTAATTTGTAAGTAATCACCAGACTCAATCAACACTCTTGTTGTCAAAATTATTATTCTTAAAATTTACGAATATTAATAGTCTTTGACTTTTGTAACTGATAGTCCCTATAGATTTAGGCATTTACAACCCCATTTTGCAGTTTTGTAATTATGTCAACTTTTTCTGCTTTTTCGCTTGCTGAATTTTGGCGCGCTCTGCTCCATGCTAGAACAATATTCCCTCGCCTATTGTCGAAATTAAACTACAAATTGAAATGGCGCCTGACAGGTCGCTACTCGACCCGTTATCCGAGAATACCAACCATAGAGAAGCGACAAAACGTGTCGGTGCCTTTGATATTTAGGGTAACCAGTTCTGCTGACCTTGGGCAGACACGTATCCACAATATTGAACGGAGAAAGATATTTCGTCACACTAATGATGCGGTATAGACAGAAGTCCACATTATCGTCGCACATGCCCTGTGAAATCTTGTCTTGTCTTTGTCGCTTCTCTATGGTTGCTATTCTCGGCAGTTACTTTACGAATATGGAAGTGATACGTACGTGAAATTTCGACAGTTCGTTATAACCGAACTTCCACAAGCAAAAACTAATCAAAATAGGGTTCGCTATAGCCGATAGTTCGTTATAGCCGGGTTCGTTATAAACGAACAAAAAATACATACATTCTTATGGCGTTTTGGCCGGACCATAATTTTTGTTCGTAATAACCGGTGGTTCGTTATATGCGGTGGTCGTTATATCCGAAGTTGACTGTATATATATATATATATATATATATATATATATATATATATATATATATATATATATATATATATATATATATATATATATATATATACAGGGTGTTTCATAACTGAATGCTGATCCTTAAGGGTGATCATCCTTAGATGATTTTAAGAAAAATTCTTTATATGAACATAGGTCCGCAACCGCTTTATTTCTGAGATACAGGGTGTTGAAATTTAAGAAAAAAATCTGTTTTTCTTCAATATCTCTAAAACCGCTTTGTATTTTTGTTTTAAATTTTGGTAGGTGCAAAGTACGCTTAAAAATACATTTTCTTCAGGATAAAGGTTTTTTTAATTTTCATCAGTGGCGTCCCTGTTAACATGCCCTGCAATATTTTTAATCAAAAAAATGATACGCCACTGTTTTTTTAAAATAAATGTTATTTTTATAATTGCGTTCTATCTTCTCATAAAAATGGTCTCTTGACTTTTTTTTATCCGGCGTACGGTTTTCGAAATAAAGTTCATTCATTTGCTTGTCCCTATGTGATTTTATCTAGTAGTCTCAATTTCACAATTTGTGGTAACCTAAGCATCTAGGCTAGATTTTTATATTTTATAGTAACTATTATTTAGTTCTAGTAATTAAAGCCGTTAAAGAGTGGGATTATTTTGTAGGCTAGAAACATCTAGTATGCTAACAACACATTTCGTTGTTTTATAAACGCAAACAGTTAATTTAATTTTGGTATATTTTGTCCAAAATGGTTAAGTTTTTACAAATAAAAAATGTATTTTTATGCGTGCTTATTATTAGAACTAAATAATAGTTAGTTACTATAAAATATAAAAATCTAGCCTAGATTTTTTTTTTTTCTCCCTTGGGCTCCGTCCGAGACCGGAAGCACTGCGACCACTAGAGGCCTATTGTGCCTACCCAATAACTTTTGTTACACCCACTCTGTTATCCCAGTTTCCTGCACAAGCCTGTACAGGTCCACAAGGGAGCGGGTGATCAATTCCTCCGGTTCTAAATTTGGTTGCCCGAACAGTTGGTGGCGCTTGCGATCTAGTGACTCGCAATTATATATAATGTGCTGAACTGTTTCCCTGTCCCTACCGCATAGTCTGCAGCTAAGGTCTCCCTGGTACAGTTTCATTTTGTTGAGAAGGTCCTTTACAGCCATGTGTCCTGTTAGTACCCCTACGATTGTCCTCAACTGGATCCTGCTCAGATTTAGCAGTTGCCTGGTGAGTCTAGGATTGGGATTTCCTATAGCGGCCTTGCTGTGGTTCAGTCCCTGTACTCCATTCCAGTGGACTTTGTGTTGTTGTCTGATCCATCTGTTTACCGCCTCTCGTGCCGTGCACTTTGGCACCCCGAGAGATGGTTCTGGGCCAATGTATGGTGTAGCCGATCCCTGTCTAGCAAGTTCGTCGGCTTTTTCGTTACCAGTGATGCCCTTGTGTCCCGGTACCCACATGAGCTTCACTGAGTTTCTGGCAGCTAGCGCGCCAAGATCGTTTATGTACTCCCATACCAGTCCCGAAGTGACTCTGTGGCATGAGAGTGCCCTCAAAGCGGCCTGACTGTCTGAACAGATATAGATCCGCTTATTTGAATAAGCCCTCCTATTGTTTTCCAGCGCACATTGTAAGATGGCGTAGGTTTCTGCTTGGAATACCGTGGGGTACTTCCCCAAGGAAAAGGACATGTCCCTCCTTGGTCCGACCCCATGTACTCCTGCTCCGGTTCCCGCTTCGGTTTTTGATCCGTCGGTGTACCATATGATTGCCCCCGGAGGAAACTCTGGGTTTGTCGAAGTCCATTCCCTGCGATCCGCTATTACTACCTCGTAGGGGATGTTGTATTGGAATTTTGGAGTCATGTAGTCCGATCTCATTTCTAAATCGGGCCCTCCAATCTTCTCTCTTATGAGTTCATGTCCTGCCCTTTTCCGTAATGAAGAGGGCAGAGTGTTTTGCAGTCGATAGAGACCCATCCTCGCCTCTCCCTGGATGACCAGGTGCAAGGGAGGAAGGTCTAGGAGATTCTCCATCGCTGAGGTAGGGGTCGATCTCATTGCCCCTGTAATGCCCAGACAGGCTAGTCTTTGCAGACTGCTGAGCCTGAGCATTATTGTTTTCTGCGTTGCCTTGGTCCCCCAGACCAAGGCTGCATATGTTATTGCGGGTTTCACCACTCTGGTGTACAGCCAGTGCACCATCTTTGGTGAGAGACCCCATGTTTTCCCATACGTTCGTCTGACCACCGCAAGGGTGATTTCCGCTTTTCGTATGGTTTTGTCCACATGCTTGTTCCAGGTAAGTTTTGAGTCCAGTGTTACCCCCAAATACTTTACCTCTTCCTGCAGTGGAATTGTGACTCCTCGCAGGGTTAGAGGACCGAGCCCCTCCTTTTTCCTGCGGTTAGTGAACGGGACGATGACAGTCTTGTGTGGGCTTACATTAAGTCCTTCCTGTCCTACCCATTTTTCCACTACGGCGAGGGCGCTCCTCATGCAGTCCCTCACGGTTGTGTTGAATTTTCCTTGAGTCGTTATGACCAGGTCGTCTGCGTAGCCCAGGATCGAATAACCCCTTTGACTTAATTCTTTTAGAAGCCCGTCCATTACCAGGTTCCAGAGGAGGGGGGAAAGAACCCCCCCCCCCCTGAGGGCATCCCCCTGCCACCCGGGCTGCCAAAGTTTCACCGAGTAGGTCTGTATAGATTACCCGGCTTTTGAGCATACTCTCTACCCATCTGCAGCAGGTCTCATCTAGCCCGATGCCCCTGATTGCTCTGGTTATAGATGTGAAGGATGTGTTGTCAAACGCTCCTTCAATGTCCAGAAATGCTCCGAGAAGCACTTCTCCGTTACCTATCGCGTTCTCCACTCTGCTAACTAGCTGGTGGAGTGCTGATTCGGTCGATCGTCCTGTTCTGTAGGCATGCTGGTCTTGATGGAATGGTCCGTCCCCCATTATTTCATCCCTTATATGCCTATCTAACAGTTTTTCTAGCGTCTTTAAAATGAAGGACATTAGACTGATGGGTCTGAATGCCTTGGCGACCGAGTAGTTGGGACGCCCATGTTTCGGTATGAATACCACTTTGGTCAGTCTCCAAATCCTCGGTATGTGGCCTAGGGCCAGACTGGCCCTTAGTATATGACAAAGCTTGCTAACAAGCAGGTCTAATCCCTGCTGTAGCAACGCTGGACAAACTCCGTCGGGACCCGGAGATTTGTAGGGTTCAAATGAGTTTATAGCCCATTTTATTTTTTCAGGGGATATCACCTTCTTAGCAGCCTGCCAGTTGTCCCTATGAGCTCTGTTGGGAGCTTCATTAGGTCCTCCAAATCTCCAGGCTTCAGGTGTTTCCTTTATGATATTGGACCCAGGGAAGTGAACCCGAAACAGTTCGGTCATTGTATCCTTCCCCGTTAATGTTTGCTCTCCATTCTCAGTAACAAGAGAGTTGATTGCAGGCTGAGTGTCCTTTGACAGTATCTTTGCGAGTCTGGCACATTCTGGAGTGCTTTCAATAGCCTCGCAGTGCCTTCTCCAGGATGCTCTCTTGGCCTTCCTCAGCGCTTTGTTGTATTCAGTAAGGGTTGCCCTATATGCTTCCCAGTTACCTGATCGTTTTGCCTGATTCCAGTTCTTCCTTACCTGTCCTCTTTTGGCCTCCAGGTCTGGTCCCCACCAGGGGACCCTCCGGGAGGAATTTGATGTGGTTTGAGGACAGTTTGCTTCGAATGCAGAAATGGCCGCGTCCGTCAATTGATCCGCTACCAGTTCGAGATCCGTCACGTTATTTATTACATCTTTAAGCCCCCCCAGGTTACGTTCTAGGTCTACCCGATAGTTACCCCAGTTCGTTCTGCGAGGGTCGCGATAAGAGTTAGTTTCCCGTTTTATACACGTTATTTCGAACCGTATGTGTCTGTGGTCCGAACAACTCTCTTCCTCAGACACGTGCTAGTTTTTAATATAATTGCCGACGTAAGCCGTTGATATAGTTATATCTAAAACCTCCTGCCTTTGCCCGGTTACAAAAGTCGGATTATTACCTCTATTCATAATGTCTAAGTTATTTGCCATTAGGAATTGAAAAATGTACTCACCTCTTTGATTGGTGTCAGTGCTGCCCCAGATGCTGTGGTGTGCGTTTGCATCACACCCGATGATCAGCTGCGATCCACTTCCTCTGCAGTCTCTCACCAGTTCCTCCACAGCACTGGGTGGTGGCGCTTCCGGGTCATCGTGTGGGAAGTAAGCCGATCCAATAGTGATATTTCTCGGCCCACCCCCCTCCGTTGTTGTTAGTCTTACTGCCACGAGGTCCCTAAAACAGAAATTAGTCAGTGGCAGCATCCTTATATTCTTTTTAATTAGAATGCAGGTTCTCGGTCTGTCGGAGGTTCTATTGTAAACCAATTCACCACCTACTCCCGAGAGACCTTTTATTGTCCCTTGGTTGACCCAAGGTTCTTGAATGAGGGCGATGTCGCAGTTCTCCATCACCTTACACAGGACTGCCGAGGCTGCCCTGCTGTGGTGTAGGTTAACCTGCACGACCCTCACTTTGGTTCGCGACGCTCGCTATAACCCTGAAGGTTACCCTTCCAAGTCCATAGTATGCCTTGAATTGAGCTCGTTCAAGGCATCCAAGCGACGCCGCGTCTATTGAGAAGGCCAAGGGTTGTCCCTTTCCTTCTACCTTCCGGCTTAGCATCAGCCAGTCTCCCGTATTGAGGCCAGGATTTTGTCGTCCTAGCCGGGTCCTGACTGTTTGTACCTCGACTGCCTCTGGAATCCAGGACTTTGGGCCTTTTGGGGAGGTCCTTAGACTCAACCACTGTCAAGTCTGCCCCTCCCACAAGTTTCCCATGGTTGCAACTGCTTGTTGCAGCCAGGTCTTGGTTGAGGGATTGTTACACGTGATCCAGATAATGCCTCCCGTGTATCTACTCCCTTCAAATTGCGGTGGACTCGCACTCCCGGAGGGAGTTTCGTCCAAGACCGCAACCAGTCTTGCCTGAATCAGGTCAGCTTGCTCCTGAGTCAGGGTCGTATCCGGGTGGCGTCTTTGTATCACCGCCATCCTTAGTCCGCTAGCAGCCTTGTTGTAAGAAGAAATGCCAGCCTGTCCCGATTGACTCCTGGCCTTCTTCTCCGGCTGTTTGCTAGAAGGTGAGATGCTGGTGTCGGGATGCGGCCTCTTTTTGGCGGCACCCTCCACTTTTCTCTCCCCCTTCTTTGTTTTTGGCCGGGGCTTTTCTTTTGTCCACGTCCCCGCCGCCATTTTTGCTGCCTTCCGGATCTTCCTTCTTTGGGCTCCGGATAGTTTTGGTTGTTGCAGGCCAACTTTTTCCATCCCTGCAGCCATGTTTATAACCTCCGGAGTCTTTTCAGCCGGCCGATCGTCCGGCTTACTATCACCTCCCTGAGTTGGTAGATGGGTGTCATCTTCAGAAAGATCCACCTCAATTAGAGTTGAAGAGTCGCTCGTTTCCGAGTCCTCTTCTTTCGTTGTTTTTTGTTTTTTATGGTCCATGAAGTTCCCACGAGTCTGGGGGAAAGGGTGGTCCGCACCGGCAGCGCCCCCTTGCCGGTGTAAGGCTGCTTACTCCGGGATGTCGCCTGGTGTCCCGGAGGCTCCGTTTGAAACGCCTGATTACGGCTCAGGCGCCATTCATCCCATTGGCACGGGTCGCGTCACACCGTGGGATTAAGCCGAATGTGTTAAGTGTAGGTGAGGTGTAGGTGTTGTAGTGTGCTCACCTCTGTGCCCTGCCGCACCACGCAGGGCGGCCGCGGCAGGACAGGCAGTGAGCTGGTGTTAAATATGTAGTGTTGTAGTGTGGGCACCACTGTGCAGTTGTATCCTTCTTAGTCTGGCTTCTACCCTCGGAGACCTTCCCAGCATGGTTGGACCTAGCTGGCCTAGCCCTCCGAGTCAATGAAGCTCGCAAGCCCCGCCGGTACGTCAAACCGAGGATACGATGGGGCCTAGATGCTTTGGTTACCACAAATTGCGAAATTGAGACTACAAGAAAAAAATCAGATAGGGACAAGCAAATGAATGAACTTTATTTCGAAAACCGTACGCCGGATAAAAAAAAGTCAAGAGACCATTTTTATGAGAAGATAGAAGGCAATTATAAAAATAACATTTATTTAAAAAAAAACAGTGGCGTATCATTTTTTTGATTAAAAATATTGCAGGGCATGTTAACAGGGACGCCACTGATGAAAATTAAAAAAACCTTTATCCTGAAGAAAATGTATTTTTAAGCGTACTTTGCACCTACCAAAATTTAAAACAAAAATACAAAGCGGTTTTAGAGATATTGAAGAAAAACAGATTTTTTTCTTAAATTTCAACACCCTGTATCTCAGAAATAAAGCTGTTGCGGACCTATGTTCATATAAAGAATTTTTCTTACAATCATCCAAGGATTATCACCCTTAAGGATCAGCATTCAATTATGAAACACCCTGTATATACATATATATATATATATATATATATATATATATATATATATATATATATATATATATATATATATATATATATATATATATATACATATATACATATATATATATATATATATATATATATATATATATATATATATATATATATATATATATATATATATATACATATATACATATATACAGGGTGATTCACGGTCGATGGTAGGTTAGACGTTTATGGAGAACGGAACGCGGGATTTTTTTGAAAATTTGGCAACGTGGGTAATTAGCTATGCTCTGTCCATCTAAAATATTTTCAGCATTGCGACGTTGCCGCTTCTATCAAAAAGTCCTAGCAACTTTATTTTTTTAAATGGAACACCCCATATATTAATAAATTTTTAGAATCGCTCTTTTATTACAATACTTTTTTGTTAATATTACCCTATACCTATCTCTATCGGTTTTCGAGATAAAAATTAGTTTGTGTTAAATATGGTCCAAAACATGGCCCTAATTACACGTAAGTAAATTAGTGCTCTCAATTCATGGAAAGTTGATATTTTGGCGGTAGTTTAGACAGACCCGATGTATTTATTTTTCACCATGAAATCGACTCCATATCATACAGGGCGTGCTAAGATTACTATTATTTCCGTTGTTCATAAAAGGGGTCAAATGTTGGTTTTTTTAAATGAAACCCCCTGTATATTAATCAATAAATTGAAAGACGAAGAAAAACGCTTTAAGATGGTACATCATATTCCTATACCTAAATCATCAAGTTTTCTTAATAAAAGCGCTTTTTTGTGAAAAAAAAAATAAAGACTTTAATTTTAAGTAACCATGGATATCAAACATCAAAATATCAAACTTACGACATTTTGACGACTGTGTTTAAAAAAATCTCCCAAAATGAACGCAGATAATCATTATTCAAACGAAGTTCTTATGAAATTATTTATTTTACACGGACAATGTGATCAAATCATTGCCAGAACTTGCAGAAAATTTAACCAAATGTATCCTGAATTGACACAAATGAACGAAAGGAAGTTTGTAAGATTACAAAATAATTTCATTAACATGTGAAAATAAATTAAATAACAAAATTAGGAAGGTTCAAAAAACAAAACTGTAAACAAAATAAGAATAGTTCGGTGTATTGAAGATCTGGATCCCCATGAAATTGAAAAAGCAACTACGAGTCGCGTACAAAAGCACATACTAAAATGTTTAGAATGTAATGGACAACATTTCCAGCATTTATTGTAAAAATTTCTTATTTTGTTTACAGTTTTGTTTTTTGAACCTTCCTAATTTTGTTATTTAATTTATTTTCACATGTTAATGAAATTATTTTGTAATCTTACAAACTTCCTTTCGTTCATTTGTGTCAATTCAGGATACATTTGGTTAAATTTTCTGCAAGTTCTGGCAATGATTTGATCACATTGTCCGTGTAAAATAAATAATTTCATAAGAACTTCGTTTGAATAATGATTATCTGCGTTCATTTTGGGAGATTTTTTTAAACACAGTCGTCAAAATGTCGTAAGTTTGATATTTTGATGTTTGATATCCATGGTTACTTAAAATTAAAGTCTTTATTTTTTTTTTCACAAAAAAGCGCTTTTATTAAGAAAACTTGATGATTTAGGTATAGGAATATGATGTACCATCTTAAAGCGTTTTTCTTCGTCTTTCAATTTATTGATTAATATACAGGGGGTTTCATTTAAAAAAACGAACATTTGACCCCTTTTATGAACAACGGAAATAATAGTAATCTTAGCACGCCCTGTATGATATGGAGTCGATTTCATGGTGAAAAATAAATACATCGGGTCTGTCTAAACTACCGCCAAAATATCAACTTTCCATGAATTGAGAGCACTAATTTACTTACGTGTAATTAGGGCCATGTTTTGGACCATATTTAACACAAACTAATTTTTATCTCGAAAACCGATAGAGATAGGTATAGGGTAATATTAACAAAAAAGTATTGTAATAAAAGAGCGATTCTAAAAATTTATTAATATATGGGGTGTTCCATTTAAAAAAATAAAGTTGCTAGGACTTTTTGATAGAAGCGGCAACGTCGCAATGCTGAAAATATTTTAGATGGACAGAGCATAGCTAATTACCCACGTTGCCAAATTTTCAAAAAAATCCCGCGTTCCGTTCTCCATAAACGTCTAACCTACCATCGACCGTGAATCACCCTGTATATATACACTGTGTGTAAAAAGTCCCGGACCGGTAAATTATTTCGAAAAAGGCGCACATTATCAAAAAACTTCTTGTATAAAAGTTCTAAGGTTTTGAAAAATCCACAAAACAAGGATACCTGTAATTATACAGGGTGTCTTAAAAAGTCGTGGCCAACTAAAATTTTGTTTTTTTAAATGGAATGATTTCTTTTAATCACATTTTCTGATTTGAATAAACATTCTGAACAATTATTATGTAACATGGCATGTGGCTAAACCCGTTAGTTTATGAGATAAATCGAATTTAGAACATACATACGATTTACGATATTACATTCATTTTGTGTTTTTACAAGCTGGTAACAGAATATTTACCCTATTACTGGAAGAAAAAAAATTACTAAATGTGCACATGCAAGTTTTTCCAATAATTTAATAACAATAACAATTAAAAAATACAAGGAACAAATTAACTACCACCTTTACCAGAACAAAAATAAATTTAAATCGTTATTAAATTAAATGCTCAAAATGTCTCCCTGCGACTGCTTGACAATGAGCTAAGTTGTAATAAAATCTGTCAATAACATTTTGCAACATTTCATGACTAATTAATTCACATTCTTCAATAATTCTTCTTCTCAATTCGTCAAGATCGGCGGGTTTTGTAACATACACTCTATTTTTTAAGTGTCCCCAGAGAAAATAATCGAGGGGCGTCAGGTCCGGCGACCTAGCGGGCCATTCTATTTGACCCCTTCGTCCTATCCAGCGATTAGGAAAAGTATTATTGAGGTAAGTTCTTACAGCTTGCCCAAAATGAGGTGGCGCTCCATCCTGCTGAAACCATGTATGTCGTAAAAGTGGCCCTACTGTATTGGTTATTGCTGGCACAATTTGATTCTGCAGCATATGGAGATACATATCTGCTGTCAAATTCCCCTCTATAAAGAAAGGCCCCACTAATCTATTGCCAATAATACTGGCCCACACATTTACTTTTTGAGGTCGTTGAGTATGCGTTTCTCGCATCCAATGTGGGTTCTGATCTGCCCAGTAACGACAATTATGTCGATTGACAGTCCCATTTAGCATGAATGTTGCCTCATCCGAAAAAACTACTTGATTAAAAAAATTGTTATTTTCTTCCTGATTCTGCATCATTACTTCGCAAAATTCCATTCTACGATCGTAATCGTCTTCCGATAATTCTTGAACTAAATTTAATTTATAGGGATGGTATTTACTGTTTTTTAAAATAATTTCAACTGATTTAAAACATACATCGACTTGTGTAGCAGCTTTTCTCAGCGACAAATGAGGATCCTCAACAAAATGAAGTAGTGTCTCTAACTGTTTTTCATCACTAGTTGCAGATTTCGGTCTTCCCGAACGAATTCTGTCTTTGCAACATCCGGTTTCCTCGAATCTTTGAACTGTTCTTACAACTGTAGATTTTGATATGGGCTGTCGGTCTGGAAAAGATGTGTTGAAAACTTCCTTTGTTTCATTAAACGATCTTTGCCGGTCTCCAAAACCTCTGATCATTAGTAAAGTTATACGTTCCCTTTCGCTTAGAGACATTTTCAGAATTTACTATGACAGTGACACAAAAAAATTCTGGTACCAGCTTGTCAAAACACAAAATAAATGTAATATCGTAAATCGTATGTATTGTTCTTTAATTCGATTTATTTCATAAACTAACGGGTTTAACTACATGCCATATTACATAATAATTGTTCAGAATGTTTATTTAAATCAGAAAATGTGATTAAAAGAAATCATTCCATTTAAAAAAACAACATTTTAGTTGGCCACGACTTTTTAAGACACCCTGTATAATTACAGGTATCCTTGTTTTGTGGATTTTTCAAAACCTTAAAACTTTTATACAGGAAATTTTTTGATAATGTGCGCCTTTTTCGAAATAACTTACCGGTCCGGGACTTTTTACACACAGTGTATATATATATATATATATATATATATATATATATATATATATATATATATATATATATATATATATATATATATATATATATATATATATATACAGGGTGGTCAAAAAAGTTTGCAACAAATGGAAAACTTTTTTATTTGACGTTTCTCAAAAAATTTTATTCTTGAGAAAAGTTGGTGCTTGTTTCAAAACCTTTAAATACCATGACAGTTTTTCTAACATTTGAGTACTAAGGTCATAAATTATAAAAAAGTGAAAATCGCCGAAGAATAAACTACCTCTATTTTTAAAAATTGACGAAAACTTTACTTAGAAAAGTTGCTTAGGATCTCATAAAAGTCCCAAATACAAATTTTGAAGTTAAAATTGTAAAGAAAAAAGTTTGCAATATTTTTCACAATTTTATATCGCCCGAGTACGGCTCTGGCTCGTTTTATTTTTTTAAATGCGCGACTCTTATTCATGCGACGAAAAAATATTAAAATAATAATTTTTGTTAAGTTCTACTAATTAGTTTTAATGATTAATGTTTTTTATAAAATTCTACTTGTTTTTTTGTTTCAATGAGAATTTTCTGGAACAGTGTGCAACAAAATTCGCAAAAGGCAGTTTAATTAAACCAGTTGTGCTATAAGGAACACGTCTAATCCATTACTGCAGCAATTTTCTCTATACTGTTGCTCCCTTTAGCATAAATTTGGTTACCCATATTGCTTTTTAGTATTTGTAAAATACCTTACACCTTTGAGTCCGTCGTAATCCAAATTAAAGTCTTATAGATTAGTAAATTTAGATTTAATTTAACAAAATAATAATATTGACGAATTTTACAATATTTTATCAGAAGACACTATAGTTTTTTTGTTACAAGGATATATTTATGGTTAAAACAATAATGAACAAAAAATAAAAAAAATTAGAGAATTATTTACAATCCTTGTTGAGTCTCAGTGTGATCACCATGTCTGTCTATACACTTTATTGTACGCAGCCTAAACTCATTAAGTGTTGAAATTAGCATACCACGTGGTATTTCTGCCGCACAAATTATTATTGTATTTTCGAGTTCTTCTAAGTTTTGAAAAGGCCTATTTTTATAAACCTTTTCCTTCAGATATCCCCAAAGAAAAAAGTCTAAAGGTGATAAGTCTGGTGAACGAGGTGGCCAGTTAAATTCCAAATACCTTCCTATCCACTGCTGGGGAAATGTGACATCAAGCCAATTAGAAACCTGCCCAGTACTATGCGCTGGGCAACCGTCGTCGTGTTGATACCACATCTTTAATCGAATATTTATAGGCAACTCTTCAATAAAATCTTGGACTACAGATTCCAAAAAGGCATAATATCGTTCTAGAGTGTCTCTAAAAAAAGAGTGTTTGTTGAGTTTAGAGTGTCTCTAAAAAAATATGGCCCCACTAACTCTCCATTAAAAATTCCACACCATACATTGGTCTTTTGATATTTTTGATCCCTATGATCAATTACAAAATTTGGATTGACGTCTGCCCACCACCGACAATTCTGGCTACACACAACACCGTTCGTGGTAAAGGTTGATTCATCCGTAAAAAGTATGTAGTTGGGGAAATCATGATTTTCTTCTATTTGGCCCTGTATCCATGCAGAAAATCCAAATCTCTGATGGTAATCAGTATCATATAATTTATTCACATATTGGGGTTTATATGGACGAAAACTGTTTTTATGTAATATCGTCTTAACCGATGTTACTCCTACTCCTACCTGGTCAGAAATTTTCCGAGTAGATATTTGGGGTGACTCGACTACAGTCTGCAAAACAGCTAACTCATTTTCTTCTGTTCTGGCAGTTTTTTCATGAGGTTTTTTATAATTACTTTCCAGGGACCCAGTTTCTTTAAACTTCTGCAACAATCTTTGCACGGTACTATAACTGACATATTTGTCAGGATGGCGCATATTGAAAATAACGGCAGCTTCTCTCACTGTTTTATAGTTATCGCCACAAATCAATATAATTTCTGCTTTTTTCACCAAAGACAAATTTGAAGCTGGCATTTTAAACTGTTTTTACTATGAAAAGCGTCTTTATGACTTTCATTTATAAAAATGACAGCTACGGCAAGATACCATCCTAATTTGAAACAAATGCATTCCAAGCCAACTAATAAAAATATTCTCTATGAATCGAACTAGAAGTGAACTAATAGGGGTTTATTTTGTTAAAATTATGGATAAAATAAAGATACTGATACAAGTTTACACCATTTGGCTTAAGATATTATTATTTTCTTAAATTAAATCCAAATGTATTAATTTATGAAACTTTAATATGGTTTATTATTCACAAATGGGAGGTATTTTACGGATACTAAACACCAACATGGCTTACCAAATTTATGCAAAAGAAAGCAACATTAGAATAAATTGCTGCAATTAGACTTTATTCGTGTTCCTTACAGTACCACTGGTTTGTTTAAATCTCCTTCGGAGATTTTTGTTGCACACTGTTTCAGAAAATTCTCATTGAAACAAAAAAACAAGTTAAATTTTATAAAAAAAATTAATCACTAAAACTAGTTAGTAAAACTTAAAAAAAATTATTCTTTTAATGTTTTACCGTCGCATGAATAGGAGTCGCACATTTAAAAAAATAAAACGAGCCAGAGCCGTACTCGGGCGATATGAAATTGTGAAAAATATTGCAAACTTTTTTCTTTACAATTTTGACTTCAAATTTTGCATTTGGGGCTTTTATGAGATTCTAAGTAACTTTTCTAAATAAAATTTTCGTCAATTTTTAAAAATAGGGGTAGTTTATTCTTCGGCGATTTTCACTTTTTTATAATTTATGACCTTAGTACGCAAATGTTAGAAAAACTGTCATGGTATTTAAAGGTTTTGAAACAAGCACCAACTTTTCTCAAGAATAAAATTTTTTGAGAAACGTCAAATAAAAAAGTTTTCCATTTGTTGCAAACTTTTTTGACCACCCTGTATATATACAGGGTGTTATGGAAATCATTTAATATATTGGAATGGGTAACTCCTGATATGAATTCAGATTGAATAAAAATATTCATAAATGGTGTTTCACTATAAAAAAAGGTAAATATCGGCCCTCGAAAAAAAAATTTTTAGTACCTGCGCGCCACTGTCATAAATACATGGCCATATAAAAAACAGCAAGAAATGTCAGTTACAGAAAAAAATTTTTTTGTTTCGAAGTCAGGCGTTGCCAAATTTTTTTACCATATTTCTATGAATCAAGTTTGAAAACCTAATATTTTTGTTACCTTTAAAGAAAGAACTCCTAGTAACACTAATTTCAAAAAGCTAAAATATTACAACACAAAACAATACAGAGAACTGCTCTTCAAATGAAGTGTAAAATAATAATCTTCAACTAAACGTACTTATTAGCACTGGAAGTGGAAACTTTCTTCTTCACTAAATAACAGCCACAAATGTCCAGTGTTATCCTTATAGCACTGGAAACATTCTTTTTCACTAGATAATAAAGTTAATATACTTAATATACTTATAATAATAAGTTACAAAACTCGATTAATGTGTAAGGAATGTAAACAAAGTGATGACATTCCCAAACCAGAGAAGTATATCGAAATTATGTATTTAAAGGCTTTAGTGGACGAACTAAAGAGTAAAAATGAAATTCTTCAAGAAAACAATAAACTTCTTAAAGAAAAAAATGCTTACTTGGAAAAGAATATAGAAAATTTCGTAAATTTCTAACCTAATAAAAAAAGCCGTAAAACCAAAAATTCCGTGAAATTAGCTGCGAAAGAAACAAAAGAAGCAGAAATTGGCATCGAACAAAACGACTTGGCACAGTAGGACCACAACAACAGTCTAGCGTGACTGCAAGCCATCCCAAGAAAAAAGAAGAAAATGACAGTGACTAACCCTACTTTCAACTCCTTCAATATTTTTCTATGCTTTCAAAACAAACAGAAGCTTACAGTAAAAAATAAAAGAAACAAGTGGATCCAAAACTGAGACCAAACTCAATCGAAGGCAAAAAAAAGGATGCAACCACTTTGAAAGCCGCTTCATCAGGTAGCTATTCTTGGTTATTTGTATCACGACTGTCTAATGACACAAAACCTGAGGACATTGGAAAATACCTAAAATTAAATTATAACATCGACTGTGAATGCGAACGGATAAAAACAAAGTGGAAGCAGAAATATAGTTCTTTTAAAATTGGTGTGCCCAAGGATAAAAAGTCTGTCATTCTTGACGAAAATGTTTAACCAGTTGGTATTCAAGTAAACAGTTGTTTAAACCTAATAAAGTTAGGACCTCAACAGGGGCGAAGCCTGGTGGTAGCAAATCGTCATGTATAAAACTGCTACATTACAATGTCCGCTCTGTGAGAAACAAGCTTCACGAGCTCGAGGCTGCCACTGCTGATTGTGACCTGGGAGTCTTATGTTTAACATAACATTGGCTGGAACAGGAAGAAATAGATAGGCTGAGCCTGCTGGATTATGTTGTCAGCGCATCTACATCACGAAGTCAGTCACGTGGTGGTGGAATAGCTGCATCTGTCAAGTTTCTAGGGCTATACCTAGATAGGAAGCTGAAATGGGATGTTCATGTAGCTAATGTTTGTAAAAGACTTGGAAGTAGTGTATTTGTTTTACAAAATTTGAGTGAATGTGTTTCAATAAATACCCTGAGAACAGCATATCATGGAATTTTCCATAGTGTTATGACATATGACATTATCGCATGGGGACGGTCACCTCATGCACAAGAGTCTTTGGTCTCCAGCGAAAGGCAGTCAGAATCATGGCTGGCCTAGGGTACAGAGAGGATTGTGGGAATGCCTTTGTTCAGTTGGGAGTTCTTACCCTTCCTTCGGCTTACATCCTGCAAAGTTTGCTCTACATCAAAGACAAGGACGACCTACTGTCTTACCAAGACATACATGACCATGACACTAGGAATAAGACCAACTACGTTCCACAACACTGCAGGTTGGGTAAATGTCAGGCTCGACCAGAATATTATGCAATAAAACTGTTTAATAAGTTACCCCAAAATGTTAAAGAGCTCTCTACTCAGCAGTTTAAAATGAAGGTGAAACAGTTCCTAATAAAACATGCTTTTTACATCACAAAACAGTACTTAGATTATAGTTTTAATATATTTTAATATTTTTATTTAGATTTTTTAATGTGTTTGTATTATTGTGTTCATTTCGAATTATAAATTTGAATGCATTGTATTGTCAGGAATGTTTTTATTATTGTCTAAATATGAAAATTATTTTATCTGTAATTGACGTGTGTAAACAATTTATTTGTAATAGCATGAATAAATGAATTTGAATTTGAATAGAAAATTAAACTGTTTTAAACCACGATTGTATAGAGATATCCAAATAAAAGTGAACAGGCCTTATAACTTTTTTATTTTTAAAGATGGAAAAAAATGTCAAATATGAAAGCTTTGGGGATTTTTAGCTTTATACATATATCTTATCAGCAAAATAATCGAGCATCGAATAAAAAAATCCAAAAATATGATAAAAATCATACCATCCAATTTAAAATAAGCGAGAAAATCGATGTTTTATACTATATTTCTTTTATTCGATACTCAATTGTTTCGCTGATAAGATATATGAATGATTGATCCATAAAAATCCCCAAAGCTTTCATATTTAACATTTTTTCTCATTTTTAAAAATAAAAAAGTTATAAGGCCTGTTTACTTTTATTTGGATATCCCTGTACATATTACCACGTACACAGTATATCCAATTTGAATTTACTTTCCTAAGACTGAAGCTACAGGCAGGTACACAGAAAAAAATATACAGTATTTATTTACATAAGATAGTTTTTATTATATGTATAAGTAGATTATTATTAAGGACAGTAAACAAATTAAAAAATAATAGTAGGTACCTATATAAAATAAGATACATATATACCGGGCCAGGGTGTTTATTTGAACTGATACCATTATGGAGTAGGTATATTTTTCAGTAGCGAGGCCATCTTCTAGGGGGGGGGGGGGCAGGCTATAATGGGGGCAGCAAAAAGTGATCGTATTGATAAAAAAAATTATAAATTGAAAGCAGAAAAATAAGATTACAGAAATATGCGCCGCAGATGAAAATTTTGGAAGAATTGTTGCAAAAATGCTAAAAATATATAAAATAATGCAAACAAGGGGCGCCATCAAAGAGGGGGGGGGGGCAAAATGAAAAGTGGAGAGCTTCCAACTATACACTAGTGGTTAAAACTTAAAATGGACACCCCGTATATAAATTTGTTTAAGGGCACAACTATAGTGATGGTAGTGACCAGTGGCATATGGCGAAATTTCAAAGTTGTATATCTCTCTTCCTACGTTCAGGACCGGTCCCAATTTTTATTGGTTTTAATAGTGAGCCCACTGGGAATGTTTTTGTAAAGAAAAAAAAAACGTTTTGAATTTGCGAAAAAAAAGTTGAATTTTTGCTTGAGTTTACCAGAACCTTCCCAGTGGGCACACTATTAAAACCTCTAGGAATTAGGAACAGAGATATACAACTTTGAAATTTCACCATACGCCACTGGTCGTGACCTAGGTTTTACTAGCCATTATATCTAGTTCACAATACACTTACAACGGTATGCTACGTTATGACGTCACTTCAAGGGAAAATTTTAAATTGACTAGGGCTTACCTGGGCAAATGAAATATGACAATAATATTTTAATAAACGTCAACTCAACATACTACCCGACAATAAAATGACCTGTAATATTTTAATAAACGTCAACCCAATACACTACCCGACCAGAAACTGACCTGTACTTATGTAGGTACAAGGGGTGCAAGCATCTAGTCAATTTAGGATTTTCCCTCGAAGTGACGTCATATGTAGCATACTGTTGCCAGTGTATGGTGATCTAGTTTAATAAGAAGCATGAAATGATAGGTGTAGGTGTTTCTAAAATTAAATGTAAAATTGTAACTATTTTATACTAGATGTGTACTTTTATGAAGACCACTCTTATAATAAACGCACTATAAAAATGACTTATAATGGCACTAATGAGTAGGAAAAAAATAACTGAAAGTCAATATCCACCGCAAGTCCTATATGTCTCTTGCTTTTCTTAAGAATTTTTTTTTAACTTCCTTCTTGTAGTTTTTCCATTTTTCCCGTAGCTGCTTACTTGTGCGTTCCACATAGCCCTCAGCTACCCATTCGGCAGCTATCTGCTCCCACATCTTATCTTTTTCTTTGGCCGTAACAGCATCAGCTCTCTTGTTCTCTAAAATTTCTTTGTATTTTTCGACAAACTCCACGAGTGCCTCAACTTCCCCTTCCACGAAATTAACACACCTTGTGTTTTGGATATTCACTGCATAATTTTTAGTAATAATACTAATAATCCTCGTATATCATGGTAATAATCTATAACTGTTTAGAAAATAAACACGACAATCGGAATCAAACGAAAAATTATGGTTAATGGTTAATTCTTCTTCCTTTCTTAAAATCGATGACGCCTTTTTCCTCTTTTTCGATATATGGGCTTAGCATTTAACTCTAGTGTTTCAAAGGCAATAATACAAACACGCGTTCTATTTTAAATTTTCGCGCCAAATCAGGGCCACCTACTTTATCAAGTACTGGAAGTGACAAAGAGACATGATCATGTTTCATGATGAAGGGAAGGGAGATCGAAACAGAAGGATTTCTTAATGTCATCAAAGAGCCGTGCCCGTGCGCCGTATTTATTTAAGTTTTTCAACAGCACACAAAAGCCACACAATGAATGTTTTAAATTTTTTTTCGTTTAAAGTTTTAAATAATGTAATTTCTTTTCACTACCTAGAAAATGGTCTTCGTCGATCCGTTGTTAACCAATATTTTGATCAGTTTTATCTAGTTTCTTTGAGTGAGTAGCGTAATAGGGTTGAAAACTAAATTTAATTTAAAACACTAATAATATTTACGTATTATGGTAACGTTTGCCGGAGCAAAACTAATTTAGCGGATCTGGTTATACTTTTGAAGTAAGTACTATGTAGTTGTGCCCAATTAGTATTTTCGTTTTGATTTTTAACTTTTCCTTGGCAGAAAGTTTAAGCTAGTAGGAATAACTTATATCATTAATAATGTAATATAGGGTGTCTTAAATATTACTTAAAACTAAGGCTACTGACAAAAAGGACTGATTTCACAGTGCCTTTTTACTATTTTTTTTTGTTTTTTCTTAGGAAAGGTTCAAATTTTTTTTAACTTGTCTTAAATTACGCTTAAAAACAGAAATGTCTGGCAACGTTTCAAAAAATTCAATTGTTTAAAGTTTTTCGCGCGCAAATTTCCGTCAAGCGCCTTGTGTACGTTCAGCCAGGTGCGTCGAATATTGACGGATTTTAGGGTATTTTTGAAAATTTTAAAAATGTTCGATTTAAGAAAAAAAAGTATTGGATATGTCTGTAGACTACCCCAGGAGTCACCCATTCCAATATATTAAATGATTTCCATAACACCCTGTATATATATATATATATATATATATATATATATATATATATATATATATATATATATATATATATATATATATATATATAATGTCGCGCTAAGGGTCGTCAGGGTTGATAAAATAGGCTGCGGTTTACCAAAACACTTGTATTGATATCAGGTACAAGCACAATAATACACTTACGTAACTAAGTTGGGTAGCGTAGGGGGCAGCTTCTAGCCGAGTACTTTGTCAGCCTAAAGGGCTGGCGCTATTCGTACTATGCGTACTATTCGTGCGGCACCACAGTGACGCCTCCCCGTCGGGACACGACGCCCTCCTTTGCATCTCGCTGGTACGCTTTTTATATGAACCCCTCAAGAACAGTTTATACTAACAGTTCAAACTGGTCAGGGTTCATAAAATAAAGGCGAGGCCAGCGATATGCAATCGCAGCACGTAGAGTGGTTTCCGAAATGTTAAATAAATAATATGAAAAATGTATAGAAATTTGGAAAAAATGATGAATATCTGGGGAAATATGACATTTCCCCCGCGCCTGTAAAAGCTAGCCCCTAGCTTTAAAAATTTACACAATACATATATACAAAATATCACATATTTACAAAATACAAATCGGAGATAAATAAAATATACAATAAACAAACATAAAAACATTATTACAAACACAAACAATTGGAGCTCGCAGGCTCGGTACACTCCGTATTTATTTGGGTGAAATGAGGAATGGTAAAACTAGCTTAAAAAATGAAAAAATGGTTACTGTCCTGGTAGTCTGGTTCACATTTACACACTTTCTTTACAAAGTTCTATTATTAGGGAGTTCCAACACGTTACTGATCGAATAGCCTACACACCGACAAAACCCGACACATCCTAGGCGTTGAGGCTCCTTGTCATCTGCTTCTTGCTCAGACGCAGCGGTCACGGTTCCTGTGTCCTGGGGGTGGGATCGGCTAGTTTTGTTGCCGACTCCCAGTGCAGCAGGGGTCTCCCTCCTCCAAAGAGTTCGGCCACCCGGACTTTGGGTGTCGTTGAGTGCCGTTACTAAGCCGTGATTGACGGGAACTTTGCAGGGCTAATCCTAAGGGTAGTTGTGATCAACCAGTGTCGTCACGGCTCGTTGTGCAGAAGTTCGGCGTTTGTGAGGGAAGACCAGGCTGGCGAGCCATGGTGGACCGTGCGTGGCTGATGCATGACGCTGGCTCTGTGGATGCGAGCGGCGACTGGCCTTTGGGTTTTTGGTGTGTTTTGTGGCTCTCGATCCAGGTCGTGTGGTCTCCCAATGGTACATGGAAAAAAAAGACTACCGGCAGTTAAAAGGAAAAAAACAGTTTATAAATAATGAAAAATAATGAAAACCTACATGATACTATGATGTTTAAGTAAAAGTAGACAGGCTAAGAACATTCACCCGGTTTTTACATAGAACTTTTATTGGTGTCTAAGTATTACTCTTTTGGAGACAGAGAGACATCGGTCTCTAATTCATCAGGGAAAAACAAAATTATACACATTTACATAACAATTTAAAACCCAAATATAGCGTAATCACATCATCAAATATTTACCATATTGACCATCCTATTTGTTCATCAATAAAGTCACATAAACTTCAAATACAATTTGCATATAACTCTTAATATTTCACATAAGTCACATAAACTTCAAATGCTACTTGCATATAACTCTTAATATTTCGCATAGGCAGACATTCAACCCTATATGAAGGTCATCTTCCATGTCCCCCTATTTGGAAAACATATGACTTTCAGTCATATAAACAAATAAACACACAATTATAAAATGCATATGGTAATCATTATTTTACGCTATATTTAAATTTACTTAATAATAATACTATTCGACTTTAAAGTAAAAAAGAAGTTGGATTTAAAAAAAAAATTCTGACCCTGATTTATTTTACAATGTCTCAGTCATAAAATATACCCTTGTTTTTGTTTAACTTATTTTCATTAGACGCCGTATATTACAATTTAATAAAACTACCTAGGTGAATGGTATCTTTAATATTATATATCAATTGTTTACTTTTCTGCTGATTAAATAAAATAATGAACTGTCTACCTTTACCTTCGTGATTTATTTATACATGAACTTGATAATATTATACGTGATGATTTGTTTGTTTATTAAAAACGCAAAACATTTAATAAAATAAAATAAATGGTATTCTAAATGATTGCACTGACAATCTAAAATTTACTATCGTAATTCATAAATAAGCATATAGTACAAATACGTAAAATATTCTTAAAATGTCCCAAGCATAAAACACTCAAACCAATACATTTTGGGTATACCCTCTTTCATACTAACACAAAACACACATTTAAATACTAACCATTTGTTTGTACCCAACTATAAAAACAAATTTGAAAACTTTATAATTATAATTTTTAAAATTGAATTCATAAAAAAATTGAAAAAATAAAATTCAGTCAAGAATAGCTTGTTCTTTCTTACCATCTTACCATACATCAATTCCCAAAATTCTTTTATCCAGTTGAGCTCCCTTATATATTTTTGAAATTAAATAGATTATTCTTGTTCTTAATTCTCAAGTCCCTTTTTAAAAGAAAAAGTACCTTACATTTAGCCCAGATTGTATGAATAAAGACCATGTATAAAATACTAAGTATCCCTTTCTTTGATTTCCCAAAAGGGTACTAGTTCCATTTTTTCCACAGCTTTTAAAACTTTTTGAAAAAAAATCCATTATTTTATTTTTTGGAAGGTCGTCCTATAAAATAAAAAAGAGATTAGTCAGAAAATAAAAGTAAAAAATGAACATGCTCCTAAAAACAGGTATAAAGTTTTGTATTTGCTGCCCGTGGTCCTGGTTACCGGCAATGGCGGCTGCTCATTAAACATCAGAGGCGAAATATACATATGTACTGTTATTATATTAAGTATCAAACCTAAAAATGATAATAAAATATAAATATCTCTATGGTACCTTATAAAAATGGCGATAAAAAAAAGGCAGTACAAATATACCTATAAAGTAATAAAAAATAATTTAAAAAGATATTTAGGAAAATAGGAAAATTTTATATTTAAATGGCGCTTCAATATATAAACATGTTTATAATATTATAATAATAGCATGTTCAACTTTAATTGATAACATACCAAGTACGCGAACCTTGTGTATTAAATTTCAAAATACACTTTAAGTTCATGAGCGACGACCTCAATGTCAAAACAAAATATTATATTTCATTGTCGCCAAATAAATTTAAAAATTTCCTTTTTAATCTCAGGGCCCTTAATTGTTGCTCGTTTGAAATAAAAATTTTTACGGGTAGTGTATTTGGTAAACCTAACGATGTGCCGTTATTAACAACCCTTAACTTCTCTTGCCTTTTTCGTTCTCTTTGAATCTTGTTAAGCTTCCTACGGGCCATAAAAATTAAATAAAAGGGATAACAGGAATAAAAGGGTTAAGGGTTGTTTAGTGAATAACCCCAATATATAATAATTCTGGCCTCGCCAGCGTTAACGGGCACGAGGTGGAACTATTTCTATATTTAGCAGTCTATGTAATCTAATCTCGCCAGCGTTAACGGGCACAAGACAGGACTACAGTAGACGCTTTGAGGTGGGATTTATAGTAAACCTAGCCTCGCCAGCGTTAACGGGCACGAGGTGGGTTTTCCTATAGGTTCTGTTTGGATAATTTTAATCTCGCCAGCGTTAACGGGCACAAGACAAAATTATGTCAAACGTTTTTTGGGATGAGAAAGGGGTAGGAAAATTATATAGACGTAAAAAGCACTGTAAAAATTCCTCTTAAAACCACTGTAAAATAAATACCCTTTAAAAACCAATGTAAAAAAAACCCTGAAAAAAACACTGTAAAAATGCCCTTTAAAAAAAATCACTGTAAAAAATAATTTGACAAAAATGCACTATAACGCCCTGCAAAAAAACACTTTAAAAATGCACTGAAAAACACTAAAATGACCTGAAAGAGATAGTAAAAAATTATAAAACACAAAAGGCCCTTGGCAAGTTAGGAAGAACTTACCAACGAGAACGAACCAGGCGCCTCCACCAAATGTCACGCTAGGGGTCGTCAGGGTTGATAAAATAGGCTGCGGTTTACCAAAACACTTGTATTGATATCAGGTACAAGCACAATAATACACTTACGTAACTAAGTTGGGTAGCGTAGGGGGCAGCTTCTAGCCGAGTACTTTGTCAGCCTAAAGGGCTGGCGCTATTCGTACTATGCGTACTATTCGTGCGGCACCACAGTGACGCCTCCCCGTCGGGACACGACGCCCTCCTTTGCATCTCGCTGGTACGCTTTTTATATGAACCCCTCAAGAACAGTTTATACTAACAGTTCAAACTGGTCAGGGTTCATAAAATAAAGGCGAGGCCAGCGATATGCAATCGCAGCACGTAGAGTGGTTTCCGAAATGTTAAATAAATAATATGAAAAATGTATAGAAATTTGGAAAAAATGATGAATATCTGGGGAAATATGACAATATATACATATATATATATATATATATATATATATATATATATATATATATATATATATATATATATATATATATCCTGCAGTAGATGCGTCCTCCAGTAATAGACAATTTGCATTGAATAGGTCATCCGGTGCGATGGGTCTCCCGTATATGGAGGACCTATCGCATCCCGCGCCAGACGGTCCAGTTTACTGTCCTAAATCATTTATTTATTTATTTACGGACAGCAATGCCCATTTTTAATATATAACAAATACAATACTTATATAAATAAAACTTACTACTACTATCATAAGACATCAAAAACTCAACTATAAATACACAATAATAAAACTTATCCTGCCTATACATGGTCTCGCAACAATAGCCTTCCTTTAAACTGCCTCAATGGGGTACCAAAAAAATCAAGTTCACCGAGCTCATTAGCCAAAGCTGTAGCTCTTGGAATAAATGAATTGCATGCATAACTAGTTCTATAAAGCTGCTGATGAAAAGTCTGGTTAGATCGGGTATTTCTAGGCGGGACACGAAGACCCACCCTTGACAGTAAGGTTGGACAATTAGCAATACTATTTAAAATCTTGTACAACAAGAGTAGGTCTCTATTATCCCGCCTAGTAACCAGTGGTAGCATGTTAAGCTCCGAGCACAGGGTCTCATAGTTAAAGTCTTGATTTTTAAATTTGTAGTTAATAAATTTAAGGAATTTTCTTTGCACTTGCTCGAGTCGTTGAATATGGGTGTTATAGTGCGGATTCCACAAACAGGAAGCATATTCTAGATGAGTCCTGACCAGTGCACAGTAAAGAAGCTTAAAGGAGTTTATATTAGAAAATTCATTTGTGTGACGCTTAATAAATCCAAGCATTTGTAGTGCTTTATTTGTTATTTGTGATATATGAGGCACAAAAGAAAGTGTTTTGTCCAAGGTCACTCCAAGGTCCTTTATTGACTCAGTCTCTAAAAGAACCTGTTCTTGTATTTGATATGGAAAATCATGGGAAGAATGCAACCTGGAAAATTTGATGAATTTGCATTTGGAAATATTCAAGTCCATGTGATTTACGTCACACCACTCGACAAACCTGTCTAAATCATTCTGAAGATCAACACAGTCATAACCCCTGATCACATTATAAACCTTCATATCATCTGCAAAAAGAGAAAATTTACTTGAACGAAAGCACTCACCAACATCATTAACAAATAGATTAAAAAGAAGTGGACCAATGTGAGATCCTTGCGGGACTCCAGAGGGGACAGGTATCTCTGAGGACACAAAGTTGTTAACGCGGACTAACTGACGACGGTTACTCAGATAACTCTTGACCCATTGAAGCACTGATCCGGAGAGTCCCAGTGCTTGCAATTTTCGCAGTAGTATCCCATGAGGGACCCTGTCAAAGGCCTTGGAAAAATCTGTGTAAATCGAATGTACCTCAAATCCTCCCTCCAAGGCCCCAAACAAGGTATCGACATAGGACACTAGATTCAATTCCGTGTTTTTACCCACACAAAAACCAAACTGTTGATCAATTATCAGGGACCCCAAAAGTGCCGTCAAATTGTTGGCTATAATTTTCTCAAAGATTTTAGGGATAGTACTAATTATGCTAATAGGCCTATAGTTTTGGACATCAGCCCTATTGCCAGATTTGTGAATAGGAACAACAAAACTTATCTTCCAAAAGTCCGGAAAAATTCCCAGGTTCAAGGACCTATTAAAAATTATCTGCAGAGGCTTGGCCAAAACAAAAGCACACTTCCTGAGCAGAAAGGGATGTATGCCGTCAGGGCCAGGACCCTTATTGCAATCCAGACTACTCAGTTCAGTATACACATCAGAAAGAGATACAGAAAAGGTATGAATATTTAGATCATTATCAGAAGGTACCTCATGAGGTTCAACTTCTGTATTGGAATAAACTGTCCCAAAATAATCGACAAAAAGCTCAGCGGCATCTGGACCCATAGGCACCTGAATATCATTGAAAAATAATTCAGAAGGTAAACCACTAAGCTGACGTTTACTATTCATGAAATTCCAGAACTGTTTCATACTACTGTTAAGACCTGACTCAGTATCCTGCACAAAACCTCTATAGCAGCCTCTTGACAGCCCAACACATTGAGCACGCAATTCGGAAAACACAGCATAATCACAGTCTGATCCCGAAGACTTAAATTTCTTATGAGCAATCTTTTTTTGGACTGTCAATTGTTTAAGTTCCTGTGAGAACCATCTAGGAAACTTTCTGGATGACACTTTTTTCAGAGGGACAAAAGACTGGATAGCGGAGTACAATTCATCATAAAATATTCCAAGCATGTCGCTTATGTCGTCATGCTCAGCAAAATAGGTTTCCCAGGGTATAGAAATAAGGTAATTGTTAAGCAAATCAAAATTTGCTGACTTAAAATCGTAATAAAAGTTTGATGCTTGAGGACTTACATCTTGGGAAGAATGGTGAGGCAGGTCGATAAAGAAGGCCACTGGAGGATGGTTATTATCAACATGAAGCACAGGATGGGCATTCGATACATTCACGACATGGTGGCTTAAAACTAAATCTAAAATAACATTATTTACATTGTATACATTATTTGATTGGAACAAATTATGATAGGCGCAAAAGTCCGATATAGTAGCAACGATTTCTTGTGATTGTGGAGGAATATAAACATTACATCTTGGTGTCGCAACAGAGCAGTTATCGCCAGTGGACCAGGAGGCCGAAGGTAAGTTGAAATCGCCTACTAAACAGAATTCTGTCTCAGGATACTTATTAGACAAGAGGTCCACATTTTCAAAGAAACATAAGTAGTCCTGAAGTGGAGAATTTGGTGGTAAATATATTCCACATATAATAAGTCTAGGTGTACTGGCACCAACAGCAACAAATACCTGCTCGATATTATCTGAAGAAGGCAATATTCTGCAAGGAATAGCATTCCCAATCGCAATAAGAACACCACCCATACACTTCTTGGTGCTTGTTAGACTGGATCGATCTTTACGGAAAATGATGATGTCTGTAAGTCCAAGTTCTGAATCTAGGATGTCATTAGATAAGTTTGTTTCAGTTTAAACCAGCACGTCGTGATCGCTATCAGCTACGCCAAACATCAGATCGGAAAGTTTAGTTCTCAAACCGCGCACATTTTGGTAGTAAACACTGTAACGGTGGCAACTGGGAGGAGCAATATGCTGTCCGTGTTCAATTAGTTTTCCGGAGAGTTAATTATAGTTGGAACACCCCCCCTATACTTAATTTGAACGCTCTCTCCCTTGGTTTTCCGTTCATTGTAGTCAGCCCTGACCGACTTTTCAATTGCCCTTTGCTTCGGGGTAAGATCAAAATTAATATAGACCTTCCTGCCCTTTAGTTTTTGGTACTGCCGAACAAGATTCTGCACCTCATCAGAAGAATGCAGAACAACTTTGAGGGCTCTAAAACCATTAATATTCTTTTTCCCAACTCTGACATGACGGATAATGGGCGGAGGTTCGCTGCTCAACAATGCCATCAGAGTGGAAATTTCGCTGTCGTCGTCACCAGTCTCAGGAACATTGTACAGCATAAGGTTCCTTGATCTGTTGCACCGATCGCTAATCTCAGTCCAAATATCGTTCTCTGGAGGGGAGACAGTAGAGTCAGTTGCTCCAGCAACACTATGTGAATTATTCGGTTCTCGTACCTCCTGCAGTTTAGCCTTAATTTCCTCGATGTCATCAAGTACTGAGGAGAGTCTAGAGACGTCATCTCTTATTGCTTGAACTTCCTGTTCGACTATGGATACACGATCCACTAGGCCCAGTATTTTTCTTACATCAGTCAAACAATCCTTACAGTAAAACGGTAAAATGCGTTTACTCAACAGAACTGCTCTGATTTCGGTGGAGCTGATATCACTACATGACTGACATACCACCCTTTTACAATGGTCGCAAGGAAAACCAAATGTCTCCCCTGATTTTTTCGGTTCCTTAAAGATCACTGATGTATTACACTTTGTACAGAATCCAGACATTATGAACAATGTTAAACTATAATTTAACAAATAACAGTTAACGTTAGCGTTAGTCGCGCTAAAACTCTTTATATGGGTACACTCACAAAAAACCAAGACAAATTTAAATTTAATGATAATTTTTTCCGTTTTTAAAGTCCTCTTATCAATAATACAATAAACATCGACAGGACTATAGGATTTAGTGAATGCACCGTTATTAATAAGATTTCTACACCAAAAGTCACTGTACAAGAAAACAAACTAGATGTTATTGTAGATTGCAATTTTAGCAATTCATATACTGAAATTCACAATATTTGAGAGACAATAGACCACTCAAACGCGGACATTAAGCGGAGCCGAACGTACGCGTGTTCAAGTTCGTATATTATCATCTGACAAATTTTTGGAAGGGTGACCTAGAGCGTCATTTTCGATATTTTGAATACTTTAGTTCAAGGCTTTTCCGTATGAATTGGTGGGGCCACCGTAGCATGCGTATACTTTCGCGTATATTCTGGTCCCGTCCTACGGTGGATACGTCCTCCGTCACTTTGACAACGCTGTGTTCGATGTATTCAACTGTTTTAATTGCGGTAGTCAAGTGTTTCAGCTGATAATTTTTCGCAAAAGATTTCGTCGCACACTTGATAATCTAATTTCGTGAGATACGACTGTACGGAAAGGAGTTCTACTAAGTTATATAGATTAAAAATAATATAATTCATTGACATGTGACGAAAAGAAACAAACTGTTAGAAAAAGCACTTTTTAATTTCGTCATTAGTGGAATCAAATACTATTAGCTAACACCACGAAATATTAACTTTATAAACCATCTATCAAGTTTGGAGACTAATTTATTGCTAATTTATTACCATATTTAAAATTTTTTTTGCTCTTCGTTTTTTTTTAAGGTGTGGCCCTGCTGGCTTGACTCCAAGCTGGCAGAGCCACACTGAAAAACCACAAAACGAAATTATTTTCCATAATATTTTAAACAGGAATTTTTGGCCAGAGACTGAGACAAAATAAACTGTTATAAAAAATAGCGCTTTCAGTTTTGCCATTAGAGGAATAAAATTACCTAAAACCACGAAATGTTAACTTTATAACCTGTGAGTATCTACCATGTTTTAAGACTAATTTATTGCTAACTTATTACCCCATTTTAATTTTTTTGCTCTTCTTTAAAAAAAAACGTGTTGCTCTGCTGGCTTGAGTTCAAACTAGCAGAGCCACGGTGAAAAACCACAAAACAAAATTCTTTTCCAAAATATTTTAAACAGGAATTTTTGGCCAGTTAGTAGCCCCTGAACTATGTACAGCGACTGAGAAAAAATAAACTGTTAGAAAAAAAGAGCGCTTTTCAGTTTTGCCATTAGAGGAATAAAATAATATTACCTAAAACCACGAAATATTAACTTTATAACCTGTGAATATCTACCGTGTTTTAAGACTAATTTATTGCTAATTTATTACCCCATTTTAAATTTTTTAAAAGATGTTTTTTTTAGTAGTTTATTTTTATCTGTCTCTGTACATATTTCAGGGATAATTAATTCGTCAAAAATTCCAGTAAAAAAATATTTTGGAAAAGAAGTCTATTTTGTGGTTTTTCAGCGTGGCTCTGCTAGCTTAAACTCAAGCCAATCAAGCAGAGCCATACTTAAAAAAAACGAAGAGAAAACAATAAAAATATTAGCAATAAATTAGTCTTAAAACTTGGTAGATACTCACAGGTTACAATGTTATTATTTCGCGATTTTACGTAATAGTATTGGATTTCTCTAATGACGAAACTGAAAGACGCTGTTTTTTTCTAACAGTTTATTTTCTCTCAATCTCTGTACATATTTCAGGGGCAATAAATTGGCCAAAAATTCCGGTATAAAAATATTTTGGAAAAGAATTTTGTTTTGTGGTTTTGCAGCGTGGCTCTGATAGCTTGAACTTAAGATAGCAGAACCAGAAGTTTGTTTTTTTTAAACAAAAAAGCAAAAAAATTAAAAATGTGATAATAAATTAGCAATAAAATAGCCAAAAATTACAACATCAGAAAAAATTTGAAAAGGCGTTGTGGCTTTGATTGACATTTAACATTGCTATAATTTTTAATTTTAACTACTTTTTCCTAACATTGCTTCTACGGATTTCGTTATGTATGTTAACAAATCAGGTATATTGGTCCCTAGCGGTGACTGCTGAATGTTGAAGTCGCGTATAATCACCTGTGGCCGCTTGGTTTAGTTTTCGTTTGTGTGTGCCCTGGCGAATTTCACTCCTCTCAATTTTCTAGATCTTTTAGTCTTATTCTAGGGCCGTGCTAAGATCTTGCAGCGCTCTGGGGCAAAATAATAGTCGGGCGCCGTTTCGATCCTCCCAACTGTCAACATCTTTTGCAAATCCTTCAACTGTCGATTTTTTTAACAAAATGTTGATGTAAAATATCTATCTTTCTGAAAATTTTCCTGAACTATCGACTTTTTGATACAAAGCCGGTTGCGGAGCCCCTATGCCTCTTGCGCCCTAGGGCACTGCCCCACTTGCCCTTATAGACGTTAAGCATTTTTCAAGCGAGGCCAATGTTGGTCACATGACTGGCTAACATTGACGCATTTTAAAAAATATTGACATTTTGAAAAAGTAAAAACTATAACCAATAGGTCTTATATATGTTATGAGAGAGACCGATAGTTAACTTTACCCATAGATAATTTAATCTACTTAAAGTAATTCATTCTCATTTTGTAATACGGAATAAAATCAAGTTGTGTCAATGTTTACCTCGTTTACCTTAAATTTTAGCCTCTTATAAATTTCATCTGAGAATGTAATTTAAGCAGGTACCTATATTAAATGATTGTACATTTTTTCAGTTTGACTTATCTAAGATGGTTTAAAATAAATAGACTTTACACTCTAAGGAATATTTATTAAAGTTAACAATATATAATTAGTCATTAACAATAAAACTATTACATTTCTACTTTAAAAAATCGAAAGGATGGAAATAAATGATAATAATAAATAATTGAAAATAAACGACCAGATTCTCTAATGGTAGACTGGCCTAATTTGAACTACGTTAATACTATGGAGTTTTTTCTCAAATTTATAAGGAAAAGGGCAATTTTAGTACATACTTTCCACAATAATAGAACTACATTAATTCTAGAAACACGTTCCAAGATGAAAATCATTTGAAAACCAAGCAAATTGCTGAAATATTAGAATAATTCACTAGTATAATTCACAACTTATTAACAATGACAGGACAAAAACCTGCCAAAATTTAACTGATCAACCAGAGGATCTTAATTTAAACCAGTACTAAATCTTGAAACCTTTTTAGTGAATCTGAAAGCAAATGTTTTACCATTTTTATAAACAAGTTGGGTTTTGTTATTCTGACTCACTTTAGATTCAGTATGTTATCACTTATCACTGTTATTTAATAGTTTATTGCTGTTTTCCTCGACTAAGCTTTCGGGAGAAGGCGTCGTGCAACATATTAGGGGAGAAGTTAGAGATATTTCCTAACAACTATGCAGGTAATTATTTTAATTGTATGAATACAAACAAAAAATTTAACTTGCCGAGGAGAAATCACTTTTAATAGAGTCGTCCGATTCTGCGTCAATATCTGGGGCAATTACCTCCTGAAAAAGAACAAAATTTATAGTTTTTTTTTGTGCTTTACTGATAATATTTCCTATTTTCAATCTATAACAACCTAAGACAAAAAAGAAGCTTAGACATAAAAGTAGCTTGCTACTTTCAAATCTGATGTATTCTGTTTTTTTTTTTTGCTTCTGTTATATAAACATTTTCTGAACACAACTGTTTTTCTTGTACAAGAAATGAATTTTTATCAGTTAGTTTTTTCGTGGGTTCTTATACGAGTAGATAAAAGACCAATTCGAATACTGTAAAAGAACACATTTAACAAAAATTTTAGAATATCCTAAAATACTTACTAGTACGTATCCTGACGGGAACCCAAAAGGCTGTCGTTCCTTGCTGAAAAACAAAAATACAGTTCTTAGTCTAGTATTATTTAGTACTGCAGTTCTAGAACACTATTTTTACCTTAAGAATCTACAGAGCAGCTTTTTTAATTCTTGCACTTCACTGTGTTAAGTAATTTTGGAAATAAAACAAATTTAAACTGGAATTACATAGAACTCCTATAATACCCTTTGTTATCACCCATATGCCACACCACTTTTGTTTGGCAGACAATGAGAACAATCATTCTAGCACCTACATTAACTTATTATGATAGGTAAAATATACAATAGTATTGTATTATTTGTATATCATCTCGCTTAAGAATTCAACACTAATATTCATCATAATTCATCCAATATCTTGACGCTCTGAAAATTTTCCACCTGTACAGTAGCAGTATATACCAACAAGCCGTAAAACGGAAGAAAATAACGTTAACTTAGTTGATAACAGACCACTGAAAATGCAATATTTTCATCAAAACTGCAAGTGATATAAACATTCAAACACCCTTGACAGGAAACAGGAACAGCAAAATATTGCTGTATAATGAACAGTGAACAATAAACATAATATGCGGATTATTGTTCACGAATTAAAGAAAACTGAATCTGAACACCTTTCATCTAACAATCGACGTTCTCCAAATATGATGCGCTTGTATATCTATACAAATGTTTTAGAAGAAATTTTTACTTTAATAAAAAAATAAAGCGACCGGAAAATGTAAGTTTAAGTATAATAAATGTATAAGAACATGTAGACTTGTAGACGTAATTGTAAAATGTAGAGATCGTATTTTGAAAACCAAAAAATCACTCCAGAAAATAGGTGGATATACTATAAAGATAAAGGAAACATTTTGCTACACTACAGCGATGTCTAACATGACCCAAAATTATATATGCACAGCAACTACAAACAGAAAGGCACACCCATATTAAAATCCAGATAAAATATTGCTTTTTTTGTTATTTGGTATTGACATATAAAATGGTAATGTGACTTCTGACCTTACCCTTACCTTAATATGCCTAGTTAAATATAAAATTTTTAAATTACTTTGGTTCAGCCCCTCCCAAGCCAAAATCCTAATAGGTAAATGGCAATGTTATTTTTCGACTCCGTCATATAGTTAATGGAATGAATCTCATCGTCAGAACCCACGGTACATTACTATTTACCCAGACAGAAAAAAAGACAGGTAGCTACACTACAACAATCCATTCTATTATTACAACAGAAAAGTACTACTGTAGTGGTATTTTTGTCGACAGAATATTTTTCCGGTATACTACCAAGAAATTACAGCTATTCTATTATAAAATAGAACTAGCGATATTTTTTCAATACTTACAGATTTCTTTTTTGCAGTGTACTTACTCAAATAGCCTTTTAGAATTTTCACCATTTTACTGATTATTATTTATGATATGATAATATTATGATAATAAAACACGTTTTCGTTTTTTAAACAGAGACATAATAAATAAATTTCATGTGGCGCCAATTTAGGAACGAACCTTGTATACACAGCTTTAACTAATGGATATTTTTACAAACTCGCTTTAAGTAAAACTCAAAAAATAATAATTAAAAATTTACTAATAATTATCACTAAAAGTAGATATTTTTAACAAACCCTGTATGTCGTTAACAAAAGTTATACACGTAAAATAGACTATTATTTTATAATAGTAACGTAATAAGTGAATTTAACATGTTCTACCAATTTAGGACACCTTGTACAAATACTGCTAGTTAACAGATATTTTTACATACTCGTTTTAAGTAAAACTTAAAAAACTGATAATTAAAAAATCATACTGTAAATAAAGGCAATGATATTTTTAACCAACCCTATATGTCGGTAGGGGTTGTAAAACAACTAACAACCGATTTCGCGAACATAAGATAAAGCAGATTTATTAAAATACACAATTTACCGCTCGTACAGAGCATTGATGGTTTACATTGACGCACAGGTATCTAAAGGGCTAGAATAATAATATATTGATAGCGACAGTATACTCGGAAAGCAACTAAGTCTAAATTTTTAAAAACATATTATAACTCTAAGTAGGTGATGAAGAATTAAACAAATAAATATTCCAACAAAATTGTGCTATTGATTTTGACACAAATAAAAATAATAATTTTAAAAAATCTCAAAAATACAACATAAACAGATATCCCGGAAACTTATTAAATTTTGAGTTGGTTACTTTTAAATAACACAATTAATAATAAGGCGAGCATAAAAAACAAAATAAATATAATATTGCTCTAAAGTGTGTAGATACCTACTTATCTCATATTTTTCGCAACTCACATACACTTTTAACGTAGATCTTTTAGTTACTTGATAAATAACACAAGGGATACTTATTTCATAGAAACACACGCGATAAAAACGATGCATTAGTAAGAAAACACGGCAACACTGCCGGGCCACCTATCCAGTGTAATTTGTAAAATTCGCGTATTATCGGGAGACCTAAAGCTGTAATTTATGTAGGTAAATATACACCTGGGTGACGCAACCATTCTGGTTTGGTCGGAGGAGCTAAATATAGTAACTTATCAAAAATTTTAAAATTTATAATTTTGTTTTTTCGCTGAAAATGACATCAGAATGATGTATTATGTTATATACATGAGTAAAATTTAATATATATCTACTCCTTCTGGGGGATGACTAAAAACCGGTTTTCATGAGGAGGATTTAAAGCATACAAGATGTATATATATATATATATATATATATATATATATATATATATATATATATATATATATACAGTGACCGGCAAAAAGTTGGACACATATGGGAAAATTTTTTATTATTGGAATATTGAAAAAACTTTTTATGCCGATTGTCTCTGCACGATGGGTAACCTAAAAATTCATTTTGACATTTGTTACGTGATTACTCGTTTGCCGGCAAAATTGGAAAATATATATATATATAATATATATATATATATATATATATATATATATATATATATATATATATATATATTGTCATGGAAAACTGGTATTAGGTGACAAGATATTGAAAAAAGTTATTAGAAAAAAGTGTTTAGATTTTAATTTTATACTCCTTGGCAAAGTCTGGAGCCAAAATTAAAAAAAAATATTTTACATTTTTTGAAATTTAGAAATATCAATATGCACCATTTATTAATTGTCATTGTGCTTTTATTTAATGTTAAGCTACTTTATTTTAAAATGCCTCAAAGTCTTTCTCTTCAAGAAAAAATAGAAATAATCCTTATTCATGGTGAAAATTATAAAAGCTGTAGAGAAACTGCTGAAATTTTTAACGGACGGCATCCTGATAAAAATTTAAGCTATTCGACAGTAGCAAAAATATTTAAAAGGTTTAAGGAAATAGGTACTGTTGACAACCAGTATAAAGTTTCTCATGAAAAACCGGTAACTGGTGAAGAAGCAACACTGAATGTGCTGTTAACAGTTACAGAAACACCTCAAATAGCCGTTAAAGATATTTTGACGCTGCTAACATGGAAGAAAAATCAGTAAGAAGAATTTTGAATTTTGGTAGTAGAGGGAGATGGTATGTTCTGCGCCACCACGAGGCGCGGGCTCGAATCCCGGTTCGGCTATAACTATTTTGTGATTGTTGTTGGAAGGTGGTAGGTGAATTTTTCCAGCTCTGGATGTGTGAGTCGATTCCCATGTCAACTCTCATCTGTCATACGTCATCTGTCATACACCATCTGCCATCTGTCAACTATCATCTGTCATCTGTCATCTGTCATATGTCAACTGTCATATGTCATCTGTCACACTCTTGGGCGCTAGTTATTTTGGTCTTAACTACTTGGGCACTATCTATTTGGGGGCACTATCTATTCTTCTTCGTCTTTCTGCCGTTTTTGTTCACGATGACGTCACAAACGTTTTCATTAATCCTACCTAATTAAATTATTATTATTTATTTCGTAAGTCGCATATGCACTGAAAAAAGTTTTCTGTCCAAGGCGCGGATCGAACCCGCACACACCATGTTTATAAATTTCGTATTATATTCGTTTCCCAGCTATAGAACCAAGTACGCCACGGCACCTAGTTGAATTAATAAACATGGAAAATGATATCTTCCGGGAGTTTGGTCGTGACGTAGTAGGTATGTTTTATGTGTTTTTTGCGATATAAGAATTTAAAAAAATACGTCACGTGTTCGGGGGCGTTGTCAGAAGACGTTGAAAAAAAGAATGGCGTTGATCGGCTCTTTGGTTCCGGAGAAAATAATAGTGGTCCGGTTGTGTTAGCGATAAGCAGCAGTCTTAGACGCTAAAAAATTAATAAATTTAAATAAAAAATTAACAAAAAAGCCCCGATCATGATTGTAGGCTCGTACGGAAGCTCTCAGTGGCGTAGAAAATAAACATTTTAATTACATGTATTAACATATAAAGTTCTGCTGAGTCTATCCGAGGTTGTCACTCAATGAGTGTAGAGTGAAAAAGTGGACTAGAGTCTGTTGAATGCCTCTGTGATGCCAAAGTTGATTGTAGACCCGTGCGGACGCTTTCAGTGGCGTAGAAATAAAATATTTGAATTACATGTATTAACATATAAAGTTCTGCTGGGTCTATCCGAAGTTGTCTCTCATTGAGTGTAGGGTGAAAAAGTGGGCTAGAGTCTGTTGAATACCCACGTAATGCCAAAGTTGATTGTAGACCCGTACGGACGCTCTCAGTGGCGTAGAAATAAAATATTTCAATTACATGTATTAACATATAAAGTTCTGCTGAGTCTATCCGAGGTTGTCTCTCATTGAGTATAGGGTGAAAAAGTAGGCTAGAGTCTGTTGAATGTTCACGTAATGCCAAAGTTGATTGTAGGCTCGTACGGAAGCTCTCAGTGGCGTAGAAAATAAACATTTCAATTACATGTATTAATATATAAAGTTCTGCTGAGTCTATCCGAGGTTGTCACTCAATGAGTGTAGAGTGAAAAAGTGGACTAGAGTCTGTTGAATGCCTCTGTGATGCCAAAGTTGATTGTAGACCCGTACGGACGCTCTCAGTGGCGTAGAAATAAAATATTTCAATTACATGTATTAACATATAAAGTTCTGCTGAGTCTATCCGAGGTTGTCTCTCATTGAGTATAGGGTGAAAAAGTAGGCTAGAGTCTGTTGAATGTTCACGTAATGCCAAAGTTGATTGTAGACCCGTACGAAAGCTCTCAGTGGCGTAGAAATAAAATATTTCAATTACATGTATTAACATATAAAGTTCTGCTGAGTCTATCCGAGGTTGTCTCTCATTGAGTGTAGGGTGAAAAAGTGGGCTAGAGTCTGTTGAATACCCACGTAATGCCAAAGTTGATTGTAGACCCGTACGAAAGCTCTCAGTGGCGTAGAAATGAAATATTTCAATTACATGTATTAACATATAAAGTTCTGCTGAGTCTATCCGAGGTTGTCTCTCATTGAGTATAGGGTGAAAAAGTAGGCTAGAGTCTGTTGAATGTTCACGTAATGCCAAAGTTGATTGTAGACCCGTACGAAAGCTCCCAGTGGCGTAGAAATAAAATATTTCAGTTACATGTATTAAAAAATACAGTGTTGCTGAGTCTATCCGAGGTTGTCTCTCAATGAGTGTAGGGTGAAAAAGTGGGCTAGAGCCTACAGAATGCCTCTGTGATGAGACGCGACGTAGTAGGTATGTTGTATGTATTTTAGGTAAATTGTAATAAAACCTTATAAAATAAAATGAATATAAATATATTATTTAAACAATATCTGGCTTATCTATCCAAGAATTAAACTGGATTGGAAAACCTAACCATTTTACATATAATTGTTCTTTATTATACTTGTTGCGCTGACGAAGAACCTTTTCTACCAAATAAACACATGGGCTTTGCGTCTTTTGTAATTCAGCATCTCAAAGACGATGGCGACACCTGCTGACGGCGCTAGCGGTGTTGGGTTGCGCAGCAGTCGTTTTAATATTTTAGACACGTTTTTCGAGGTATGAATATGTAATGAAAGTAGTAAGTATAAAAAATTATTTATTTAACCACAATTTATATCGATATTTAGCAATTGTATATACAAAATTAGTTAATACTATTAAACAGGTTACAGCTATGAATACAAGTAAACTAGAAATACTATTCATATTTTGAGATGGGGTTAGTGTAGAATTAGTAGTAGGAGTAATAGTAGGAGATGCGGTCTCATTCTTGCACTTGCTAAGGAACGTCATCCATCCTGTTTCACCAATCGTCGAATCTTGAAAGAGAAACTGAAGCTTGTAGCGAAAAGAGTTGCTGCTGCTGCTGTTTGATTGAGGTATCGTGGCGGAGAATACAGGCATGTAGCCAGTAATCTGAGGGTTGAAAGCCATCAGAATCCATGGACTGCTAGCGTTATAATCTCCAAAATCGAACAAAACAGAGGCGTTTTTAACATTAAAAGGCCGATATACGTAAAAGACGTTGTGTACTACTGCAACTAGCAGAATGACGGACGAACTTAACAGAGCCATGACTGGCGTTAAAATGATCATCGAAGCGTCGAAGAATAGAGATTTATAATATCATAAAGGTGTATAATTCCACAGCAACCGGACAGCAACCGGACAGCAACCGGACAGCAACCGGACAGCAACCGGGCAGCAACCGGGCAGCAACCGGACAGCAACCGGGCAGGAACCGTGCTAACCAGACAGCAATAGGGTATCAACAGGAGGCGTTAACTGAAGATCAACGCGTTAAAATGATTTAAAGCGTCGAAGAATAGAGATGTATAATATCATAAAGGTGTATAATTCCACTGGTTAATAACACCAACAGCGGTAGTAAGAACAGAGAACTAACATAGAGAGTTCGGAGCGGTTCGGGTTTTATCTTTTCCAAGCTTCGGGGTGTGACTACCTTTTTCATTTGTCGACACTTCCACAATACTTTAGCTAACCGACAATGTTTAGAGTACTTATAGTGATCGGCTAGCGGATCATCTCCTTCCTTCCAATCAGCAAACTCACAATGACAAAATGCACATTTAACTATATCTAATCGTTGGGTGTAATAAAAACCAGCCTGTGCTAAGTCTTTAGGACTAACTTTATTGGTCCAATTTTCAAACGTAATCAGTCGTTCTTCAAAAGTATGAATGACGCCAAGACCGTCGTCTAAGCAGTCAGTACAATCTACACTGCGGCTAATCATTTTACGTCTTTCTACTTAGACTAATCGAACTATACTAATAAATAAAACAAAGAAACATATGTTATATACTTTATTCCATGTCATTTAAAAACAATGTCGGAAGTTATACAATAACTTGACATTATTACAGGCACAATGCCAAACATTAAAGTCCTTATGATGAAAACATTCTACAACTTTTTTATATTTACTTAATTTAGGCTCAGTCTTTAAAGGAATACTAAATATAAGACACAAATCAAAAATCTGTTTTAAACAAGTTGCCTTTACATCTCCCTTAACCAGAAATTTAGGAGAGTCATACCGAAGACAGATGTCACGTAAAACACTTTCAAATTGGTTCAAGTCCAAATAGCCAGACTACCACATTAGTCCATGGTATTTTTCCTCCAAATGTTCTACTATTTTAAGATCTTCAGGCTTTAAAAATTTCCTGCCATACGGAGGTTTGAAGAGAAAGCTGCAAAATCGCGCACCATCATACACAGCCAACTCCTTCGTTATAAACACACTGGCTAAAGGATAACCTTGAAGATCGATGCAAACCTCCTGACGTTCTTTTGACATATTGCACACTTACTAGACTGAAAGACGATGGCGACGACGATGACGGTGTTGAACTATTGTCTAAACTGTTTCCACCAATGGAGGGCTTTAAATAGGCTAAAATACACCTCCCCACCACCACCTACACCAGAGGAAACAGGCTTTATTCCAAGCATCCAAACTGGATTAGGATGCGAGGGCCACAACCAACAGCAGCCACGCTTTGCCCCAAATATTCCAATCATTTTTCAATTAATTTTTGATTATTTTTTTCCGACTGGGAGACAGTTTTTAGGTGGTTATGTACGTATAAAAGGGTTAAAAGGGAAATAAATCCTTTAGTCTGACTTAGAAACACAAGAAAAAACATGCCTCTTCCAGCAAGATATAAATGTCCTAAGTGTAAGGGCGAATCGGATGTACCACGTGGTGAACCATGTCTAGCCTGTGCAACGCATCAACATTTTATATGGCTTGATGGTTCGAAGCATGTACCTTCACATTATTTTGATGGTCAAGAGAAGAAGGGAAATAGGAGAAATAATCCAAGAAATTAATATCAATTATTCAGGTACATTTATGTTTACAAAAATGAAGAAGTCTGTGAAATTTAGCGAAGACAAAAACATAGTGCATTTATTAGTAGTATGGAATTATGCGTACAAACAATCTCGAAAAAGCGACTTTTTACAACACTTAGCAGACAGAGTTCGATTTGAAAGAAGAATCAAACAAAGTGAAGATATAATTTGTAAAATATTAGATAGACATCCTCGAAATTTAATTTATAAGGAAAGATTTATGTGTATATAATTTTTCACTTTTGCATGTTAGATATAGTAGATTGTAGTATTATTTAAGTGTGGGTAATTTTGGGGAAAATAAAAAGAAGAAATACATTTTAAGTAGTTTTATTTATATGCCAATATCTTAATAAAAATAAGTTTTCTCTAGCAAAAAGTAAATCGTTATAGATATGATTTTTACAATGAAAATTTCCTATGTTTAATAATTTAAGTTTAGCTAAATTAACACAACCTATTTCTAAATCAATAGTTTTATTAGGAATTAGTTCACCTAACCATATTTTTTCTGTAAGCCTTTAACAAATACCTTTCTCATGAGGTTTAATTTTATAAGTTACTTGTATTACTTGCAGATGCTTGAAAAACCTACCCACGTGCAGCACGGAAAAATTAGAAAGCGGATAATTATATTGTATATTAGTTTTTAATTTGCTATTTAACAACTGGATTTTGACCTCATGGGTAAAGTTTAGAAAACAAAATAAAACAAAGAATTAATTACAGAATTTATTTAAAGTAGGACTGTGAAATTCCACATCTTGAACAAAACCATATATCATCTTTTCTTTCAAACTCACACAGACTTCTGTTACATTTAACACCTTTCTGTTTTTTGTAGATTTTTTAAGGTTCAGCTACCGTTCAAACAGTAAAAATATTAATTAACATACATCACGTGTTCAAAATGACGTCATAAGGCATGAGTAAATTTTGTCAGCGTAAAAACTTTTTGAAAATCTTGACTAAGATCGTTGCTAGAGAAACAGACCCCCTGTTTCTGGAAACAGCTAATAAACAGCTAAAACAGCTAATAAACAGCTAAAAACAGACCATGTTTCTGGAAAACAGCTAAAAAACAGACCCTGTTCTGGAAAAACAGCTAATAAACATACCCTGCTCTGGAAAAACAGCTAAAAAAACAGACCCTGTTCTGGAAAAAACAGCTAAAAAACAGACCCTGTTCTGGAAAACAGCTAATAAACAGACTCTGTTCTGGAAAAACAGCTAATAAACAGACCCTGTTCTGGAGAAACAGCTAATAAACAGCTAAAACAGCTAATAAACAGCTAAAAACAGACCCTGTTTCTGGAAAACAGCTAAAAGCAACTAAACAACAGACCCTGTTTCTGGAAAAATAGCTAAAAACAACTAATAAACAGACCCTGTGTCAGGAAACCATTTAAACGTCTAACTGCTCAACCACTTAACAGCTATAAAACAGACCATGTTTCTGGAAACAACTAAGAAACATCTAAAAACAACTAATAAACAGACCCTGTTTCTGGAAACCACTCAAACGTCTGACTGCTCAACCACTTAACAGCTAAAAACATATCCTGTTTCTGAAAACAACTAATAAACAGACCCTGTTTCAGGAAACCACTAAACGTCTAACTGCTCAACCACTTAACAGCTAATCCTGTTTCTGAAATCATATCCTGTTTCTGATAGGGGTGTGATAGGGTTGTGTTAGGGTAGTGTTTGGGTGACGTTAGGTTGTTGATAGGGACGTTAGATAGTGTTGTGGAGTTGTTTAGGGTGGTGTTAGGTTGCTGATAGGGTTGTGTTAGGGTAGTGTTAGGGTTGTGTTAGGGTTGTGTTAGGTAGTGTTAGGGTGGCGTTAGGTTTAATAAATAGTGAAACACTCTGTTTGCACACTCTTTAGTTTTCAAGGTATTATAGGGGTAAGATGGCTGAAAGAAAAATTCAAATGACGCTCCTGGAAATGCCAGATAAAAACGTTATGGGATTTAGAACTGATGGCAGTGAGTACTTTATTGGAAATGTTGTTACTCTCCAACCCTCTCAGCACGATGAAGTTTGTTGTGGTTGACGTTCAAGGATTCCGCGTTCCAGAATTTCAAGCTAAAGAATTGTCTATTTACGATGGAAAGCAACTAAAGAACTATCTTTTTAAACCAGTTAAGCCCTTTTATGAGATGTCCTATGATTGCCAGAAGCAAGCAATGTTTCTATATGGGAACCGACATGGTTTAAACTACAATTCCGGCGAAACCGATTACAATGAACTTTACCGCATTATCTGCAATGATCTACAAGATGTTGATATCATCTATGTGAAGGGACATATAAAGAAGACATTTTTACTTGAAACTTTTTCCACGATGAAATATTTTAAGAATATACCCGATATTGTTAATTTAGAATTTGCTAGGGATAGTGCTAATGTACCGAAATTATCTCTAAGTAAAACCACTTGTTCTTATCATTGTGCTTGTAGTGCCGAGAATTCAAAACTCTTGTATGCATATATTTATGATTTTTTGCCTAAATAAAGAAGTTAAATTGCATTACATGTTTAATTTTACCCTATATTACTAGACCCCCTTGAGAAATTTAGACAGTTAGACTCGAGCACATGGCGAAGATAGTAGACTTGTCAGTTAAATTAGACGAGCATTTGAAAAAAATACGCAAGCTGAAAAGTGACATTGTTTTACAAAGAAAAGACATCTTTAGTTAGAACATTTTTAAAACTTAGCATTTAAACTTACCAATGGCTTCCTCCTCCTCTTCCAGCTGGGACAAGGTGTTTGAATCTCCTTCTAGATGTCCCGATGTCCCAGTTCTTGAGGCTAAGCCTAACCGAGTTTACGAGATTGATGACTTTATAACAGTCATTTTTACTACATCAGAAGAGGGACGCAAACAAGTAATTTTGGATACTATTGGTTATGGTAAACTTTATTTCTCCAGTGATGAATTTGAAGAATTTTTAAGCACTTTTGATTGTTTCAATACCCATTGGGTAGATATATTTATGGTAATTGGACAGTACAAGCTAGAGTTTCATCGCAATGGCTATAAGAGAAGTCTCAAGTTTGAAGATGCCGCAACAGACAAGTATCTATTTAGATGGACGGAGAAGTCAATACACCTATTTGCAAATCATGTTTATGAATTGTATAAGCTTACTATTGAATATTATACTGTTACTAAATAAATAGTCTAACGTCAATTTGTTTTTTTTGTAGTCATTTAAGTCCTTTGTCGAGTATCCTTTTGGTTGCGTACTCGTGAGTAAACTTAATAGCCCAGTCGTTAAAGTATATGTTTCGTTGCTAATCAATAGCTTATTATTTTGAATCTGTACTGGAACATTTCCAATAAAGTACTCACTGCCATCAGTTCTAAATCCCATAACGTTTTTATCTGGCACTTCCAGGAGCGTCATTTGAATTTTTCTTTCAGCCATCTTACCCCAATAATACCTTGCAAACTAATGAGTGTGCAAACAGAGTGTTTCACTATTTATTAAACCTAACGCCACCCTAACACTACCCTAACACAACCCTAACACTACCCTAACACAACCCTAACACTACCCTAAAACTACCCTAACACAACCCTATCAGCAACCTAACACCACCCTAAACAACTCCAGAACACTATCTAACGTCCCTATCAACAACCTAACGTCACCCAAACACTACCCTAACACAACCCTATCACACCCCTATCAGAAACAGGATATGATTTCAGAAACATGATTAGCTGTTAAGTGGTTGAGCAGTTAGACGTTTAGTGGTTTCCTGAAACAGGGTCTGTTTATTAGTTGTTTTCAGAAACAGGATATGTTTTTAGCTGTTAAGTGGTTGAGCAGTCAGACGTTTGAGTGGTTTCCAGAAACAGGGTCTGTTTATTAGTTGTTTTTAGATGTTTCTTAGTTGTTTCCAGAAACATGGTCTGTTTTATAGCTGTTAAGTGGTTGAGCAGTTAGACGTTTAAATGGTTTCCTGACACAGGGTCTGTTTATTAGTTGTTTTTAGCTATTTTTCCAGAAACAGGGTCTGTTTTTTAGTTGCTTCTAGCTGTTTTCCAGAAACAGGGTCTGTTTTTAGCTGTTTATTAGCTGTTTTAGCTGTTTATTAGCTGTTTCTCCAGAACAGGGTCTGTTTATTAGCTGTTTTTCCAGAACAGGGTCTATTTATTAGCTGTTTTCCAGAACAAGGTCTGTTTTTTAGCTGTTTTTTCCAGAACAGGGTCTGTTTTTTTAGCTGTTTTTCCAGAACAGGGTATGTTTATTAGCTGTTTTTCCAGAACAGGGTCTGTTTATTAGCTGTTTCAGCTGTTTATTAGCTGTTTCCAGAAACAGGGGGTCTGTTTCTCTAGCAACGATCTTAGTCAAGATTTTCAAAAAGTTTTTACGCTGACAAAATTTACTCATGCCTTATGACGTCATTTTGAACACGTGATGTATGTTAATTAATATTTTTACTGTTTGAACGGTAGCTGAACCTTAAAAAATCTACAAAAAACAGAAAGTTGTTAAATGTAACAGAAGTCTGTGTGAGTTTGAAAGAAAAGATGATATATGGTTTTGTTCAAGATGTGGAATTTCACAGTCCTACTTTAAATAAATTCTGTAATTAATTCTTTGTTTTATTTTGTTTTCTAAACTTTACCCATGAGGTCAAAATCCAGTTGTTAAATAGCAAATTAAAAACTAATATACAATATAATTATCCGCTTTCTAATTTTTCCGTGCTGCACGTGGGTAGGTTTTTCAAGCATCTGCAAGTAATACAAGTAACTTGTAAAATTAAACCTCATGAGAAAGGTATTTGTTAAAGGCTTACAGAAAAAATATGGTTAGGTGAACTAATTCCTAATAAAACTATTGATTTAGAAATAGGTTGTGTTAATTTAGCTAAACTTAAATTATTAAACATAGGAAATTTTCATTGTAAAAATCATATCTATAACGATTTACTTTTTGCTAGAGAAAACTTATTTTTATTAAGATATTGGCATATAAATAAAACTACTTAAAATGTATTTCTTCTTTTTATTTTCCCCAAAATTACCCACACTTAAATAATACTACAATCTACTATATCTAACATGCAAAAGTGAAAAAGTATATGCACATAAATCTTTCCTTATAAATTAAATTTCGAGGATGTCTATCTAATATTTTACAAATTATATCTTCACTTTGTTTGATTCTTCTTTCAAATCGAAGTCTGTCTGCTAAGTGTTGTAAAAAGTCGCTTTTTCGAGATTGTTTGTACGCATAATTCCATACTACTAATAAATGCACTATGTTTTTGTCTTCGCTAAATTTCACAGACTTCTTCATTTTTGTAAACATAAATGTACCAGAATAATTGATATTATTAATTTCTTGGATTATTTCTCCTATTTCCCTTCTTCTCTTGACCATCAAAATAATGTGAAGGTACATGCTTCGAACCATCAAGCCATATAAAATGTTGATGCGTTGCACAGGCTAGACATGGTTCACCACGTGGTACATCCGATTCGCCCTTACACTTAGGACATTTATATCTTGCTGGAAGAGGCATGTTTTTTCTTGTGTTTCTAAGTCAGACTAAAGGATTTATTTCCCTTTTAACCCTTGGGGGCACTATCTATTCTTCTTCGTCTTTCTGCCGTTTTTGTTCACGATGACGTCACAAACGTTTTCATTAATTAACGTACATAACCACCTAAAAACTGTCTCCCAGTCGGAAAAAAATAATCAAAAATTAATTGAAAAATGATTGGAATGATATTTGGGGCAAAGCGTGGCTGCTGTTGGTTGTGGCCCTCGCATCCTAATCCAGTTTGGATGCTTGGAATAAAGCCTGTTTCCACTGGTGTTGGTGGTGGTGGGGAGGTGTATTTTATCCTATTTAAAGCCCTCCATTTGTGGAAACAGTTTAGACATTAGTTCAACACCGTCATCGTCGTCGCCATCGTCTTTCAGTCTAGTAAGTGTGCAATATTGTCACCAATCGTTTTTTTGTCCACCCTAGCTGGTCACCCTTGCGGCTTAGTGTCGAAGTCCGGTAGCGACGACGCAGGTCATTTCGACTCGCGTCGGCCTATCGGCCTGGAGCGGGGCAAAGGGGTGTCGGCCTGCTAGGTGGGATGGGAGGCGAGACGTCAGTCAATACCTCGACGCAAGCGAGTCTACGACGTCCCGAGCCATTTTCCTCCGGCCACGCGCTTTTAGACAGTATACAGGTAGGACTCATTTTGGGTTATTTTAGAAATGTGTAAAATATAAATGATTTGGTAGGCGTATGTGGGTAGTCGACCTTGTTCAAAACGTTCCCTTCTAATTTCGTCCTTCATTTTTGGATCTACTTTGTCGCATAAGTACACCATTTCCCGTAGATAATTCATTACGTTTTCACCTGGCTGCTGTCTTCTATAACGTAATTTTAGTTTTGTTTCGTTTACATACGTACTAAACGAAAATTCTTTTTTCAGGTCTTCTACTGTCGCTTTCCAATCGGAACCTGGGTTTCGTATTGCATAAATTTGTAACCAAGTTTGCGCTGGTCCCAATAAATACGATGAAAAATAACATAGCTTAAGATTGTCATCCCAGTTATTAATCAAAGCTGTTTTTTCCTAGTCTTCCAAAAATACACTTAAATTATCGCAATCCGGATTATACGAACGCGGCGCTACAAATTGTGGAACAGCGGGCGTTCGGGCTGGGTTTATTAGATTTCTTAACGTGCAATTCAAGGTGTTCGGCATTTTTGAAAAAATATTTTTATCAGATTTTTTCGGTTATCTCGTCGTTACTTGGAAATAAAGTTAGTGAATCGTTTGAAAAATTTTGAGAATTGGAGCTATTGCTACTGCTATTTTCCGCTGAAATTGACGACTGTATGCTTTCCGGCGAGTTATTAAATATTAATGACCTTCTAACACTGTCTTTACTTTTAGGGGTTGATGACGTTTCAACAACTTTGTTATTGTTATTTTTATTTTCTGTTACTTTATTTCCTGCCTTCTTAGAATGACTTCTTAACACCATTAATTTTTCCATGTAGTAAGAAAAGTGCAAAGTTTAAAAAATAACGCATCCTTAAATATTAAAACCGCGATCAAAAATTTATTTTTAAGTCTTTTTCCAAACTAGTAAAAAAAATACGTAGCAATTTTCATACTGTATAACTGGCATAATTTTAATTTTGCTTATTTTTCGAATTCAAACCCAAAAAGGCAGAAGATATTCGTTAAATAAAAACAACTCAATAAAGTTAAAAACAAATTTTAAACAAGTTTTCTACCGGCATTAGTTACTAAAAAAAAACAATAATTAAAAAAAAATTCAATATGTATTTAAAAATCATTTGAAAATAAACTAAGTTTTTCCAACGAAAACGTACCTAAATGTAACATAAGCCAATAAAATATTTGTTTAAAAACGCTCTAAATAAATTTCAAATATAAAATAATATCGTTAAAAGCATGAAAGATTGTTCACTTCACACCAGGAATGTACGTAAAAAAACATTTGGTCAATCCGCAAAAAATAAAAAACGATACCCTTGATCATGACCTTTTTAAGAATTTTTACCAGCAAATATCATTTTAATAATTTTATATCTATTTCAAAAATACATTTTTCCCTGTAACACAAAATATAAAATCGATACCTATAAGTAGTTTTGCGAATTTTGCAAAAATTAATAACGAAACCAAAAAGGCAATTATTCAGAAAACACGGCCGTTCTGGCCGAAACACGGCGACCTCCACCAAAATTGTCACGGGATCTTAACTAAAATACTAAAACCCTGGCTTCATTATTAATTCTGCAGCTATATTTATTAATTTAAAAAGAAATAATTTATATTTTACACATTTCTAAAATAACCCAAAATGAGTCCTACCTGTATACTGTCTAAAAGCGCGTGGCCGGAGGAAAATGGCTCGGGACGTCGTAGACTCGCTTGCGTCGAGGTATTGACTGACGTCTCGCCTCTCATCCCACCTAGCAGGCCGACACCCCTTTGCCACGCTCCAGGCCGATAGGCCGACGCGAGTCGAAATGACCTGCGTCGTCGCTACCCGGCACCTCCACCAAAATTGTCACGGGATCTTAACTAAAATACTAAAACCCTAGCTTCATTATTAATTCTGCAGCTATATTTATTAATTTAAAAAGAAATAATTTATATTTTACACATTTCTAAAATAACCCGTGGGAGGTCAAAAGAACGTCAGGAGGTTTCCATCGATCTTCAAGGTTATCGTTTAGCCAGTGGGTTTATACCGAAGGAGTTGGCTGTGTGTTCTCTTCAAACCTCCGTGTGGCAGGAAATTTTTAAAGCCTGAAGATCTTAAAATAGTAGAACATTTGGAGGAAAAATACCATGGACTAATGTGGTAGTCTGGCTATTTGGACTTAAACCAATTTGAAAGTGTTTTACGTGACATCTGTCTTCGGTATGACTCTCCTAAATTTCTGGTTAAGGGAGATGTAAAGGCAACTTGTTTAAAACAGATTTTTGATTTGTGTCTTATATTTAGTATTCCTTTAAAGACTGAGCCTAAATTAAGTAAATATAAAAAAGTTGTAGAATGTTTTCATCATAAGGACTTTAATGTTTGGCATTGTGCCTGTAATAATGTCAAGTTATTGTATAACTTCCGACATTGTTTTTAAATGACATGGAATAAAGTATATAACATATGTTTTTTTGTTTTATTTATTAGTATAGTTCGATTAGTCTAAGTAGAAAGACGTAAAATGATTAGCCGCAGTGTAGATTGTACTGACTGCTTAGACGACGGTCTTGGCGTCATTCATACTTTTGAAGAACGACTAATTACGTTTGAAAATTGGACCAATAAAGTTAGTCCTAAAGACTTAGCACAGGCTGGTTTTTATTACACCCAACGATTAGATATTGTTAAATGTGCATTTTGTCATTGTGAGTTTGCTGATTGGAAGGAAGGAGATGATCCGTTAGCCGATCACTATAAGTACTCTAAACATTGTCGGTTAGCTAAAGTATTGTGGAAGTGTCGACAAATGAAAAAGGTAGTCACACCCCGAAGCTTGGAAAAGATAAAACCCGAACCGCTCCGAACTCTCCATGTTAGTTCTCTGTTCTTACTACCGCTGTTGGTGTTATTAACCAGTGGAATTATACACCTTTATGATCTATTCTTCGACGCTTTAAATCATTTTAACGCGTTGATCTTCAGTTAACGCCTCCTGTTGATACCCTATTGCTGTCTGGTTAGCACGGTTCCTGCCCGGTTGCTGTCCGGTTGCTGCCCGGTTGCTGTCCGGTTGCTGTCCGGTTGCTGTCCGGGTGCTGCCCGGTTGCTATCCGGTTGCTGTCCCGTTGCTGCCCGGTTGCTGTCCGGTTGCTGCCCGGTTGCTGTCCGGTTGCTGTCCGGTTGCTGTGGAATTATACACCTTTATGATATTATAAATCTCTATTCTTCGACGTTTCGATGATCATTTTAACGCCAGTCATGGCTCTGTTAAGTTCGTCCGTCATTCTGCTAGTTGCAGTAGTACACAACGTCTTTTACGTATATCGGCCTTTTAATGTTAAAAACGCCTCTGTTTTGTTCGATTTTGGAGATTATAACGCTAGCAGTCCATGGATTCTGATGGCTTTCAACCCTCAGATTACTGGCTACATGCATGTATTCTCCGCCACGACACCTCAATCAAACAGCAGCAGCAGCAACTCTTTTCGCTACAAGCTTCAGTTTCTCTTTCAAGATTCGACGATTGGTGAAACAGGATGGATGACGTTCCTTAGCAAGTGCAAGAATGAGACCGCATCTCCTACTATTACTCCTACTACTAATTCTACACTAACTCCATCTCAAAATATGAATAGTATTTCTAGTTTACTTCTATTCATAGCTGTAACCTGTTTAATAGTATTAACTAATTTTGTATATACAATTGCTAAATATCGATATAAATTGTGGTTAAATAAATAATTTTTTATACTTACTACTTTCATTACATATTCATACCTCGAAAAACGTGTCTAAAATATTAAAACGACTGCTGCGCAACCCAACACCGCTAGCGCCGTCAGCCGGTGTCGCCATCGTCTTTGAGACGCTGAATTACAAAAGACGCAAAGCCCATGTGTTTATTTGGTAGAAAAGGTTCTTCGTCAGCGCAACAAGTATAATAAAGAACAATTATATGTAAAATGGTTAGGTTTTCCAATCCAGTTTAATTCTTGGATAGATAAGCCAGATATTGTTTAAATAATATATTTATATTCATTTTATTTTATAAGGTTTTATTACAATTTACCTAAAATACATACAACATACCTACTACGTCGCGTCTCATCACAGAGGCATTCTGTAGGCTCTAGCCCACTTTTTCACCCTACACTCATTGAGAGACAACCTCGGATAGACTCAGCAACACTGTATTTTTTAATACATGTAACTGAAATATTTTATTTCTACGCCACTGGGAGCTTTCGTACGGGTCTACAATCAACTTTGGCATTACGTGAACATTCAACAGACTCTAGCCTACTTTTTCACCCTATACTCAATGAGAGACAACCTCGGATAGACTCAGCAGAACTTTATATGTTAATACATGTAATTGAAATATTTCATTTCTACGCCACTGAGAGCTTTCGTACGGGTCTACAATCAACTTTGGCATTACGTGGGTATTCAACAGACTCTAGCCCACTTTTTCACCCTATACTCAATGAGAGACAACCTCGGATAGACTCAGCAGAACTTTATATGTTAATACATGTAATTGAAATATTTCATTTCTACGCCACTGAGAGCTTTCGTACGGGTCTACAATCAACTTTGGCATTACGTGAACATTCAACAGACTCTAGCCTACTTTTTCACCCTATACTCAATGAGAGACAACCTCGGATAGACTCAGCAGAACTTTATATGTTAATACATGTAATTGAAATATTTCATTTCTACGCCACTGAGAGCTTTCGTACGGGTCTACAATCAACTTTGGCATTACGTGGGTATTCAACAGACTCTAGCCCACTTTTTCACCCTACACTCAATGAGAGACAACCTCGGATAGACCCAGCAGAACTTTATATGTTAATACATGTAATTGAAATATTTTATTTCCACGCCACTGAGAGCGTCCGTACGGGTCTACAATCAACTTTGGCATCACAGAGGCATTCAACAGACTCTAGTCCACTTTTTCACTCTACACTCATTGAGTGACAACCTCGGATAGACTCAGCAGAACTTTATATATTAATACATGTAATTGAAATGTTTATTTTCTACGCCACTGAGAGCTTCCGTACGAGCCTACAATCAACTTTGGCATTACGTGAACATTCAACAGACTCTAGCCTACTTTTTCACCCTATACTCAATGAGAGACAACCTCGGATAGACTCAGCAGAACTTTATATGTTAATACATGTAATTGAAATATTTCATTTCTACGCCACTGAGAGCTTTCGTACGGGTCTACAATCAACTTTCGCATTACGTGGGTATTCAACAGACTCTAGCCCACTTTTTCACCCTACACTCAATGAGAGACAACCTCGGATAGACCCAGCAGAACTTTATATGTTAATACATGTAATTCAAATATTTTATTTCTACGCCACTGAGAGCGTCCGTACGGGTCTACAATTAACTTTGGCATCCCAGAGGCATTCAACAGACTCTAGTCCACTTTTTCACTCTACACTCATTGAGTGACAACCTCGGATAGACTCAGCAGAACTTTATATGTTAATACATGTAATTGAAATGTTTATTTTCTACGCCACTGAGAGCTTCCGTACGATCGGGGCTTTTTTGTTAATTTTTTATTTAAATTTATTAATTTTTTAGCGTCTAAGACTGCTGCTTATCGCTAACACAACCGCCAACCGGACCACTATTATTTTCTCCGGAACCAAAGGGCCGATCAACGCCATTCTTTTTTTCAACTCCTTCTGACAACGCCCCCGAACACGTGACGTATTTTTTTAAATTCTTATATCGCAAAAAACACATAAAACATACCTACTACGTCACGTCCAAACTCCCGGAAGATATCATTTTCCATGTTTATTAATTCAACTAGGTGCCGTGGCGTACTTGGTTCTATAGCTGGGAAACGAATATAATCCGAAATTTATACACATGGTGTGTGCGGGTTCGATCCGCGCCTTGGACAGAAAACTTTTTTCAGTGCATATGCGACTTACGAAATAAATAATAATAATTTAATTAGGTAGGATTAATGAAAACGTTTGTGACGTCATCGTGAACAAAAACGGCAGAAAGACGAAGAAGAATAGATAGTGCCCCCAAATAGATAGTGCCCAAGTAGTTAAGACCAAAATAACTAGCGCCCAAGAGTGTGACAGATGACATATGACAGTTGGCATATGACAGATGACAGATGATAGTTGACAGATGGCAGATGGTGTATGACAGATGACGTATGGCAGATGAGAGTTGACATGGGAATCGACTCACACATCCAGAGCTGGAAAAATTCATCTACCACTTTCCAACAACAATCACAAAATAGTTATAGCCGAACCGGGATTCGAACCCGCGCCTCGTGGTGACGCAGAACATACCATCTCCCTCTACTTAAGTTCTACCCTTATAAACCCAAATTTGTACAAGTTTTAAAACAAAGGGATTATGATGCTCGTTTTTATTTTTGTGCATGGTTCCAAGGAGTCCTAGAAGATGATGGAAATTTCCCCCAACAAATACTTTTTACAGACGAAGCAACTTTTACGTCAAATGGAATTGTTTCTTCCCAAAATTGTAGATGGTGGGCAACAGAGAATCCACATTTTGTCATCGAAAGTAAGGACCAGTATAGTTTTAAAACGAATGTATGGTTTGTGACGCGGAAACTATGAAACTTAGTGGACTGTATTAAATTTAGAAAAGAAAATAAACGGTTGATTAGCCAAAGGTAATTCTATTTTTCGCGCCGCACAAATCGCTTACCTGTTAAACGTAGCACCATGACGAAGTCCATGCTGTCCAGAGGGTACCCTCGCAGTTTAACTGGATAATCCACAGAACTAGGCTATTCCATTAACCCTGTTGCACTTTACAGTAGCCCTGTTTCACTACACCACCCTTTGTTAACTGAATTGTGAATTAAAGTTTTGAAGCCATATTAATTTCGGAGATGCCGCAGGATCGGGACGAAAATACTGTCGATATATATCCGGTCCGAACGCTGCTACTGTACTGCTTTCTCGTAGGGCCTGCGGCGGCCTACATACCGGTCGTAGCGACTTGTGCGTAAACAAAATAAAGAGTAAAAACATATATGATAATTCTCGATGGCAATCGGAAAGATTAAATATTAATGCAACTTAAAGAAATACATTAGTTTGTCACATTAAGCATTAATTCAAATTACCCAAAAAAAACGAAATGAAAATGAATAGATTCCCAAACATTCACCCCACCAAAACGAATGTTTTTACACTAAGTAAATAATAAAAAAAATACATAAAGAAAATTAATTATATGATTTAAATTAAAACTAAGAGCTTGGAAGAGGACAAATTTTGACTACAGGTCGTTGCAGAACGCCATGAGCTGTTTTCAGCGAGACCACGCGAACTACACCATCCTGCCCCGGATGCAACTTAATGACTCTTCCCAATACCCACCGAAGGGGTGGTTTTTGTTCATTTTTAATAAGAACAAGAGCACCTTCCGTAACGGGAGGCGATGGTTCAGTCCATTTATATCTCTCTTGGAGGGAATGGATGTATTCCTGCGACCATCGCTTCCAGAAATCACGCTGGAGGCGCTGGATTAATTGCCAACGATTAAGCCGTTTTAGATTTATAAGGCTTAAGTCAGGATCGGGAATCGAGCTGTTTAATGGCTCCAAGATAAGGAAATGTCCGGGCGTAAGGGGTTGTAAGTCGTTGGGATCAGCACTTACTGGACATAAAGGACGCGAGTTTAATAAAGCCTCTATTTGGGTTAATAGAGTATAGAACTCTTCATAAGACATTACTTGAGTTCCTAAAACCCGATAAAAATGACCTTTGAAGGACTTTACTCCCGCCTCGGCTAATCCATTAAAATGTGGAGAGCCTGGGGCGTTAAACTTCCAAGAAATTGACAGTTGTTCAGCGGCACTCTGGGCTAGCTCCATAAGTATATTGTTGGCACCCTTAAAATTTGTACCTTGGTCACTAGTTATAGTGACACATTTGCCTCGTCGGGCAACAAAACGTCGAAAAGCCGCTAGAAAGGCTTCAGAACTGAGATCTGAAGCAGCTTCCAAATGAATCGCCTTGGTAGCAGTACAAACAAATATACAACCATAGCCCTTGAGGGTCTTAGCACCTCTGTGTTTACTTATTACAAGGGGGAAAGGTCTGGCAAAATCAATGCACACAGAAGAAAAAGCCCTCAATTGGGAAAGTCGAAAAGTTGGCAAAACTGCCATGTAAGGATTGTATGACTTTGGCTTGCACCCAAAAACAGCGGACGCACCTAGAAAGGCATTTATAAATAGTACTTCTAGGGGACAAGATCCAAAATTGTTGCTGTAACAAATAATGCAGTGTTTTAAGACCTGGATGAGAATTGGTATGGTGAGTCCACTCGATAATCAATTCAGTTATCCTGTGCGACTTCGGTAACAAAATAGGATGTTTAACATCATACGGACATTGAGACTGTCGTAACCGACCACCTACTCGAAGCAAACCTTCGGAGTCAATAAGTGGGGCGATTTTTCGAAAAGGCTTCGGTAATAACGAATTTTGCTCAATCTTACTGACGATATCAGAAAACACATATCTTTGAACATATTTTAGGATAACTCGAAGTGCACGTTCCAGCTCAGAAAGGGTTAAAGGACCTCGAAGCCTTATCCGAGACCTTAGATTAAAGAGGAACCGAAGAATGTAAGAAACAATTCGCTTAATTTTAGGTAACGAAGAAAATCCATCCAATGCAGAAAAAATAAAATGATTCGGAGGGACTGAAATATTCAGCACTGTTCGTTGTTCCTCTTCCAGCAACTCAGAACTACCATGGAATAGTTCAGGCTGTGTCGGCCAGAGCCTTCCAGGCTTGGATAAAAATTCTGGACCTGACCACCAAATTACGGTGTTCACAAGTTGCTGTGGAGTTTGACCGCGACTGGCACAATCTGCTGGATTTTGCGCGGAAGGAACGTAGCGCCAAAAAGACACAGGCAGAGAGTCTTGGATATGACTTACACGATTGGCAATAAAGGTTTTCCATTTATGCGGAGAAGAAGACAACCAAGCAAGGGTTACCATGGAATCGGACCAAGTATGAATGGCGTCAAAAATAACCAGGTGAGCATAACTGTCCTTGACGAATGCTACTAAGTCCGCTAGTAAAACGGCTGCCAACAGTTCGAGTCGAGCAATAGATATAGTTTTTAATGGCGCAACTCGACATTTAGCACATACAAGGAAAGTTTTGATATTATTAAAAGTATCTTCCAAACGAAAGTAAATAACGCTAGCGTATCCAACCTGCGAAGCATCGCAGAATCCATGTAGTTCAATTCGCGAGATCGAATTAGAGCCTACATGACGAGGTATTTTTATGTCGGCAAGTTTTGGCATTTCGGCCTTGAATTGAGTCCAGATTTCAAGAATATTATCAGAAGGAGATTCATCCCAAGAAACCTTGGATTCCCATAGACGTTGCAAAAGACGTTTTGCAAGTAAAAGGCAAGGAGAGATAAAACCTAGAGGATCGAAAATTCTGCTAATCTCGGACAAAATACTTCGCTTAGTACAGGACCTTTCTCTGAAAACATAAGAATAGGAGAATACATCAGAGTTAGGATTCCACTTTAGTCCTAGTACTTTAACAAAAGAAGGCTCGTCTTTATCAAAACTACAAGATTCCTGAATATCAGAAGGAGAAATCTGTGATAGGAGAGCGGGATGGTTGCTTACCCATTTTCCCAACTTAAAGCCTCCCCTCCTCATAACCTCAATAAGCTCAGATTGAAGTGACAAGGCAGATTCCAAATCGTGACTTCCAACCAACCCATCATCGATATAAAACTGGCGACGAATAACTTGAGCAACTCGGGGGAAGGAAGCCTCCTCCTGGTTAGCAAGTTCCTGCAAGGTGCGTAGTGCCAAGTATGGTGAAGACGAGACTCCATAAGTGACAGTACGAAGAAAGTATTCCTGAAGAGGTTCATCAGGTGTGAAACGCCACAAAATGCGTTGATAATTCCAAAAGTCAGGATGCACATTAATTTGTCTGTACATCTGTTTTATGTCGCAGACAAAAACATGGGAATAAAAGCGGAAATTTAAAAGCGTGGTAGAAATATCTCTTTGGAGCTTTGGACCAACGAGAAGTGTGTCATTGAGAGAGACACCCTGTATATCACGTAGATTAGCGTCAAAAACCACTCTGATTTTAGAACAAGAATTTTGTTCCTTAAAGACAGCATGATGTGCTACGTAATACGCAGACGAGCATCTATGATCATTCTGTGGCACTAAAGACATATGCGCACAGTCAAGGTAGTCTTGCATAAATTCTGTATAGTGGCTATACAAATCGGAGTTTTTCAGAAGACGACTCTCAAGTAGGCGGAAGCGCCGATACGCTTGAGAGTAAGTATCAACAAAGTTAGGTTTGGACTGACGAAATGGCAGAGGTACCGAAAATCGTCCAGAAGGTTCTCGACGGGTTAAAGTTTGGTATATTTCCTCGCATTCTCTATCTTCGGGGGACATATCAAGGGTTTTGGTAATTTGTTCAATCTCCCAAAACTTACGTAACTGAAAATCAAGGTTTACATCCAAGATAGCCTGACAATTTAAAAGAGTATCTGACTCACTTAAAGAAGACGAACAGCTTGTGTTACCCTGCAAAATATAGCCAAAAATAGTTTCCAATGCTACGGGTTGATTAGAGTTTCCAAAAATACGACCTGACTTTAAAAATAAAGGTACCAACTCTGCACCAATAAGCATGTCTATTGGACCTGGTGTATGAAACCGGTTATCTGCAAGCGTTAAGTGACGAATGTGCTCCATTTCCGAAATATTAATGTGAATTTTAGGTTGGTTAGAACAAACCTTAGGGATGATAATAGCCTCAAAGGAGAAAGTAGGTTTTGGCTGGTGACACGGTTTAATAACGCAATGAACCATGCCACTATTGGCAGAAGTTGACATTCCATTTAAGCCCTCAACGGGAATCGAAAATCTCCTGCGACAAAGACCTAACCGCCTAACACACGATTCAGACACAAAGTTTGCCATTGAACCAGTATCCAGGAATACACGAATCTTTTGAAAATTACCCCAAGGATCCTGGATATCCAGCTCACATATGGACAATAAAATCGTATGTTGAGGGACAGACAAAGTGTTAGTGATGCAATGAGTATTTGTGACTGACGACTCGGGTTGACTGTTACCAAAAGATTGTGCGAGATCTGTGGCAGCACTTGCATTGATATTGGAGGTGGTACCAGGGGGAACACCTGACGAAGAATTTTTGTCAAAATGTAAAGTTGTATGGTGCGGAGACCTGCAAACTCTACATCTATGTGGTGAACCACAATTTCTTATTGAATGGGGGGATACTAAACAGTTGACGCATAATCGGTGCTGTTTAGCAAAGGAAAATCGTTGCTGCGGAGATCTAGCCAAAAATGCTTCGCATTTAAATAAAGCATGCGTAGCTGAGCACAAAATACATTTCGGTCCGCTATTTGGCTGAAGAGGATCTGCTATAAAGGTAGAAGTAGATTTTTTGTGGATAAAGTGTTGGTTACTAGAAAATTTAGGTTTTGGCTTATCGGAGATTATTGAACTGGTATATTCAACAGATTCTAAGGCTAAACACTGCCTTTAATGTAATTAATTGTCGATAAGTGGATAGCTCCGGATTTAGGCTGTTCTCAAGCTCAAAGTCAGTTCTGGTTTTAGAATCCAGTTTATTAAGTAATATATTAAACAACAAAAAATCCCAGTGATTCACAGGAAAGTTTAAAACCCTTAGGGCTGCTACATTTTCAGAAAAAACATTTAAAAGATGTCTAAGATCTTTGGGTGTAGCTTTTAGAATAGAGATAGCGTAGAATAGTTCATTATAATAGTGAGTCGCTAAAATGCGTTTATTTTGGTATCTCTTCTCGAGCATTTCAAAGGCAACCGAATAATTCGCCTCTGTGAGCGGTATACCCTTAACTAAGGCCAAAGGTTCTTTTTCTAAAGACGTTAATAAATACTGATATTTCTCAACGTTAGATAAATCAGCGCTGTCATGTATAAGGCTCTTAAATAAGTCATAAAAGCTTGGCCAGTTTTTATAGTCCCCATCAAAGATAGGTAAGTTAAGCTTTGGAAGCTTTGCTACAATTTTAGGAATTGAACTCAAATTAGCATTAAGCGAAGTGTTGGCCATTTGTGATGCAGTATCAGTCAGAAGTAAGTCATGCTTTATAGATTTTACTCCGTAAAAGGCCTTATCCGCGGCAGTACGCATCGCATCATAAGATGCAAACTCATCATCGTTAATTAAAGAAATTACAGTATTATGAGCCGATTGAAATTCATCATAAACAGTATCGACTGCGTCTGCACGAGCTAAAAATGTGGATTTTAAAGATGTATCAGTAGTAGGGTTGCCACCTTTTTAGAATTGGGAAAAAGGACTTTGGAAAAGGCGGGAAAATTCGCGTTCACCATTTTATCAAAAACTGTATTTTTGGGTTTCCTTTTGGGGAAAATAATATACATATATTTTTTTAAATAAATATTTATTTTTGAAACTTAAATCTATATTTTTCATTTGATTTTCCAGCTTATAACATTTTTTTTGTCATTCTTTATCGTATAATAATTCATTACAGGTATCCTCAAAATTAACAGTAAAATCAAAAGTTCAGCTTTATTTAAAGTAACTATGCACCTGTTTCTTTCATCTCGCCAATTAATGCCAAAAACAGAAAAATTCGTTCTTCGATTATAGGTTGTGGATATGTTTGTTTTGTCCCCCTCTCTCTGTTTTGATGATGGGGTTGATGGACTTCAGACGAAACGCACGCAACGTCCATCGCCGCGAAAGACGAATAATGCTTTCAGCAGTGTCAGAATATCACGTAAACGTTTGAAACTCACTTTTAATTTTAGAAATTATTTTAACTGCGAAAATGCGCTAGCAAGGTCGTCCGAATATCAGTTTGGGCTTTAAAAAGGACATTTTAAGCTAAAAAAAGCAGAAAGGACAAAACTCCTTAAAAAAGGACTGTCCTTTCCAGAAAAGGACAGGTGGCAACCCTAATCAGTAGTCGCCTTAAATCCAGATTCATATGCTTCTTGTAAGCGCTTATAGGCTGTAGTACGTTTTAAATTGGCGTTTGTTAATTTATCCGACATTTTGGAATACAGTAAAATTTAAATAAATCGTAAAATGTTTTGATATAGAATCAAGATTTTTATAAGAAAAATACATACAAAAGATTCAACAGTGCAATGTTAAGGAATAACGGTTATTAATAAAAATTCGCAAAATATGCACTAAACAATGCTAATGCTGCAAAAAACTCCAACTATTTTAAATATTTAGTTGCTGATACCATAAAAATAAATTAATAAGTTTTACTTTCGACAAAAAATTGTATGTTTTCTCGAGACTTGTAAGGACAAAGCAAGGACAGTGTAGTGCGCACGGTAGTTAAATATTTGCTGACACAGCTAAATCTAAATGCCTGAAAAAACCCAAATGGCTAGTGACAAAGTAATGCAGTAAAAAATTGAATAAATTTAAAACCGTTCTTCATCCGGCGATGAAGGCTCAAAAAATGACGCGGAAGCTATGAAACTTAGTGGACTGTATTAAATTTAGAAAAGAAAATAAACGGTTGATTAGCCAAAGGTAATTCTATTTTTCGCGCCGCACAAATCGCTTACCTGTTAAACGTAGCACCATGACGAAGTCCATGCTGTCCAGAGGGTACCCTCGCAGTTTAACTGGATAATCCACAGAACTAGGCTATTCCATTAACCCTGTTGCACTTTACAGTAGCCCTGTTTCACTACACCACCCTTTGTTAACTGAATTGTGAATTAAAGTTTTGAAGCCATATTAATTTCGGAGATGCCGCAGGATCGGGACGAAAATACTGTCGATATATATCCGGTCCGAACGCTGCTACTGTACTGCTTTCTCGTAGGGCCTGCGGCGGCCTACATACCGGTCGTAGCGACTTGTGCGTAAACAAAATAAAGAGTAAAAACATATATGATAATTCTCGATTGCAATCGGAAAGATTAAATATTAATGCAACTTAAAGAAATACATTAGTTTGTCACATTAAGCATTAATTCAAATTACCCAAAAAAAACGAAATGAAAATGAATAGATTCCCAAACAGTGTGGAATATTAAATATTCGAATTGTTGGCCCTTTTTTCTTCAGAGAAAATTTAAATGCTAGAACATACTTAAACTTTTTGGAGACAGAGGTGTCAGAATTTTTAGATAGTTTATCCTTGAGAGAAAGAAGGGACCTGTATTTTCAGCAGGATGGGGCTAGTATTCATTGTACTGAAGATGTAAGGTTTTGGCTGGATGAAAACTTTGGTAACAAGTGGATTGGGCGTTTTTCAGAAAATCCTTGGCCGGCTAGATCACCCGATTTGACCCCCTTAGATTTCTTTTTATGGGGCTATTTAAAAAATAAAGTATATATACATATGCCATTTAGAAACATTGAACATTTGGAAGGGGTAATTAGAAATTGCGTTGCCCAGATATCTCCTGAAATATTAAGAAATGTTTCAAGAGAAATGCGAAGTAGAACTGTTAAATGTATGGAACGTGACGGTGGACATGTCGAGTTTTAGTGTGTTTTTTAAATAATATATTTTCTAAATAAAATGTTCACTAAACACGCTTAATTGTTTAATAAAAATCCTACACAAACCAGTAAGTGCCTTTTTATTAAAGAATCTTTTAAAATCGGATTGCTATAAAAAGCCAAAGAACACCCATATTGAAGCAATCAAATTGCGCGAGAGATCGCAAACGAATTGCATAGGCAATCGCTCTCTTTAAAATTGCTCGGGTCATTTATTTAGATAGTGGCCTGCTGGCTGGTAGATATTTGGGTAATTTGATTGAAAGTGATGCGATCCTTCGACTCATAATATGCTTCTTTGGGTATTCAAATTTCATTAGGACTAAAAGAGTTTTCGTTTTTATGTAGGTACACTATTACCACAAAATCTTTAAAATTTTTAATGTACATCTAGGTACCCGAAATATTACTCGACTACTTTCACATAATTTGTAAAATTATTTTTACATTTCCTAACATTAAATAAAGAAATATGAAAATTATTAGTGTCTTCGACTGTTTTCAAAGCCCATTTTGGTGATTTGTAAAAGACATGAAAATTTTCTTATGAAAGGACATGGAACTTTTTTAAGAAATTAGAGTATCAACGGCCTTTCAAATGACTTTACTGGTCCTACTGGACCATAGTAAACTTCACATTCAGTTACCATGGTCCAGGAGAATATACTTATTGTAAAGTTTTTGGTTTTGCGATGCAAGGTGTGAAAAGTTGAAATTATAAAGAGCAAAATTAAGGCTAAAAATAAAAATGTTACGATTTGCCTGAAATGAAAATATGTTATTTAGTAGTTTAAAATAAACAAATTTTGTTTATGAAAATTTTTCGTACCTCTACAGGGTGGTCTAATATTTGATTTAAAATAAATTAAATTAATTGAAGAATTTTTTTTCAATTTTTTATTTTGTTAGAATGATTTTGGTAGACACGTTAAAATTTCTTCAAAATTAGAGCAAACGGTCTTTCGTAAGCATATTGTTCCAGAAGTAACTATAAATGGTAAATATGGTTGCCAGATACAGGGCCTGGCCACACCCAAGTACATGGAAAAAAGCTAAATTTTAAATTTTATCAAATAAAACTTTTAAGTAATAACAAATGTAAAATATTTTTTTTTTAATTTTGGCTCCAGACTTTGCCAAGGAGTATAAAATTAAAATCTAAACACTTTTTTCTAATAACTTTTTTCAATGTCTTGTCACCTAATACCAGTTTTCCATGACAATATATATTTTTTTCAATTTTGCCGGCAAACGAGTAATCACGTAACAAATGTCAAAATGAATTTTTAGGTTACCCATCATGCAGAGACAATCGGCATAAAAAGTTTTTTCAATATTCCAATAATAAAAATTGTTCCCATATGTGTCCAACTTTTTGCCGGTCACTATATATATATATATATATATATATATATATATATATATATATATATATATATATATATATATATATATATATATATATATATATATATATATATATATATATATATATATATATATATATATATATATATATATATATATATATATACAGGGTGTCTAAAATAGGTGATGCCACTATTGCTATCTCCGAAATGGTAAAAGATACGAGGTCGGTTAAATTAGAGAAAATGTGCCATTTCTAGTCCCTATTCATATTCCGTTTACGGAGTTGCCAAATTCTCTATAGTTTCTTATCTACAGGGGATTTTTAAAAAATAGTCAAAAATTTAATTCTTAAATATCTCGAAAACTATTATAGTTAGAAAAAAATTGTTTTTACAAAAATCGCACGATTTTTTACCTTCTCTAAAGTAACGTTATTGTTTTGTTTATACCATTTGCATTTACTGAGTTACTGATACTAACTTGTTTTTTTCAAATACGGACCTGGATTTTTTGCTGCATTTTTTGAAAGAATCCTTCATACCCTTTACAACCATGTATCACTTGATTATGATTTTCGACGTTTTGATCAGGAATAACAACATCATCAGGATTTTTTATCGATACGGACCTGGAATTTTCCATGTTAAGGCATAATTTCACTACCTATCGCTGTGGTTGAAATTATTCAACTGATTAATTTTAAACTATGTTCATGATTACTAACCAGAACCGTTTGGTCTTTAAAGTTTGTCAAATTGCACTTAAGCCAATGAGTTATTGAAAACAAAAGTTTAGCAGACTCAGATCAGATATAATTAGCGGCCTTTATTAACAGCACCTAACTAGTGGTTAAGTTTACTACATATTGTAAAAGGCACCCTTGATGATACGTGTTCATTATTTACGTTTTTAATATTTTCGTATCCAAAAATCACTTTTCAGTTCAAAAGGTAATAATAAATAATCCTATTTTCCCTAATGGTTTCATTTCTGCTGAAACTCATTCTGCTGGTATAGTTGAATTACTATTTACTGGCTTTGAAAACAAACCATATTATCTCAAATTAAAGACCTTTAACAATATTCTAGCATAAAACCATTGTCATATTTACTGGGTTCGGATTATAAGGAATTCGAATCTAAAATCCGTTTTCTGCTTTATTTTTTGACGTTGCGTTGAATTATGACATATCGACGGGAGGACGGACAGGTTGATGGACGCGATTGGACTGACCACACGAAGCCAATCACGCCTCTAAGAATTAATTATTAGGATTTGTTATAATTAAAACTATGCTTATGCTTTTTTCAGGCGTTGGACCAATTTTACAAACTTGAGGGCCCTGGTTATTAATCATGATTATAATTAAAATTTACCAGTAGAAACAATTTAATCCATAGTTACTGATTCTGGCCTAATTGTCTCCATAATAGGTCGTGAAATGGCGCATTAACTTGAAAAATGCCAGATCCGTACTGGTAGAATATCCCGATGATGATACTATTCTTCACCAAAACGTCGAAAAACATAATCAAGTGATACACAGTTATAAAGGGTATGAAGTACTCTTTCAAAAAATGCAGCAAAAAATCCAGGTCCGTATTTGAAGAAAACAAGTTAGTATCAGTAACTCAGTAAAAACAGATGGTGTAAACAAAACAATAACGTTACTTTAGAGAAGGTAAAAAATCGTGTGATTTTTGTAAAAACAACTTTTTTCTAACTATAATAGTTTTCGAGATATTTAAGAATTAAATTTTTGACTATTTTTAAAAAATCCCCTGTAGATAAGAAAATATAGAGAATTTGGCAACTCCGTAAACGGAATATGAATAGGGACTAGAAATGGCACATTTTCTCTAATTTAACCGACCTCGTATCTTTTACCATTTCGGAGATAGCAATAGTGGTATCACCTATTTTAGACACCCTGTATATATATATATATATATATATATATATATATATATATATATATATATATATATATATATATATATATATATATATACATATATATATATATTAGGGTGTCCGTTATTTCCCGACTTTAAAATTATTCAAAGCTCGGTAGTTATTTCGGTTCTAGGACCCCAAAAACGGGGTTTCCCCAAGTTTCAGCTCGATCCGTTGCAAATAGCCGTGCCACCGCACACTTCATTTTTCCCATGTTATTTAAATGGGGAAGGGCATTTTTCTTGGTATTTTTGGGATTACGAAATACTAATTCTTACAATCCGTTTACTAACTGTTGAATACCATTCTACAATGATATATTTACATGTAGGACCAGTTATTTAGCTCATTCGCAAAAAACATATGTACAGTGTCCTGCAAAAAGTTGGCCACATATGGAAAACTTTATTATTGATTTCTCAGAAAATTGTATTCATGATGAAAGTTGGTGCATTAAGAAAAATTAATTTTAACAACTTCAAATTTTAGGTGGAGTACACAGGGTGCTCAAAAAATACAGAAATCTTAGTTTAGAAAAAGGAAACTGGGAATTTCAAAAAACTTTCTACACGGAAACTAAAGCTCCTGTCAAGAGAAGGACAAAAGTGAAATAACACTTTCACCAAAAATGTGTCGTTGCAGGGGAATTTCAGGCTAAATTTTGTAAAAAAAGGGTATTTTTGTAAGTTTCGTCCTCAATTTTCTCCACAGCGGTTCTCTCTTGGAAAAAATGTTATTTGACTTTTGTTCTTCTCTTGATAGGAGCTTTACTTTCTGTGTAGAAAATTTTTTGAAATTCCCAGATTTTTCTTTTTCTAAACTAAGATTTTTGTATTTTGTGAGCACCCTGTATACTCCACCTAAAATTTGAAGTTGTTAAAATTAATATGTCTTAATGCACCAACTTTCATCATGAATAAAATTTTCTGAGAAATCAATAATAAAAAAGTTTTCCATATGTGGCCAACTTTTTGCAGGATACTGTATATATTTTTTTTACGAATGAGCTAAATAACTGTTCCTACATGTAAATATATCATTGTGGAATGGTATTCAACAGTTGTCTGAACTAGTATTTTGTAATCCCAAAAATACCAAGAAAAATGCCCTTCCCCATTTAAATAACATGGGAAAAATGAAATGTGCGGTGGCACGGCTATTTGCAACGGATCGAGCTGAAACTTGGGGAAACCTCGTTTTTGGGGTCCTAGAACCGAAATAACTACCGAGCTTTGAATAATTTTAAAGTCGGGAAATAACGGACACCCTAATATATATATATATATATATATATATATATATATATATATATATATATATATATATATATATATATTGTCACGAGTCAAAATTCCTCATTGATTTATTGTATTGATTTTTGTTCGGTTTATTTAAAACATTTTATTAAAAGATTCATTCACATATTAACGATGATTTGACAATTTGTCGTTCAGTGAACTTGGTAGTCTCATTAGCGGTCAGCTTGATTGTGTTTAACTTTACGGAGGAAGCCAAGTTATGCTGACTTAGCAATGCTCCGGGCATTGATCGCTGAATGACAAAATGATAGGCAGTCGTTCCGAAAAAAAATGTCGAGTTAAGACATGTGCCCGTTGGTCGGGAGAAGAGCCGCCTTTTCCGCCATGTATTTACCCAAAATTAAGTAAGTATTTACCTTTGTTCATTATGTTGTTTACAATTGTTTTTTAGAGAATATATTTTATTTTTACAACTGCGTGAACTTCATTCCCTCCATACGATCCCAGAGACTATCATTTAGTCTCAGTCGCAACAACCCCCGTTGAGACATATGGTGGAGGCGCCGTTTTTACTTAATATATAATAAATTATAACTTTTTTAGTGAAAAAATTAAACATTTTTATTATTTCTGTCAGTTGTGTGAAGAATATAATTTTTTTTAAAGTATAGATAAAGATTTATTTAGAATCAGAGGGAATGAAGTATCACATTTTACTTAAATTATAAAAAATGAAGTGTTGGCAATTTTTACTTTACGTTTATAATAGAATAAGTAGTGCAAATTAATTTTAATTTTCCGAACTCAGCCTCGTCAACAATTATTTTGAAATTTTAATGGTAACTGAGAATTACACACAATTTTTTCTTTTATTTAAAATATCTAGCACGATAAATTTTTCACCTTGAGTGTTTAGTTTATGTAATATACAAGTTTGTCCCTTAAAATAGAGTAAACATGATTTTGGAAGAAGCTTTAAAGGCCCCTATTACACCTGTGCAACCAACATATTTCCAAGCACCTATTTTCTGTCCGAAAACTAATAGTTGTGTTTTATTTCTTAGGGAATTTAATAAAGTTTCTGTAAAAAACCGCTGGTCTGAAAAAGAGAAAATTTATTATTTTTTATCATCTTTAGAGGGTGTTGCCTACATTTGGTATAGCAGTTACATTAGACAAACAAAAAATTTTAAGAAAAATTTTGAGGAAGTATCACAAGATTTTTTATTTAAATTTGGAGGAAAATACGAAATATCAAAATTTAAAACAAAACTGCGAAATAGGCAACAGCAGCAAAATGAAAATCTTAAAAATTATTATTACGACATAATTATGTTATGCGACATTATTGACCCAAAAATGCCATCAGATATAATTATAGAACACTTTCAAAACGGTTTACACCCTTCGTTTCACAAAAATTTCTACATTCTCTACAAACCAAGTCTTTCAAAATGTGACTTTAATCAACTAATTCTGAAACTGCATGACGTATGGGAACGAACGAACAACAGCGGAATTATTATCGATGAAACATGTAATTCACAAAATTTAACCAGAACCCATGTACAATCTCATCAAAACGTCTCAATTTTGCACCCAAATTAACCTTACAACACTAATGAAACAGAATCTATAATGGACCAAAGAAATGAAAAAATTCAAACCTTAAAACAAGAGAAAAATTCTAAATCAGCATTTTTAAAATCGGCCAAAACTACTAAAGAACATCATCTAATTAAAAACAAAAATCAATACAATAAATCAATGAGGAATTTTGACTCGTGACAATATATATATATATATATATATATATATATATATATATATATATATATATATATATATATATATATACAGGGTGTCCCACGACGAACTGCCGCGATCGATTATGGAAAAAGTATAAATAGCAAAGATCTGAAAATTTGGTAACATACTAATGTCAATGGGGGCAATTCGGCTAAAATATTTTCAAAATGGTGGCACTTCCGGTTGTACCGGAAGTAGATATCAACTTGCTTATTTTAAATGGAACACCCTATATATTATTTCATTTTCGGATTTTACGTAAAATTCTAATCGCATTTCATGTATAATCTCCTATACCTAACTCTAACCGTTTTTGACATATTTCAAATTTTATGCCAAAAATGACGTTTGCAGGCCGAAAAATAATTATCGATTTTTCCTACATGAATGCCTTTATGATTTAATTGGGGTTGGTTTCCTTGTGGAAGAGGATCTACTTTAGTAGACTGTGTTGATAATTTGGTAATAAATAAATACAGGGTGATCAAAAACTAATATTAAAAATTAAATTGAAAAAATCGTTAAAAGTAATTTTTTTCAAATGGAAGCCCCCTATTTTTATAATTTTACCCTACTCAGCATTAAAAATAAGGGTAACTTTGTATAAGGTTGTCTATTCCGAAAATCGATAGTTTTAGAAAAAATGGCAGTTTAGCATTTTTCTATTGTACAAATCATATACGGTTTTCAAGTTTTGTTATTAGTTGGCCATGACCGCGAGGCGCGGACAAAAAAAAACACTCGAGCACTACAGAAATGTCATTATTTCTTGCCATTTGACAATTATTGATAATAATCATGCCAGGGCGATTAAATTATACAAACGAAGATTATTTAAATTTGTTTATTATCTATGGGGAATGTAACAAAGTTTTATCAAGGACATGCGAGACATTTGCTGACAGATGTCCAGATAAACAGAAACCGTCACGGAACAGTGTTAAACGAATAATGGAAAATTTCAAAAATTTTGGCACTGTTAAGGCAAAAATGCATAAAAGAAAACCCATTCTCAATGATGAAAATATCGAAATTGCAATTTTGGGATATTTTGCGGCATATCCTATGACAGCATTAAGACAAGTGGCTCTACAAACAGGAATCTCAAAGAGCTCAATCCATAGAATTCTGTTGAAAGCTCATGGTGGAAATTTTGAACATTTATTAAAATAAGTTGTTTCCCTGAATTTTTGAAATATTCCATTATTCGTTTAACACTGTTCCGTGACGGTTTCTGTTTATCTGGATATCTGTCAGCAAATGTCTCGCATGTTCCTGATAAAACTTTGTTACATTCCCCATAGATAATAAACAAATTTAAATAATCTTCGTTTGTATAATTTAATCGCCCTGGCATGATTATTATCAATAATTGTCAAATGGCACGAAATAATGACATTTCTGTAGTGCTCGAGTGTTTTTTTTGGCCGCGCCTCGCGGTCATGGCCAACTAATAACAAAACTTGAAAACCGTATATGATTTTTACAATAGAAAAATGTTAAACTGCCATTTTTTCTAAAACTATCGATTTTCGGAATAGACAACCTTATACAAAGTTACCCTTATTTTTAATGCTGAGTAGGGTAAAATTATAAAAATAGGGGGCTTCCATTTGAAAAAAATGACTTTTAACGATTTTTTCAATTTCATTTTTAATGTTAGTTTTTGATCACCCTGTATTTATTTATTACCAAATTATCAACACAGTCTACTAAAGTAGATCCCCTTCCACAAGGAAACCAACCCCAATTAAATCATCAAGGCATTCATGTAGGAAAAATCGATAATTATTTTTCGGCCTGCAAACGTCATTTTTGGCATAAAATTTGAAATATGTCAAAAACGTTAGAGCTAGGTATAGGAGATTACACATGAAATGCGATTAGAATTTTACGTAAAATCCGAAAATGAAATAATATATAGGGTGTTCCATTTAAAATAAGCAAGTTGATATCTACTTCCGGTACAACCGGAAGTGCCCCCATTTTGAAAATATTTTAGCCGAATTGCCCCCATTGACATTAGTATGTTACCAAATTTTCAGATCTTTGCTATTTATACTTTTTCCATAATCGATCGCGGCAGTTCGTCGTGGGACACCCTGTATATATATATATATATATATATATATATATATATATATATATATATATATATATATATATATATATATATATATATATATATATATAATTTGGAACAATTAAATACTGGGTATCCCATTTAAAAAAATACAAGTTTGGTTCGCCACGAGTTTTTCGGACCACCCTGTATTATGGCTATAATTTTAAAACATAGCGTGTTTGACTATCGATAATATCAAAAAAAAAAATTTCGAAATTCCTCACCGTTTACTCACAATCGTGATATATGTGAGTATTGGAAAAACTTTTCCGGGGGATCGGTTCTGCATGTCCGATAACCTAAAAATCGATTTTGACATACGTCACGTGACCACTGGTATAGCGTCAAATTAAAAAAAAAAATTGTTAATTTACAAAAAGTGAGGTTAGTTGACGAGATATCAAAAAAAGTTATTTGAAAAAATTGCTTAGAATTAAATTCTAGGTCCTTGTGCAAAATTTTAAGATTTTATTTAAAAAAATTGGAAAACTCAATTTTTTTTAAATATTTTTTTATCGATTTACAAATTTCCAGTTTTTTTCGTTTAGATAGCTTGGCTAATGTAAAGCCCATGTATCTGGATGAAAATAAACGAATGTAGTAGTTTTTTCTACAATTGACAGGACAAAATTAAAAAAAACAGGGTTTCGCCGGACGCTAGCTGTTGCAATGATTTGTATCTAGCAGCAGTGTCAAAATTTTAGAGACATTTCAATGAGATTACATTGAGAAAACCTTAATCGTCTTAAATATATCTGAAGTTCGACTTTTTGTAAAGTTAAGGGGAGTAAAATAGATAATAAACAAAAAATTACCTGTTTATTTAATCGAAATTTCATAAACGAAAACCAATGTAAGAAAAACTTAAAAGTAGTCAAATTCTGTACTAACAACATAAAAAATCATTGTTTTTCCTTGGGTGCACAAAATTTAAAACTCAGTATGACCACCATTTCTCTCCATACATACTATTGTTCTCGAGCGCAACTCTCGATTAACATTTCGGAGCATTTTACGATTTATTTGCAATACACAATTTCTAATGACATTCTCTAAATTTTGTATATTCCTAAAGGGTCGATGTTTGTACACAGAGTTCTTTAGGTATCCCCACATAAAGAAATCTAACGGAGTCAGATCTGGTGATCTCGCAGGCCACGGATTTTCAGAAAACCGTCCTATCCACTGGTTTCCAAATTCTTGATCCAGCCATCTCTTCACCTCATTTGTGGAATGAATGCTAGCTCCGTCTTGTTGAAAGTATAAATTTCTTCTTTCGGCTAATGACAAATTGTCTAAAAAGTCAGATATCTCAGTTTGTAGAAATTCTAAATATCGTTCTGAATTTAAATTGTCTCTAAAGAAAAAAGGTCCCACTATTCTGAGGTTGAAAATTCCGCACCACACATTAACCTTAAAACTATATTGGTCTTTACTCTGAATTACAAAGTCTGGGTTTTCGGTGGCCCACCATCTACAGTTTTGTGAACTGACGGTTCCGTTAGAGGTAAATGTAGCTTCATCCGAGAAAAGAACGTTCTTTGGGAAATTAAAATCTTCCTCAATCATACCCTGGAA